>CM065718.1:64545821-64590821 GCA_033310375.1 Conus canariensis | reverse complement strand
ATTTGACGAAGAGACGTGATCGCTCGTTCAGTTTCGTTGTCCTGACTGTTGTTTATCTTGCCCGACGAAGACTTCAGAGGTCGAAACGCGTCGTGCTTTGTCTTGTGATTCGTTTGTCCACGTTGTTCGGCGGAGTCACTTAAATACTTTTCAAAATTTGTTTAGATTCCCACCTGCAGTCGTCTCACTTTGCAACTAACTAGTTGCAAGAGGCCAGAACATAATTTGTCATTTTCCTCCCACTGATTTCAAGGGGCACAGCCCACTCCGCAAAACAGTCTGTTACACATGCACGGTTACATGACTCTCTTCGGGACTCTATCAGCTAACGGCCGCTCTGCCTTCGACTCAGCCAGAGTAGTTCTATTTGCAAAAAGCGAAGTGTTCATGCATTAGTTCTGATAAGAAAACCGTACTACTCTCCAACTATGAAGGGAATGATCCAAACTCTCACCAAAACCAAATCCTAACCGGAACCCTAATCCAACCCGAACCTTAAGTCTATAAAACTTTGTTCAATACTTGACGAGGCAAGCAATCAAACCACCCAACAAACCCTTCGTCAATACATTGTGCTTGCAGTGTGGGGGCGGCAGTGGAGTCGTCTGATTTCTCCATCCATCAAGGAAAGAACGCCCACCTTGTCGCAGACTACCGTCAGCGGAATTTATCACAGTAGCTGCTCCGAGTTTTAACTTGTCCCTGCAAACGGGATGAGCTAGTCAGTCCATTGTATGTAAATAGACTCCGCACTAAGCATGGGTCATTCCATTCCACTTACCGCTATTGTTTATGGCTCTGTCATCTCCGAGTCCAATTCACGACTTCGCCGTAGACCTCTTTACGTTGATCGATCTGTGAACAACCTGTCCTAAATAGTCCCTTAAAAAATTTAAAAAAAAAAAAAAGAGAGAGAGAGAGAGAGAGAAGAAAGAAAGAAAAAGAAAAGAAACAAGAAAAAAAAAAGAGGGAAAAAAAAAACATCCAAAACGTCCGTTTTAAGGGGTCTGTGACCTCGTGCTAAATCACAGTCAAACTTTCAAAATGCCGGTGTTGCCAGTTGGCAAACGGTGTTTGTTTGCTTTTTGTTTGTTGGTTGGTTTGTTTGCTTGTTTTTGAGAGGGTCCGGCCCAGCCTTGTCTGATGTTCTGATGCTTTAATTTCTGAGACCCTTGTGAGTCATGAGACTATTCTGACCAGACAACTTTATAGCCTGCAAGTGTAAGTTGATGTTGCACGTGACAAAGTGTATTTGCACACACACGTACATGCACGTAATCAAGCCGCTAAATTTGATCTTAACGGGGGGAGGGGGTGGGGAGGAGGGGGGGTGGACGGGAGAAAAAAAAAACAGTAAGGAAAAAGGAAAGCCGGGGAAAGTGGAAAGAAACGGAAGATGATGCGGCTCCGAGACACTCACGCTGGCTCCACAACGAGCAATTACTGAAAAATGGCATCAAACTGACCAGTGAGTTTAATGGGTGTATCATACAAACACTGACTCAGAATAGGCACCATCATAATGAGTCCGTCAACGCTGACAGTTTTAAGACATGACTGAACACGTCCATATGTACATGTCAAAAAGGAGGAGAAGAAGAAGAGGAGGAGGAAGAGGAGGAGGAGGAGGAGAGGGTGTAAGAGGCGAAAGAAAGAAAAGAAAAGAAAAGAAAACCAACAACAACAACGGTCGTTCGAGCCATTAAAACCGCCGACACGCGGCTGTAAATGACACAAAGCGCCTGTCGAGTGTGGTCGATGGAGCGCTTTGTTCATTTCGTTTTGCCCGCAGTGCAACTACGTCGGAGAAATCGGAGTTGGAAACTTTCCTTACAGACCGACACAAAACGATAGTCCAAAATGATGTTTGGCACGAACACAGACAGGCAAAACAGAAACGTTGTGCTGTGAATGTACACGTTACAGAAGCGGCATTGAGGAGGCTTTCTTGTTCTATGAAGAAGCCATCCTGTAGGCACCAATTAACAACCACTGGAATTCCTAATCGAAAAATGTCATCGAATCGAGTCATAGTATTTGGCAATATTCCATCGAAAAGAAAAAGAAAAAAAAAAAAAAAGAAAGAAAAACCCACCTCCTTTCTCTTCCTTCTCCTACTCAACATCACTATGTAACATTGCTATGATGTCATAATGGTGGACGTCAGGAGGAAGACGAGCAAAAGCAGCGGCAATATTGGTACAGATAAAGGACGCAGAAGTATACAGTAACAGAAGTAATGCAGTAATAAAGCACGGTTTGAAGTGGTTGTTGACAAGCGAGAGTAGTTGTCAGAACGCTTACGGGGAAAAAACAAACCAACAAACAAAACATGAATCTGCTGCACTGTCACTATGGCGCCGGCAATCAATCACCAAAGCACCATTTGCAAATGGGACAGCTCTGTCTCTCGAACCATCCAATGTTCACACCCCACCGCATTCAGTGCCCGTACACCCCTTTCATCTGTTCTGTGAGATAAGCCTACAAATAAAGCACCAATGACTAGGCCTACATCAGTTTCAAGAAGGTCTTTGAAATACCTAAATGGCCACCATTTCCAGAGATCGGCTGACGATTGATAGTTAAAAGCGAAAATCATGACCTCTGAACTATTAGTTAATTTTGTGCAGTTATGACTATTTATGACAGTGACAAATATGATTATTGAGTTGTTAGTTATAGGCCGACAATTGTGACTACTTGCCTGTTAATTAAGTGCAAGTAATGAGTAATTATGACTGATAGGTTTTTTTTTAAACCTGCAAGCAATAAAGGCAATCGAATGTTTAGTTAACAGTTAACAATTCTGATTGTTCGAATTTTACTTAACTGTGACCACTTACGACTAATGATTGTCAATAACTGCAATTACGACTATTGGTTCGTTAGTTAAATGCCAGCAATTATGGATCGTTAGTTAACTGCTGGCGACTATGACTCATGCCTTGTTAGTTGACTGCTAACTATTGTTAACTATTGTTAAAAGGAAATTGTAGGTATTCGCCAGACAACAGGGACAAATAAATTACAAGACAAAACACGACGTGTTTCGACCTCTTAGGTCTTCTTCATACAAGATCAACAGCATTCAGGGCAATGAAAACGAAGAACGAGCAATCACTTATCTTCTCGAATTCGACGCAAGATTGGCGTTGAATTTGATGCTAAATGTTGGATTGTTATTTAACTCCGGCAGTTACTGATGAACAGTTTAGACTGCTGGGTTGTTAGTTTGCCGCTCACAATTTAGATTATTACATTGTTACTTAACTAATCGCAATTCAGACAACTGATTTTTTTTTTAAATTAACTGCTCGCAGTTTAGGCTATTAAGTTGTTACTTAACTGCTAGCAATTCAGACTGTTGGGCTGATGATTACTAGTATACTGTCATCGTAAGTCAAACGCTAAAATTACAATTATTGGATTTTTACTTATCTGTTCTAACAATTCAGACTGTTCAGCTGTTAGTTAACTGCAAAAATTACAATTATTGGATTGTTAGTTATCTGTTAAAACACACACACACACACACACACACACACACACACCACACACACACACACACACACACACCTGTACGCAAACTCAAGCCCTGGCAAAGGCATGAACGCATGGGGAGAGAGAGAGAGAGAGAGAGAGAGAGAGAGAAGAGAGAGAGAGAGAGAAGAGAGACAGACAGACAGACAGACAGACAGACAGACAGACAGACAGACACAGACAGGCAGACAGACAGAAATACGCACACATGCATAACAGATACACAGGGAGAGAGAGAGAGAGAGAGAGAGAGAGAGAGAGAGAGAGAGAGAGAGAGAGAGAGGGAGGGAGGGAGGGAGGGAGAGAGAGAATGAATAGGTCAACACAGTGCCTTTCCGACTACATTCTATCCAAAAATTCCAAGAGCGAAAATAATATATTCCAGCACGCTCTCCTTTCATCAGTAAACCCAGCACACAATCGCCCTGCTCAGGTTTTCAGGTTTCAATCATCTTAACCCAGCCTACCACACGGACCGTTTTCAGGGCTGCCAAACTCACACAAGAAAGAACGTCACATCACAGATGAAGTGAAACCTACGAAGGAAAAAAAATAAGGAAAACAAACAAACAAACAAAACAAGCAGTTATGACATGACAGCTACACTGTTGACATCCCACGGTATGCAAATTGGGTTTGTGCTGAGAGTGGCAGGCATTCCCCTTAGTTTTTCACCCCTAAATTTTTTTTTTTTTTTTTTAACTGAAATGAAAAAAAAAAAAAAATTTCAACGCCTCAATTTTTTTTTTTTTTTTTTGTACATGTATACAGGCTTATAGACACTGCAGAATAAACAGCTTGAGTCCATCCTGGACTGTGTGTACAACTTTTACTACCTGATTAAAACACACACACACACACACACACACACACACACACACACACACACACACACACTCACATACACACACACATACCTGACATATCATAAACTGCTATCGGGGGCAAAAAATGTACGACAGTTCCTGGCACGAAGGCAAGAGAATTATCCATAAAGATAGAACAACAGTTGACGACAGTAAAGAAGGGCAAAAATAAATAAACAGACAGATGCATAAAAAAATTAGATAAGTAAGTAAACAGACAATAAACAAATAATACAGACAGTCAAAAAGAGAGTGACAGAAAAGAGGAAGTGACTAGCACAGGACTTCCAGAAGGCGGGGGAGCCATTTGTTCTGAAAGAGTCCCCGGTAGGCCTCTCTCTCTATCTCTCCTTACTCACGAGTACAAATCACCCACCCATCTCACCACATCAACCCAACTCTTTCTCTTTAGGCCTACACCTTGTACCCGCGCCAGAAAGACAAAACTGTGTACAATGTGTAATCCCACCAGCTAGTATACATGGGCACTGAATACGTACTGTTACATATCAATGTGAAGGGGAAAAAAATAACATATGGCCTTGACGTGGTCTTCTTATTAACATTTTGTTTTTCTTTCCCAACCAATGCTCTTAACTTGAATATATAGGCCTACAACAGAAATGTTAACAGTTTCAGTATAATATAATGGTTAGTTGATTCTTCACCGATTTATTTCGACGATCGTGTGTCACTATTAGTTAAATGTCCATAGTGTGATCTATACATTTTTCGAAGATCGAAATATTAACATTTCAGAAAAATGGTAATGAAATAGATAAATGAATAAAAACTGGTTTCCTCTCCAGGGTTAGATATAAGCAAACTGGACATAAAACCTATCTTAACGTCATACTAAAACGGTATCTATGTATTCTGAGTTGAGACACGACCAGGCAGATTTGCGAGGAAATTCCAGCATGCTTCTGTCCATCGGCATCAATTAGGCCCACTGTACGTTTTGTAGACCAAAGGTGTTTGAACGTTTGCTCTTGTGCTATGTCGACTAATGTTGGTGCAGCCTGAGAATCTAATAACTTGGAGGAGAGAGAGAGAGAGAGAGAGAGAGAGAGAGAGAGAGAGAGAGAGAGAGAGAATTCAAGACAAAAACCGGCAATCGAGTTCTTTAAGGTCTCGCCAGTAGTTGTTTCGTGTCAGGTCGTTCATCAAGTCAGCCATTGGTACAGCCATGTATGTACAAAGCAGCACCGCGCTCTGCACTCATCCCTCCCCAGCAATCCCCCCCCCCCCCCCCCCCCCCCATCCCCCCTGCGGGCAAGAGGGAAAGCCTGGCCGAGGTTCATCGATTAGCTATCAATCAGCTCTCAAAGGCGGGGGAAACCTCGAAGGACCCTGACGTGACACGGTGTGGCCTGGTTAATTTGATGGGAGCGGCTGGGTGGGGGGGGGGGGGGGAACAGTTTGAATGGCTATCGATTGTGTGTGCAGTTTCCCTTCGTCGTCGTACACTTCATCTTTGTGTTCCGGCCGTCTTGGCCTTTCACCGGCTTACTGACACAACGATGTCGCCGATGATTTTTTTTTCTTTGATAAGTGGTTTATAATAAACCGTTTTCCTCGTCCTAATCTACAGTCACGCCGCCCGCTAAAGAATGTGACCGAATGGAACAATTCAGCTCCAGTACCGGTAACTTGTCTACGATACATTATTTTGGCATTCACACACCGCAGGCAACACAAATCTAAATAAACGCATATGAATGGATCTAAAATCTGCCGAGACTTATCCCGACTTTCTCTCTCTCTCTCTCTCTCTCTCTCTCACACACACACACACACACATGCGAAAAAGATGGGGGAGGGAAGAGGGGGGGGGGCCTAAGAGTAAGAAAGAGAGAGCGGATGGGGGGGGGGGGGAGACAAAAACGGAGACGGATCGATCGCCATTTGTGTGTGCGCGCGCGCATGTGTGCATGTATGCGTATGTGTGTGTGTGTGTGTGTGAGACAGCCCTGATATGGCTGCAGTCGTTGGGTGGGCCATAAACGCACACGCGCACATATTTGTCTCTCTGTGTGTGTGCGCGCGCGCAGGCATGCTGATTCAGGGAGAGGGAGGCAAAAAGACACCAAACGGGCGCATGCATGCGCGCGTGGGGGGGGGGGGGGGGGGGGGAGAAGCGAGAAGAGAGACAGACAGACAGAATTTCAAGCGTTTGGAAGAGAGTGAATGAGTGCGTGTGGGTCCTGTATTCGTGACGGAGAGAGAGAGAGAGACAGAGAGAAGAGACAAGACAGAGAGAGACAGACAGACAGAAGACAGAGAGAGACACAGAGACAGCGTGTGTGTGTGTGTGTGTGTGTGTGTGTGTGTGTGCGCGCGGTGTGTGTGCGTCCATGTGTGCGAGTGCGTGTGTGTGTGTGTGCGCGCGCGCGCGCGTGTGCGTCCATGTGGGTGAGTGCGTGTGTGTGTGTGTTTGTCGCGCGCGCATGTGCATGCGAGTCCGAGTGCGCACATGCACAGGTGTTTATGTGTGTGGGGTGTGTGTGCGCGCGGGCGCGTGCGTGCGTGCGTACATGCGCATGTGTGTGTACGTAAGCAAGGTCGTATGCGCGAGTCTGCATGTGTTTAAGGGGGCTAGGAGACTGTGGTGCGAGTTAATGGCTCACGATAAGTTACCAACTGGGGTTGACGAAGTCCTGCAAGTTCAGTCATGCACGTTCGACTCATTTCACAACAATGGGAGAAGAGCTTTCATTTGTTTCCAATGGATCTTAATTAATAGGCTAACTTTCTTCTTCTTCCTACTTTTATCTTCCCCACCCCCTCCACAAGTTTCATGCAACGTTAAAATATATGTCCGTTAAAAACACGACAGGATGCATGTGCGGAAAAAAGAGAGTGCTTACCTTTCCTTGTTCTCACTCACTCCACTGTGCTCGTAGCAGTGTCATAGGCCATCCACGTTTTCGAGTGCCACTTGCGAGCGAGCGAGAAGTCTGTCGCATGTCGTCTGCGCGTTGTCGAGCAGACGACCTTTGCAATAGGTCTTTCCGATAAATTAAGAGTCGAGCTTTGTCATTGGTCCATTTTGACCTATTGTCAAAGATACGACCTTTGGGTTTGAGATTGATCTAACACGAAGTGGTCTTTCACACACGGTGCACGCGGCAAAGAAGCTCATGCGCGCGCATGTGTGCGAGTGTGTGTGCATATCAAATCTAATTTTTTTTAAGTAATAAATCATCTAGTTTGTCAGTGTTGATATTTGCATGTTGACTTCTAAAATAGACTTTTCCAAAAGTTTCAAATCCCTGTGTGAATAATACGATAATTGTAAGGTCTATACTTGTCACCAGTTTTCTTTTTTTTTCAGTAAAAAAAAAAAAGGTTGAGCTAAGCATAATAATATTTATCAAATTTTGCAGTGCTGTGTACGTAGCATTCAATATTTTCTGACAGTTCGAAGCAATTGTCGTCCTTACCATACATCAACGCTGATCTTGTTTCAAATTAAGGTGTCGTTTCTGAAATCCTCTATTCGCAAATTAAATGTCACCGTGTGAGAGAGAGGGGAAGAGAGAGGGAAAGAGTGAGAGACAGACACAAATATAAGTCCAAAAATAAACAAACAAAACAAAAAAGAAAGTTAGCAGGACAAAAGAACACCCCTTTGCAAATGGAAGACTTTAATCAATATTTAATTTTGAACAGGTAATCACACTGACCAATTTCACTTCCATTCTTGATTTCCAGTAAAACACACACACACACAGCGCGAGTCTTCCTTAAAAACAACTTGAACATAACAACAAACCAGAACTTGATATGTTACATGGTGAAAGCTCTCAAAGAAGACCTCCCAAAACCAGTGGATCAGTAAAGGGAACCTTTGATAGAAGGTAGAAGATACAGTATAAAGCAATGATCGTTTCAGCAGAATTGTACCTTAGCCGATCAACCACGCATGGCCCTCTGGAGCCTGTCGTCGCACAGAGAACGAAGGAAGTCACTGTTGTCATGGGGGGGTATGGTCAGGAGTGAATGATATACTGTCAACACCTTTCAGGCAGATGAGATTAAAATACGAGTGCTCCAGGCACTCCACTTAGCTTATTGCGATCATTTCTGGAGGGGTGGGGGTTAGGTGGGGGAGGGGGACTGTACAAAATTCATATAAAATTCTATGTTAGAAAATAGTACAGCACAACAGCTAGAACCCAACATGGCGGGTTACATGATTACAACAGCAGCAGCAACAACAAAACCATCCTAACATGTTCCAAATCATTAAAAAGAGAAAAAATCGTGTATACTTTCTAATCACAGGCAGATGTAAGTTAACAGGCAATAAAAACGAGAAAAACAGTGCTCAACAGTTGAGAGAGAGATTTACAGCAGCATAAATGAGAATGATTGAAAAGAGGAAATTTTAGCACTGAATGTCTTGAAGTCAAGGACACACTTTACACCAACAAAGCTGCCCAGCATCCATATGGGGGCTTCCAAATCCCTAAGCACCGAGACTGAACGGGATGAAGTCTTCAACAAGAAGTTTATCCGAGTAAAAAGACAAAATGGTTCAGAAAAATCGGTCTCTGCTGGGAAAGTCTTCATCCAGAAAGTATTCTTTGGGAGACATCACCATATTACCATATCAACTGTCCTGCTGAACATCCGCCCACTCATAATCTACACCACTGATCATAATACATAAACCAAGCAAATTCCACACATCTCTCTCTCCTGCCTCAAACCTCCGACCACTCTATTAAAAACATGCAAAATTAGCACATATCTCACCAGTCTCAAATCTCCAATCATCATTCTACAAAAACCAACATCTCACTCCAAATTTCCAGTCACTACAAAAACAAAGCAAAATTGTACCTCTCCTCTGTCAAAACTCTCCATTCATCATTCTACAGCATTCAAAACAAAGCAGAATTTGAACTCTCCCTCATCTCAAACATCTGACCATCATTCTACAAACATACAAAACGGCCACTTCTTTCTCCAGTTTCAAATTTATAAAAAAAAACAAAAAAAAAACATATATATATATATATATGCAAATACACTATTTTATAAGCAGTAGTAACATAAAATAAAGAAAACCAGGACTGAGATCGATCAATATGATACTATGTTTTTCTTCATTAAGAGAACTTCAATTCAAATCTTTTAACAATTTAAAAACAAAAACAAAAAAATTTCATGTGAACGTATAAAATGTTTTGTCTTACTCTTGCACCGATTATGTATATGTTGTTGCAATTTCAACAGTAACACCTTTTCCTGTAATGGCATTTCAAAGATATGCTTCTTGCTATATCGGTGGCCCAAAACATTATTTTTCTAGTCTGAAGAACTGTGACTTTTAGTGAACAAAAAAAGAAAAAGAATTTTTTTTTTTTCCAAATTCAATGGACAAAAAGAAAATGTAAGATTTTTTTTTTTCCAAATTCAATGGACAAAGTGAGAGGTAAAAGACAAGGAGAGGTGGAAATGGTGGAGGGCAGACTCGCAGATATTCATTAATGTTATGAAATTCTATCAAACAGGACCGTGTTTGGTGTTACTTGTGCCCACATACACGAATTGTTACAGTCACACTGCAAATTAAGAATGTATGCTCCGGCTGTCAATTCAAATATATATTCATTCGAGATATTAAAAGAGGCATTTCCTTATCAATGCATTTACCTATATGAGACCGACTTGCTTATGTACGTAGTGTGTGTGTGTGTGTGTGCACGCCTGCATGAGGCATGCATATAAATAAATAAAATGCATGTTTTGCAGCACAAATACATCTTGTGCTTAGCACTGGTAATAAATGTGAATACATCATGCTGATTGTCTTCAGATTAGTAGCAATACAGGCATCACAAAACAGTTTGTGCATTCAATTTCTGCATTATTTTGATATGTGACCTCAATGATTTCTAAATTGTGTACATTCCATTCTCTTTTGTGCTAGTATTTTAAACACACACACACACACACACTTTTATTCACATGCAAACTCATTTCTATAGCAACATAAACATACAAGACAAATCCTGTTTTTGACAGATTCTTACAAACCAAGGTGAAGAATACAACAACTGCAATCCCACCCTAAGCACCTTCCAATAATCCAAAAGCAATGACAACAAAATCTAGAATTCATACTCTTTCAGACCCAAACTTCCAACTGGCTTTCCCAAATTTTTCTCCTGTATAAACAATTGTGCTGGTCTCAACTTTGAAATTAATGTGGCCTTTGATATAATACTGACCTTGGAAACAGCTCTCTATTCATCCATTTGCAAACACATACATTTACCCACCTACCAATTGGGCATGGAAACACAGAGGACACCCCCCCCCCAAAAAAAAAGCCTGAAATTAACCCAGATTTATAGTGTTAGAGGGATTTTTTCATTATTATAGTCAAGCCAACCACAAACCACCCATAAAGATTTTGTCACAACCCATAATCCAAAGAAACGCTTTGCCTAGGGAAAAAAATGACTGCTTTAGTTTAACAAATTTATACATTATAACCAATTTTAAAGCATCTAGCATCCACCAGTCACACACACAGAAGAACATGCATACATACATCTACATACCATATTCTAAATGACATCTTTCTTTTGAGAACATTTCCCTTTCAGCAAACACCATAAACACTGGGTTTATAGTGATGTCAGGGGGAAAAAGACCCATTTTTCAAGGATTCCTGGGAGAATGTCACCAACAGGTATCACTGAACAACTAAATTCAGAGAATACAATTAGGGGGAAAAAACGAAACATGAAACATTATACTATGAAACTTTAAACTACAACATCCAGAAAGCCTTAGAAAAAAAAAGTGATAAAAGTGTGATGAAATCTTACTTGGGCCATGGCTCCAGTATAAACACCAAGGATGCAATAGGTTCAATGTAACAGAAAAACACACACACACACAAAAAATGGTCAGTTAAGGGACAGAGGCAACTGCATCGGTTTTCAATGGGAGATTTCACTGATTTATATTACAGGAATGCATGGTCTGTGCACAGACCAAAGGAGATCACTTGCTGAGAACAAACTGGAATGTGGTGGGGTCCACCTGGTTCAGAAGTTAACCATTGCTTTGGTCTTAATTTGAGATTTCTAGGTAAACGTGCACAATTTGTGTTTGTGGTGAAACTCAGATTTAAGCGTCTCTTCTTCTTGACTATGGGACAGTTTGGAACAAAATAGCAACTGAAAGGGAAGGGGAAAAAAAATGTCAAAATCAATCAAATATGTTCTGTGCCTGACTGACTTATCAAGATGGCTTTGTAACAAAATCTCTAAAAAGATCTATTCAAAGGCTTAATGCAAAAAATAAAAAAAATAAAAAAAGGAAAGAAAAAAACAGCACTGACTGTATCCATAGTCCTCTTTACTCAGAAGTCTTCGGAGTAATTCAGTTTCACCGACACCAAATTCTGTGCTAAAACAATGTAACCGGGCTAAACAGCAAAACAAAGTTGTTCACCTTAGGGTCAGGCAGAACACGACACCGGCATAGACACGGACAACAAGGTAACAACAGCAGCAGATCCTCTAAGAACAGACAACTGTTATTTGCATGCCTAAGTGATCAGTAACAGCCAAACACGTTATCTTCTATCCCCATGCTCTGCCCTTTGTCACCTGGAACTAACCAGCGAGAAGTTGTGTACTTGGTAATGCCCCTTTGTTCTCAGCTGAGGACCTCGAATAGACCAACCAACAGTGAAATGAACAAACTGTAGAGTTACAATAGACCTGACAATTAAAAAAAAAAAAAAAGGAAACAACATATTAATCTCTTTCAGGTAAGACAACTGCATTTGTTCACGATCAATTTTGAACACACACACACACACAGAGCACGCACACCGAGCGACATGTAGCACCTCAAAAAACAAACCATCAATCCACTCGTATCCTCCCACATGCATCTTCCCTCGACTCCTCATCCGACACTAACCCACCATCAACAGTGACTACGCTTCATTTCCATTTATGCTATCTGGGAAGGGTTGTGCACCAAGATGACGAATTTGCACCATTAACTTCATGTCTCACTGGCGCCGTTTGCAATGTGCATCATAAGAAGGAGGGAAAGAAACAAAAAAAAAACCTTTTTTCCAAAATGTTTCACCAAGTATTATGAGTGACTGGCAAAACCAATAAGAGCTAAACATCAAGAGCAGTTCATATAACGCGATCATTTTTGATTGAACAGCCCTGGCACTACTGAGTTGACAGGGATGTTTTGATTGAACAGCCCTGGCACACTACTGGAGTTGACAGAGATGAAACTGACCTCAGCACAAGCTGTAAGAGTGTGTCTGAAATCAGATCGAATCAAACTCAAGTGGCAATGACTTGTATGACCAAGACATGATAACAAGAACACACCGATGTTCAGATCCATGAGTGGATCTTCTAAAGACAGGTGAGTGACCCAGTCAGTCAGTCGGTCATAAACATCAACAACAGACCCAGCAGACACACAAACCTCAAACTAAATCCTCCACTAGATTTTTAGACGGGAGCAGTGGCAGGTAAAGGAAGGGTTAAGTTGGGGAGGGTTGTTTTTTTGTTTGTTTTGGGGGAAAGGGGGGGGGGGGTCTCTCTCAAACCATACCACAGTTCCTCTGGCACTCTAGAGGAGGAATTTGTGTCTCCTGCACAGCAACAAGGTTTGCAAATAACATGTACAAAATTACATAAGTAGAGTAAGAAGAGGAGTAAAGCTGATCTTTTTTTTGTATAGGCATCTATACAGTTTTCCTTATGTCAATGCCGTCAGCCAACTCCAGAAACAACACTCTTTCAACAATTGCATCACCTGAGAGTATTTCATAGAAACAAGGTGTAATTTGATCACATCAGAAAAGAAACGAAAGAAAGAAAAATACAGAAGAAAAAAATTCAATTCTCTCTCTCACATATATATACATATATAAAATATTTCATCTGAATAAATATGGGGTAAAAACTTGTTTAAGTAAAAAAAAAAAAAAATGGCTTTCAAACCCTCTATCATTATTCCTCTCTACCATGCAGTAGGGAGAAGGGAGACCAAGAAAGGAGGAGTTACAACCTAATTCCATTTTTGCACGGCTTTCCATACTCAAAGAATTATGCCAACTTTCATGGCGGGGGGGGAACAGGAAAGGGATACTTGAATGTGTTGACAAGGAAAATCATCTAACGTTTACCACACATAACTGACATAAAAAGTATATCTACAAATATTTAATCTTCAAAGACAATGGAGCTAAAATGCAATCCATGATCTTATGATCACATGAAAATGACCGATTCACTTAACTACACAATTATTCATTTCAAAAGCAGTATAAAAAATATATACACAAAGATTTCCACCAACATTGATATTCTACATGTGTCAATATTTTTATTTCATTTTTCTTTTCCAAACAACACAAACTTATAGTACCTATGCCCTCTCCTACTCCTCTACCTCACTCCCCACCCTCCCACTCCATCACTTCCTTTCCACTCCATCTTAAAAAAAAATTGGAGGAGTTGACATACAATACGAAGGCAAGGACGAACAAAACCTGCCTTCTGACAATCACTGATATTAAAAACCTTAGCAAATAAAAGACTACAACACTGTAAGTGTAAATTATAATGGTGAAAGTAATACCAGTGAGTCGTTCTTATTTTCTGTAACAAAACACACAACCTTTTTTTTTTTTTCAACGAACAAGACATTGTTGTCATTTTCCAGCCTTACAAATGCTTTGTCAAGCATAGGTAAAGTGTTTTGCACTGAACATCCATTAACTAACACAACACAGAATGCAAACAAGTGTCCAATAAATAAACAAACAATCCAACACAACAGCCAAGGTCTGATCACAACACTGCTCTGCACAATAGCAAGAATCACATTACCGAAAAACAAGAATCACAGCCATCCAACTCTTTACCTAAGATATCAAAAAACAAGACAAAAACTTGACAGGAATAGGTGCTGTCTACAGATAAAGCCTTATACCACTGATATTATGCTACTGTTCAGGCCCTTTCAGTTAACTTTCACCCCAACTTGTGGAAGCCCATTCAATACAAGACACCTTAAAACAAAACTGAGCACAGCGCAGCTCCAACAGGAAAGATGGCATGATGGCATTTGTTTTCTGTTTTCGTCATCAAAAAACATGACACCAAAATGGGATTGTTGAGAGTAAGAAACTAGTCATCTACACATGTCACAGGCGTTTTCTACAGTCTAACTTGTCTTTAAGATGGGATGTGTAGAGGTTTAAGTGCTGAGCACAGACTGTCGACAAATATGATGGGCATTTTCTCCATTACACTGAGATGGATCGCTGTAGAGTAAGCATCAGCCACTGATTGTCTACCAATATGATGGGTGGTTTCTTCCCAATATAATGAGATGGGACTTTATAATAGAGTTAAATGTTGGCAACCTATTATGTACGAATGAGATCCGTGATCTTGATTTGTAGAGTATTTTTGGAGTGTAGTGACAAAGCCAACCACCTGTCCAACTAACATCAAACCTGGCTGGAAACCTCATCTGAGAACTTTACATTGTACATGTGTTTGTTAGCAGAACTACTACTGACCCTTCAAGAAGCCAAGATTCCAATCACTTTGGAAAGAAAAGGTTGGATGGTGCTTGAAAATGTATGGGTGAGGGCTGGAAAAGGCGGAGAAATAAGAAAAAGGGAAGAAAATGTAGGAAAGCATAACCAAAGTTATAGAAAAGTACCTTCCCCCCCCCCCCCCCCCCCCCCCAAAAAAACAACAACAACAACAAACAAAGAGAAAAAGTAGGTCAGAAATAATATGCAACAAAGCACAGAAGGTAACAAAAAAGTAGCATGCAAAGAACAGCCCTCCTTTACTAATACTAGCAGTACTACCACGACAATTACTGCTGCTGTTGCTGCTGCTACTTATAAATACAGCCATCACAATCACTTTTAAATAAATACTTCACAGCACAATCAGCAATAATGTATAAAGAGACCACAATTTGTTCCTGTTGATGGGTGAGAATCAGTCCACAATACTGGTACACCCTATTTCTCGACACATTGTCAACCGTTTACAGAACTAAAGTATTCATGTCAGTGCACATGAACTTGAGCGTGCACACACACATGCAAAAGCAAACATGCTCATTATACACATTAACGCTAAATCTGTTCACATGCATATACATACATACATAAAGAGAGAGAAATACACACACACGCACGCATGCACACTCAAGAGAACACAGGCAAGCAAATTTACAAACTCAAAGACCACAGGAAAATGCAAGGCAAAGAGTGGATGGGATGAACGGGGATGGACAAAGGCATGTAGACCTTCTTCATAGGATCAAAATTCAATCATCTTGGTGATATTGGGTGCCTTCTTCTCTTTTTCCAGATTTTTTTTTTCATTTTTACTTCAGCGACTTCCAAAAACCACTAAAAAAAAAAAAAAAAAAAAAAAAAAAAAATCTAGGTAATGCATATATTTAAACTTGAGCTCAAAATGATACGCAATCAACTTTTAGTCTGAAAATGCCAGGGATCTGAAAACACGTTCAAATGGCAAAAGATGTGAACACGTGCAAAAAATATGTTGGAGAACAGGCAACAAACTGGGACTGGTGACAGATGAACTGAAAACACACTGAAAATGGCAATACAAAACCAACAAGCTGCTATGGCAATGCACGGATCAAGAACAAGCTGACAACGGTGACCAACGACCTGAAAACAACACACTGTACGTACACGGGACACTCAACAATCCTCCCAAAGCATATCTTACAGTTACACTTCCACTGCCAACATAACAAGTCCTTTGGTAACTTATGGTACAATGTCATACGTAATGAACTCAAAAGACAATTTCTGGACAAAAAGAAATATATAAAACTTAACAACAAAATCTTCAAAGAAGCATGGCAACAGTCAAAACGAAGCTAGGATAAACGTCCACACTGACTTCAGCTACTATGGCCAACAGGACACAAACGTTCCAAGAGAATGGAAGTGCAGAAGAAGGCGAAGGGGAGGGAGGAAACGGCAGCAGGGAGAGGGGTGAACCACACACTCTACATTTATACCACAGAATGAAAATGCTTTAAGATAAGCAGTGAGCAAATTAATTTTCATGTTGAACTGGGGATCAATCTGGCATCTGTATGACCGCAATCTTGGCGATCTAAACATAACTCGCGCACCACTGCAACAAGCAAGCAAGAAAATCACATATGAACGAACACAAATCTGTGTAAAATACATATAAAGGTTAGTTACAAACAAGCGGAAGCAGGCTAGTTATCACTTCTACTGAGATTAACGTTTGTACAGATCACATGCAACACTGAACTCATGCCCATACACACAAAACCAAAGCAATACACATGCAGCAGCACCACTCAAGACAGACATAACATCACTGGGTTGATCTCCCTGGTGAAGTCAAGCATCTACTCAACATAACTTCTTCCCAAGCCTTATCTTCATACCCCATTCACCTTCAGCCACTCTTATTTTGTTTTTGTTTGTTTTTTAAATCAGGCAGGAGAACTGGTAACTTAAATTAAAAAAATCAAGAATTTCCAAGAATGCTTTAAGAGTAGATTTGAAAATTTTTCGAGGACAAAGGAGAGGTGACAGCAGACTTTAAACAACAGCAACAAAATTTAAGGAATACTATAACAGCACATTTCTGGGTGCTGATCTCCAGTCCAAAGTCCAAAATGGCTCCCCATCATTTCATTTGTACTTATGTCTTTTATCTCATGTACATGCATCAGAGATTTTAGCCGCAGATGGACTTTCGTTCATCATACGCTTAAACCACTTCTTTCTTTAACCATCTTAATTAATACTGCTGCACAGACACATTTTGCAACATGCTTCTTTGTTAATGGTATAATATGATCCCCGGAAGGCAATTCTGAATCATTTTCCAGGCTGTCTCCTCAATGAAGATGCATTTCCTCCACTTTCAACAGAAATTCAAGGCTTTGTGAACAGTCATCAAAATTCAACAGATGTATAAACCTTGACTGATAAAACTCAAATACTATCTGATATGTTAAAAAGTAAGCTCAACACACTTCCCTAATATTTCATTTCAAGTCAATACACCCAATCGCTGCAGTTATTATTTCCTTGGAATATGGCCACCAACCCCACCCCACATACCAACTGGAATCAGGTGGGCAGTCATTTTTCAGAGCTCAACCTAGCATAGACAAAGGGGGGGGGGGGGGGGGGGGGGGAATTCTAGAAAACCTGTCTTTAAAAGGGTGTCTTCACTATAAATGATCCAAATATCAGTCAACTGTTCTCTACCTCCAACTTTTATCAAAAAAAAAAAAAAAAAAGGAAGAGAAAACAAGGCAGCTGCTATACTTGAAGTATGTTTGATCCATTCAGTTCTTGTTGATCGTCTGCATCATTATTCTTTAACTGGTGCTAGCTCCCTGAATGTGCTTGTCACTTGGAAAAAAAAATTGTTTACATCAAACCACTGTTAATGAAGCAAAAATGAGTTGTATCCAAATCCTCCTCCATTGCTCACATTTACACAGTATTTCCACACACAGCAGTTCACCTCTGCAGTAGTTATTTACAGCTCTTACAGACCACTCAACAAATAAAACATGCACCTTTCCAATATTTGACTGCGCTCTCCACCCACATCCCCTTCTTCCCCACCCTCCAACACACGCTCCTTCCCTTCCTCCACCCCTTCATCGGCCCGCTCAGTAATTTATCTTCCCCCCCCCCCCCCCCTTTTTTTTTGATCATACAGGTGGAATGAACTAACCAGAAAGGGTAAGCACTACCAGTTTTTCACAAACACACACACCTCATCCTCCCCACCCACCCCATCTCACACATCTAGACCAGCCATATCCTCAGCTACTGCCCATTCTCCACGGGCACTGAGCTGCCCTCGGACGGCTCTGGCAGTCTCCTTTCCAGGTCCGCCCTGTCCACAGCTTTCAGTGTATTCACGATGCTTTCCTTGCACACCACCACCTTGTCCGCCTCCCTCATCCACCTGTTCAGGCAACCTATGATCCTGTTGGGCACCGTAAATTCCTCCTCGATCCTCTGCTCAATAACGGTCGTAACATTGGTTGTCTGGGGCCATCCAGGCAGCTGCATGATGAAACGTTGCCACTCCCCGCCCAGCTGGCTGCCGAGGAAGGGAAAAACCGTGCCTGCACGAAGGAAGATAACTTCATATATTCTTTGCTTTGTCCCTCAACATTTGTAAAGAGGTGAGGAAAATCAGGTATAGAGATACACATTGCACAGCTCACTTCACAGCCCAGGTGAAACTCGGTCAACCATCCTGCAGTCATTTTCCTATTAATCCATTTTTGTATAGGATATTATCTCTTCTACACACACACTAAGTATTAACACAAAACTAGCTTGTGTACTATGTTTATTTCATCAATGTGCTATGTTTATTTTGCAAATACTGTCAGAAAAAAAACAACAACTCCATTTCTGAACCATTTCATGTTAGAACAATGCTCACAAAACTTCCTTGTTAGAGAGAAAAGGCAGATGTACACATATCATGGCTGTGATAAAATCAACCACTTGTGGCATTTTCTCTTTGGTTTTAAGCAGCACTGCAGCTTACTTGTATATGGTCTTTCACTGACGTCAATTTCCTGCAAACTGAATTCTTAAGCATGCCCAACTACATTTTACTGTAAATTACTGTAAAATAAAAGATAACCAAGATATTTGAATTCCGTTTTCTACATTTTTTTGTGATTTTGGTTGCTTCTTATTGATGCAAAACTTCAATTTGTGAACTAATTCCATGACACCTACTTTTTTTCATGTGCCACCATATTTTGTTCCACGCTCCGTTGCATCCCTGAACACTTTTGTTAAACATTCTTCTTTTCCTCAACTCTTTACATTCTACAAATCATAACCTTGCTTAACACTTACATTTTATAAACTGCTGGTAAAGACTCAAATTCTAAAAACTGTCTCAATGATCAACAGCTGAATTTCATCAACTGCAATGTTTATCAAAACTTACATCACATTCCAGTTACTATGCAACTCAAAACTGACGTTCAATCATTTCTTTTAATTCTTACTCAGCCCTTATGTTCCATGAACTGTTCTGTTACTTAAAACACCGGCAATGTTTCCCCACATATTTTATAATGCAAATTTCCTGGTTAACACACACAAACACACACGCGCAGCACACACACACACGCAGCACACACACACACACACACACACACACAGACACACACACAGAGGTCACTGTCAGATTCAGTGGTCAAGATGAAATTCAAAGTACTTCATATCACATACAAACATCTAACAATATGGCAGAATCTAATATGATTGTTCACTAGCAATATATGAATGGGTATCCCACTTCTTTCTATAGGCTGCTAATATCCACATTTGAGAGGAAGTCTTCAGTAAGGCTGAGAGACCTACCAGGTGAATAGCTACAAGGACACTTCTAAGAAAAAAAAAAAACTTCCCATCAACTGACACAGCTTACAAGAAATCAGAAACACAAACTAAAATTTGAATAAACTGACTAAATCTTACTCTGCGTTTGCACATCGCTGCTGTCGCTCAACACATGCACTTCACGCACTTTTCTGCTGCTTAGCACTAAAGCTTTCTAAACCGTTATGTCAGTCAACATTAAGTTCCACAAACACTTCTGATGCTAGCACTTCATTCTATAAACTGTTCTGTCTGACATTCTGCACACTGTTGTGTCACTAAAAGCTGATGATCTATAAGCTTTTTTGTTGCCAAATCATTCTATAAACTTTTCAGTCTCTAAAAATTGTTTTATAATCTATTCTGTGCATGAACAGTTATTCAACAAACTGTTCTGTCACTGAATACTAATGACCTACAAACTGTTCTGTTGCTACACACATTTCATAAAATGTTCCATTGTTCAAAACATTTTCTGTATACTATTCAGTGTCGAAACAGTGATGCTTTATAAATTTACCTCTACACACTTTCATTCCCTAAACTGTTCTGTACCAAATGCATGTGTTATATACACTGTTCCGTTTCTAAACACAAACGTCCTTTACACTGTTCTGTCTCTATCAAACTTGTGTTCTATGAACTACTGTTAGATTTCTAAATGCTTACTTCAATAAACTGTTCGTTCTATAAATATTTTTGTTCCATATACCATTCTTATCTCTAAACACATTCTGTAAAGTGTTTTCTCTCAAAACGTTTATATTGTACAAACTGCACTATGATAAATGTTTGTGTTCTATGAACTAACCAGTAGCGCCTATAGATCTTCTAATAACTGTTCTATGGAAAACACCTATTTTATAATCTAGCCTGTGAATGTGATGCATAACCATGTCATTGAACCATTCTGCCTGAAAACGCATCCTTTAAACCATTCTATCAGAAAATACATTCCGTAAACTATTCTATCTGAAAACACATTTATAAACTATTTTGTCCACAACCACATTCTATTCAATGTTTGTCACCAAATACTTCTATATACTGTTCTGTTTCTGAATACTAATATTCTACAAACTGTTCTGTCATTGAATACAAATGATCTATAAACTTTTCTGTCATTGAACACTAACGATCTATAAACTGTTCTGTAGCTAAATACTAATGATCTATAAAACTGTTCTGTCACTGAATACTAATGATCTATAAAACTGTTCTGTCACTGAATACTAATGATCTATAAACTGTTCTGTCACTGATGATCTATAAACTGTTCTGTCACTGAATACTAATGATCTATAAACTATTCTGTCACTGAATATTAATGCTCTATATGCTGTTCTGACACTGACGACATATAAACTGTCATGTCACTGATGATCTATAAACTGTTCTGTCACTGAATACTAATGATCTACAAACTGCTCTGTCACTGATGATCTATAACTGTTCTGTCACTGACGATCTATGAACTGTTCTGTCACTGAATACTAATGATCTATGAACTGTTCTGTCAATGATGATCTATGAACTGTTCTGTCACTGATGATCTATGAACTGTTCTGTCACTGAATACTAATGATCTATGAACTGTTCTGTCACTGATGATCTATGAACTGTTCTGTCACTGATGATCTATAAACTGTTTTGTCACTGAATACTAATGATCTATGAACTGTTCTGTCACTGATGATCTATAACTGTTCTGTCACTGATGATCTATGAACTGTTCTGTCACTGATGATCTATGAACTGTTCTGTCACTGAATACTAATGATCTATGAACTGTTCTGTCACTGATGATCTATGAACTGTTCTGTCACTGATGATCTATAAACTGTTTTGTCACTGAATACTAATGATCTATGAACTGTTTTGTCACTGATGATCTATGAACTGTTCTGTCACTGAATACTAATGATCTATGAACTGTTCTGTCACTGATGATCTATGAACTGTTCTGTCACTGATGATCTATTATATTAACTGTTCCATTACTGAATGCTAATGATCTATAAGCTGTTCTGTCACTGATGATCTATAAACTGTTCTGTCACTGAACACTAATGATCTATAAGCTGTTCTGTCACTGAATACTAATGTTCTATAAACTATTCAGTAACTGAACACTAATAATAATCTGCAAATGAACACTAATGATCTACAAGCTGTTCTGTCATTAATACTAATGTTGTATAAACTATTCAGTAACTGAATACTAATAATAATCTGCAAACTGTTCTCTCACTCACTACTACTAATGATCTATAAGCTGTTTGGTCACTGATGACCTATAAACTGTTTGGACATTGAATACTAATGATCTACTAAACTGTTCTGTTATTGATGATCTATAAACTGTTCTGTCACTGAATCCTAATGATCTCTAAGCTGTTCTGTCACTGATGATCTATAAACTGTTCCGTCACTGAATGCTAATGTTCTAGAAACTGTTCGGTCACTGCATACTAATGATCTACAAATTGTTCTGTCACTGAATACTAATGTTCAATATATTTATCTGCCACTAAATACTTACGTCGCATGAACTGTTCCGTCCAACTCGGAAGCAAAGGGGTTGCAAGTACCCTTCTGTTTCGGTCCCTCCCCTCTGGCCTGTATAACAAAGACGTTGAAACAAATTACTTTTCTGTGGGAGGAACAAAACCCAAGAAGAACTGGGCAGCATTCTTTAAGAAAAGAAGCCCCCCACCCCACCCCTCTTCCCCAACCTATCCCCCACCCCACCTCATTCAAGTGTTTTAGCCCTGAACTCCATTTCAGGCGCAGCCAGGCTGCAGCTTCTCGATGTCCTTCTGCTCTTACTTTTCTCCTTTTTCTTTTCCTTTGCCTGTATTTTAATCTGCACCTCCAGGATGGCCAAGTGCCCCCAAGCCCAGAGCGGAGTTTAAAATGGATGCAAAAAAAAAAAAAAAAGGAAAATTTCTTGACAGTGTGACAAAGTGGCAAAGCCCAAAGCACACTGTCTGTGCAGCAGAAGAGGCTCTCAAATGGCATGCCCTCCCTCCCCCACCAACACAATCCCCTGGAAATTTCTAAAAAAAAAAAACTTAATGATAAAATCTGGTGCATGGTGTTCATAATTTTGAAAACTTCTGAGAGACCACTTTTTTCAAAAGCATGCATACACACACCTACACAAACCCCACCCCACCCCACCCCTACACACACACACACACACACACACACACACACACTCTGTGTCTCTCTCTCTCAGTCACATGCTCACACGCACGCAAACACACACTGCCCTGCCCTTTTAGTTCTGAAGAATCGTAACTGTGCTCTACTTTCATTGGAACTGTGCTTTTCTAATAACGCTCCATGCTTGTCATCACATTCTGGTGGTATTCCTTCTTCTTCTGCGTACGCAGACTGATACTCCTGCGGACACCCCTTGTATAGAAAGGCAAGGATTAATCCCATCTACCCAACAAAGGGAGTGGAGTTTTGTGTTTATGACCGTTTTTTATACCGCCATTAAGGCAGCCATACTCCAGCTTCAGGGAAGGTACATGCTATGTGTAACGTGTCATCCATACCAATGGCCAAACTAGCCTTTTCTTCTTAAAGTTGGTGATGGGATTTTACGTGGGTGCAAGATGTTATGCGTGCGTTCGCACACAGAACCTCGGTTTATTGTCTCATTCGCAGGACTGTATGGGAAATGGAGTCAGAACTAATGTTAACTCCGAGGGAAAAATCCCCCTGTACCGAAACAGCCCAGCGGGGATTTGAACCCACAACCCCAAGATTACGAGTCCGGCGCTCTACCACCGAGTTATTCCGGCCCCCTGATAGTATTCCGATTTTATGCAGCTCTTGGAGCCACATGACCCTTGAACCCACAAGTCATGTCCTAACGGCACTGTACAAAACGCATGTTCTGGTGTTGTAATCTCTTGAAGATGCTTCTTCAACCTCTCCTCCTTCATGCCTGCTTCCATCCAGAACATTTTTGCCTCTGGAATCCTCAAAATCAGCTCTTCTTTAAGCGATCAACTGCCTATCATTTTTATCTGGAATGCTTCCCAAACAGGTCATTTTTCCGTTTCAAGTATTTCTGAGAAATCAAGCATTATATAAGAGTATCTACACGCCAACACCTTCACGAAGGTCAACCCCCACTCCCCGCCTTTTATTTTGTTTGTCTTTTAGTTTGTTTTTTGTTCCTTTTGCAATTAATTTTCATTATATAAATTTCAAATCCAACGGTGGAAATTCACAAACTGTAGACCATTTTATAAACTGCTCTTCATCTTGTGGTGAATGCCTTAACCTTTTCGCAATGCGCAGTGCAATAATGACGGCGACTCAGTTGACCCGTTCACAACAAGCCGTTCCGTGGTGACAGCAACGCTGCTGTACTCCCTGGATGTGCTGTGCCTCTGTGATGGTACAACTACAAAAAATTCCCCTGTTCTCTCGTCTATGGTTAGCGGATGCAGCTGCCTTAAATATTTAGAACAAGGTTCTTGCCACTGGAAGGGTAAGTTTACATGCACCAGCGATGACCTTTTGACCCCAGAATAGTCCAAACAAAGAGACCCGTCTGGCACCGGGAATTTCTGCAAAAGGCATGTGTAGAATTTCCTAAATCGCCAACATATTGGGCAGAAGAAGAACGACACGGGGTGTTAGAACTGGTTCAGCAAAATGGTTCTGAGGATGAGGGGTGCAAAGGTGTACAAGTTTATCGAAAAGAATCTGAGCTTGATTTATTTGCTCTGTGTATTTAATAGTTTTATATGTCTTGTCATCTGAAGCCAAAACAGTGAAAAGTGTGTACTGTGTGCAATGATTTAATTTCCTTTTGAAAAAAAAAATTCACTTGGATTACACATAGTGAATACCTCAGGCTTTCTCTGCATCTGTTCAAAGTAAATTTGATGCCCCCTTTCTTCCTCATTTGCTGTTGTCATACTAACCAAACATACGCAAACAAGATTGTGTTCTCCTACGTTTTACTTATGGTGATTTGCTGTTGTCGTACTAACCAAACAAACGCAAACGAGGTGTTCTCCTACGTGTTACTTATGTTGTTTCCGTAACTGCAACGTTGCTATTTTACCCAAAATGTATTCAATCCTATGCTCATTACAAAGTACGCGTTTTACCCTATATAACAACTGCTTGTTAGGTTTACATTAGGGGATGTAAAATTAAATAAAAAAGTGCGAAAATCGCGCATCTGCAACAGTTGTAAGCACGTGCGGTGCACACGTCTGCAGGGAAGTGACACTGCTCTGCTGCACCCGTCGTTAAAGTATTAATCTCTTAGCTTTCAGATATCTGCTGTTAACCGGTAAATTCAATACTGCAGTGATGTACATGATGCTAAAAACTCATTTCCAAATTTCTAGGGGATCACAAAAATATTTAGGGGATTACACTTTATAACTGCCAGAAAATGTATTGAACACACATACACACGCACGCACGCATGCTCGCACACAAAGTGCACACATACATTCACACAGACAGAGCACTTGATACATAGTCCACATATACACAGTGTCCTCTAAGTGAAAAATACGATTAATGCAAATTCTTGGTGTTTACACTGATGAAAACTGCATGAAAGCATGATAGACATTTACTTTAAGTTCATCTCATGCTTTTGCATTTTGTCTCTTCCTTTTCAGCTGCCAAGGAAATGTGTCCTACGATGACAAAAAAACATCTAAAGCTCCATGAATTCCAATCGGTCTTGTGGCATCAGGGCTCTCACTAACGCACAGTTTGGCATCATGACGCGACAGATACCCTTAACAAATATGCTGCAGGAGTCAGTCAAACCTCTGAAACCAAAAAATAGCTGTCACTTGAACTGACCCTTTCAAATTCTGCAGGGTGTATAACCAGAGCAGTTCAAACTTTGCTGCATGAGCCCGCAAATCATTTACAGGGATTTCCCAGTCAGTGTAAATCTGAAAGAGAAGCTGTTCATTTCTTGAGACAGTAAAACACAGCCAGCCCCGTGCGCTGTGCATCTCCTGCAAGGTATGCTAAAAGCAGACTGTGCAAGCAATGCATCAGACTTGCAAAATGGCGACGTTGGATACATGGTTGAAATGTAAATGAAACAATTCCGACGCTCAGCAATGATCTTTAGAAACTCTATTCTGGGGGTTAAGTAACTGCTTGAAAATATCAGTAAGCAGAACCCTGTCAATGAACTTCAAATGGCCCGCCTAAACACAAGGCAATGTGGCACTGTCATTTTTTTTTCTCTTTCATTTCATCCACAGAACCCCCCTCACAGTCATTTGTACCACGGTGCTCATACCAACCACCCTACCTACAGCAACGTCTTCCTGCCACACACATTCAACACTTCTTCCTGTCACATAGCAACAGAAGTCCACAGGCATCAGTCAATATCAGGTCATGGTGAGGCAACCCTCCACAGGAGACACTGCACCGTTGCAGAATCCTGCCTGTTCTGATCTAATCATATCCCACTCAGACCCCTGCTGATGATACCAATGGCTGTATCACAGAAGCTGGTGTCAGTATGTCTTTCCCTGGGTGGCCGTGTTTTTAGTACAGCAGCGATATGTTCTGGGATAGATGGGACTTACATCTCCGAGCCTCTTGGATTATCTTGTCGTCTTCGGTAAAAGATGATGCCGATGCGATGCCAACAGCCACCAGAAAAATGAAGCCAATGACAATGCCCGCTACAGCTCCTCCAGATAATCCACTGGAATCTACAAACAACACACAACTACATGTAAACACACATACACACACAGAGAGGGTATGAAAACAAAAATTCACAAATTAGAACAACAGACCATGCATGATAGAGATTACACACTGTACCTTCTGGACTACAAGTCTTACATTAGGATATAATCTTCCCATCGTGGAATCAACAGTGATCAACCATAGCGCAGACCACCTTTCTGCGTGATCTTCACTCATGTTCAGAGTCCACAACAGCACACCTCAAAGCACTGTCGGTCAAGTGTTCACGTCAACTCCATGCACTAACACAACAGGGTACAACATGAGCAGACTGACACTGGGATCATAATGGGCAGAAGTCTACAACAGACTCTTGCCTTTCGTCAAATTCCATTCACTCCATTGTTCAAGGCAGTGCCAAAACTTCTGCGTTGCACCCATGAGGTAGAATCCAAAACAAGTGACAAGAAAAGAAATCGACCAGAGAAAAGCTCATTTTGAGTTGCAAAAAGACAAAACAACAGTTCAAAAATGGAAAGAGAAAGAGGCTGTTCTAACTTGTCCCCCAAAACAGAAATAAAACATGGCCACATACGGGTGAGCCAGAAACAGAAGTGACAATTTATACTTGCTCGAGCCATTCCACCTCTCTCATTGAAAAGCATGGGTTCTGACCAGGTCTCATTAAATACTGATTAAATAGTAGTTGTTTTTTTTTTATAATACTGATCATAGATTTTGTTTGGATGGTTTTCAAAACTTACACACATACTCATGAACCGATTTCTCCTCCAGACTTTCGCACTGTGAACAGTTTGCATAGTTTAGACACAAATAATGACCAGTTCTGGCCCTGTCAGTGGACATGCGGCACAATCTTGTGCACACAGCCTCGGCTTGAGGGTGGTTTCCTACAGGGCACGCTTCATGTTTTCAGAATACTTTTGCATGGATACATTTCTTTTGTTATTTTTTTTAAAGAAAGGAGTACACCCTTTAATTTGATGTCTTGAAGGCTCAAAATTCCTGCATAATGAAAGAAACAAAGGCTCAAAACCTTTATAATTTCAAAAACTCAAATGTTATGATTGTATCTATACATTTCTGTGTTAGCAAAGTCTGCAGGCAGCCACAACCAAGGAGGAGATTACTGTCTTTCTTTTTCACCTTTTTCCTTAACCTCAATATTCATACTTGAAAAAGGCATAAAAGTCACAAATTGTTTACAAATTTTTCATACTAAATTGGACTAAGATTCCAAACTCGATATATACCCGAAAAAGGCATAAAATTCACATATAGTTCACAAACTTTTCCAACCAAACTGGACTAAAATTCCAAACTCAATATGCCAAAGACTGCTGGTAACTCACACCAAATTGCTTATAACCTTACATTTACTTTACACCTGTGATTATGCGCTTCTACCAATAAAACCATCACTACTATCAAAAGCAGAATTCTCTCAACACGCAACTACTATTCAGAATAAAATTTCCTTTATATCTCCAAATAACAGAATGGTTTCACTACCTGGTCCATGATTTCATGCTCAAAATTGAATTCACTTGCAACACCACAAAGTGGGGACAATATCAAATTTACAAACTTTCGCAAACTTATGTCAGTTTTTATAGGCTTTTAAGGTATCTAAAACCTTACAACAGTATCTCCAAACTTTTTCAAACCTTCAATAACTGTACTTATCCTGTTGCATTTTCAGTCACCTTCAAATTTAAAATAAACAAGATGCGAAGATATAAACATACTTCCAGTTTTCCAAACCGCTTATAAATCAGGCAAGTGCTTTGTGAGATAAGAAATAAAGGCAAAATAACGGTTTTAACGGTTATTTAACCGATGTACACTTTTGAAACCGGTATTTTAGTCCTCACTGGGCTAAAGCCTGTGTACATACCAAATTTCATCCAAATCGGACAATATGTCAAGAATAACGGTTTTTAACGGTCAGATTTTGAAACACTACATGGAAGTGCCATTTGTGTGTGATAACCTTTCTATATACAAAATTTCGTTAAAGCCCACCAATATATAAAAAATAACGGCAAAATAACAGTTTAACAGTTATATAACCGATATACACTTTTGAAACCGGTATTTTAGTCCTCACTGGGCTAAAGCCTGTGTACATATCAAATTTCATCCAAATCAGACAATATGTCAAGAATAATGGTTTTTAACGGTCAAATTTTGAAACACTATATAGAAGTGCCATTGGTGTGTGATGACCTTTCTATACACTAAATTTCATTAAAATCCACCTATATATATAAGAAATAATGGCAGAATAACAGTTTTTAACGGATGTTTAATCCATTTTCAGCATTACATCACTTACATATGGACAGAGGCTCTGATCTGTCACAAGATCATCCAAACCACTTATAAATTGGCCAAGTGCTTTCTGAGATATTCCATAAAGAAGAAAAACCGTTACAGGCCATTACAGCCGTTAGTAACGGCTATAGCGGTAAACTAAAACATCGGCATCATCCGTGGCCCATAATGAACATACCTACAAATTTTCAGAAAGATCGGCCCAGTAGTTTTGTCTGGAGCGAGTGGAACACATTTTGACCATGGACACAAGGTCAGACAGACAGACAGACAGACCCACAGACAGCATTTCTTCATTCCCATTCTAAAGTACTGCCTGTTCTATAAGAACTGGGAGTACAAAAAGGAAAAAAGAAAAAGCAAAGCTAAGCACCAATTCTTTCAAGGACACTTTACACATATATATGAGTTGTATTTTCAGTTACCGAGTCAGAAAGTAATACCACAAGCAAAATCTATTTGACACTACTGTCATGGTTGCACTGCATTTCATCGCCTACTCCCACTTGGATGCCAGAACTGCACACAGCATTCTTGTTTTCAGGACAATGCACCCTGGAGACAGACTGACTTACCATCATCATGCGGAGTTTGAGGCGTGGTGCTAATCTCTGTGGAGTTCTCACTGCAAACCGTATCATTCATCAGCGTGCAGCTGGACAGCACAGAGCTGTCACCAACACAAACCGAGCAGGCTTCACATTGTGGGTGATCAGGGTCGGACATGTTGACAAAATACAATCCCACCTTGCATTCCTCGCACACTGTGTCGTGGCTGTGATTGCCTGAAACAACAAAAACAAAAGCACACATGGATCATTCTTGTGTTGTTCTTTTCAACCTGATTCTGTTCACAGATAAAACAACGAGGTGCTGTGCTCTCCTGCGACGTTCTTGGGGGTGTTCATGCCCTCATTTAGGGAGGGGTTGAGTGACACTGACATAAACCTAGCAGCAGCTGTGCAAGGGTCGCTGGAATGAGAATAACGCCACAGAGAACAGGAGCACAGAAAATGAGACAGCAAAACAATAAATCTGGGGGGGAGGGAGGGGGGAAGGAGAGGGGAAGGAAAGGCAAGGGGTAAGGGTTGGGGGCGAGTGTCATGATCCGGGGTTCTTTTCTCATGTTAAATACATACTCACAAAATAAAGAAAGAAAGAAAAATAACGTTTTAAACTGCAAAGTCCATCAGCAGTTAAAAATGAAAAGTTTTTCTTATATTCCCTGTTTGATTTAAAATATTTACCACATCAAACTCTTGCAAGGAGCAGTATATGATAAGCTATGTTTGGATACATTTTCAGGTGTAGTGCAGCATGATTCTACAATGATGTCCCCGTCTCCATTTTCCATCAGGCAAACAGCAGCACAGCCATGTCTACTTCCTTATCATTCTACGGCCAAACTAAAGTACTTCCGTGGACTACAGTAATACAGGGTTCATACAGATTTCCAAACAAAAAAAATAAAGACTTTTTAAGGACTTTTGAAGCACTTTTTTTTTTTAAATTTAAGGACTTACTTCACGGATAATTTTAAGAAAAATAATAATGAAATTCAGACACAAATTAAATCATTTGCTGTTACTCTTCAATATTCACATCATGGATCCCTTGTGAGCATAGATTTTAGGAATCTCAGCTGTTATTGTTAATATCAGCATAGATACAAATGTTTGTTTGTTACACTACAGCAGAGCAAAGTAGGATTCTCACTTCTTGTGATCAACTGACAAAAATGTTTGAAAATGTTCGCTGTACACAACAGATTCTCCAATCTTGCAGTTGACAAAAATGTTTGTTTGCCTGACTTCCATAAGAATTTCAGTTCTTGTCAAACATGTTTGTTTGAAGTCACTGAGGGTAAAATGCCTCGATAACTAAAACGCTACACATCACAACACTGGGGGCATAAACATCAAAACACTGAGAGGATGCAAGTTTTTCTTTCTCCACACTGAAACTGTTTGGTACTGCACAGTCCGAGAACATTCGCTGGAACAGATTTGAACTGCTTTCACATGAACGAAAACTGTAATGACTTGTCACTACTTTTAAAATCCTCAGTATTTCAGATTTCATTGCCTCTGTTTTAATAGGGCTCAGGCTGTTCACTGACATCTGAGTTGGAGCAGTTCTGTTGGTTGGTGAACTGCTAGAAGTGATGGGCTGGTCGCTCGTTGCAGAATAAAAAATTTAAAAAAACTCGAAACACGAACTGCAGCCTTCATCAGGTCGCAGTGATTTTTTCCTTTTCCATGGCTATTTACAGCCGATTCTCCCATTGTACTACTGTCTATGATCTTCTTGCAAATGCTGCAAAAGGCCTTGCTTCTGTCTCCACCTGTATCTGCCTGCAGCCATTCTTTGTACTCGTCTTTTTCCAGCCAATCCATTATAAACAAACACTTCGCCGGCATGCTGACTTCTCAATTTCAAAATGGAGGAACATTCATTCACATCCTATAAAGGCCGGTAACTCTGGTGTTTTGACCTATAGCAGACGATGCATTGGTGAGATCGATCTTAACTCCGACTTTTTTCTTTTTTTAAATTCAATTTCAAGCCTTTTTTTTTTTTTTTTTTTTTTTTTTTTAACAAACTCGAGATTTTACACAGACTTTATTCAAAATCATAGGCAGTGACAAAATTTAAGGACTTTTTAAAGACCTTTCAGCAAAAGCCTGATTTTTAAGGACTTTTAAGGCCTTAAAAAGTATGCCCTCAAAATGAAGGACTTTAAGGACTTTTAAGGACTGTATGAACCCTGTAATATTAAAGAGGAATGACAGACAGGGGGATATAACTTTATAAGACAAACTACCCATTTTGGCATCATACACTCTATCAAGTTAAAACTCCTGAGGGAATTCAGAGTAACTGGAGGAAGATGAATTGCCCTATGGGTATGGAGATAGAATTGATAGAGCTGAGTTAGCATAATGAAGGAGACAGATCAAGACAAAACTTCCACACACACACACACACACACACACACACACAAACTCACCATAACTGACTTCCCCATAGCCAGTTTTACAGGACGTGTGAGGCCTGCACTTGTAGTGAGGGTCATAGTGGTCCACAGGATAGCGGTGATACCCCTCGTCGCACCGACACACTCGGTCAGTGGTTGGTGTGCAGGTCTGAATCTCCAGACCGTTCTTGGGACAGGAATTCCTGCAGCCTTTGCAGTGGGCGTCGCTGTTGTAGTCGTCCATGAACTCGTGATCAGGACAGGGCTGGCAGGTGGAGTTGGCAAAGTTGGTGGTACAATGCTCCTTCACAAACATCCCCGGTGGGCATTTACCACAGACCACTCCATTGGCATTGTAATGCTGCACAGGCCATGTGAACAAACAGCAATCAAGAACAGCGATAATGGGATTCTGATATTTCTATGGACACCTTTCCAAAATGAGAAACGTTTCACAGTACCGTTCAAATGCAGGAATTTAAAAAGTCCAGAGAAACCTGCCAAAAATCCTTGATATTAAGACTCTGACAACTTCCTCCTAAACAGTAATGACACTTGGACAACTGCATGCAATCTTCCCTTTCATTCCCCATAAGCTATGCAACACAACACTTTTGAGTGTGCATGTGTGTGTGTGTGTGTGTGTGTGTGTGTGTGTGTGTGTGTGTGTGTGTGTGTGTGTGTGTGCGTGGGCATGTGTCTGTGTCTGTGTTTCATTGTGTGTACGTGGGGTGTACGTGCATGCATGCATGCCGGTGTGTGTGCATGCGAGTGTGCACATGTGTGTATGTATACATGCATGCAGGCAATTCATCTGTACATTTATTTCAGACTTAAGCGCTTGTTGTCTTGTGCCATCAATTTCTCACATGAAGGTGATCTTGATCATCCATTTAATATTAACAATAATCAAGACTTGTTAGGGAACTGAAGTCTTAATTGTGCTCCAACTTTTAATCGTTCCTGACAAGTGCACACATCACACACTTCTAAAAATGAAGAATCACAAAGAAATAGACACTTCCATGGGTGAAACCAGCAAAAAATGTATGCCCAGGAAGTAGTGGTATCTTTATGGTATGAGGCTAAATCAAACTGGATCTGTGGAGTGAAGAAAGCCCATGATTATTAAATCATGCATGAAAAATAAGAGTTATAAGATCAGTGGGCATGAGCGTTTTGCCAAAATAAATCCGATGAAATATGTCATATAAATGAATGTTAAAAAAAGAAAAAAACTGACTGAACAATATTTGTCCAGTCTGCCTACTAAATTAACAAATAGTGCTTTGTCACACAATAAAGAACCAGGAATAAAAAACATTGCCCATTTAAAATGGCATTCCAGCTCCCATTAACTGACAACATTTAAGCACAGTGAATGCACTTTATTCGTAATTAGTTAGAATAATGTTCTTCTTTTTTGCTTTTCCTTCTACCTTTCTTTTTCACCTTTTCTTTTTTTTTCCATATAAGTAACTACAGACCCGTTTACCCATAGGATTTCAAATTTTGTTTCCATGACTGGCAAAAATACAATAAATGCGACGAATTCTTTTAAAAATCAGGAAAAAATTCAAGAGACGAGATTCCTGAGTGGTAACTAAACTTGCGGATTCTAACCATAGGAGGGGAAATCTGACCAAAAAGGGACAACTCTTGCTAACTTCTGCGCGTGAAATGATGTCAGGCTGTGTCAAGTTTTTGACAACAGACTCGGAAACATCGAACAAAATTGGCAAGAGAGCATGAGTCTATGCCAACGTATGTTGATGAATCAGGTTTGAAAGTAATATGTGAAAACAAAACTTGTTCTTAACACTGGCATCGATCACATACATATCTTCATTAGACTCAACGAACAGTATCTCGATAACTGGCCAAAGTAGCATTTGCACATTCTATCTGCAAAATCACGAAAGAATGATCAGTTTGGAAAAGGAAAACTGGGATCGGACAGGATAATCAGGACGCAGTTTTACCAAAACGTTTTGGAAAAAAAATCATTCCCGATATTTCCCGATTTCAAGATCTCTGGACAAACTGCAAAGGTCGAATTCCAGTTTCCGGCATTTCCTGACGTGTGTTTTTCATCCATGCACTTTTTTCACTGAAATAAAAACTGTTTGTGAAACTTTGTCACACTTACAGGAAATGAGTTTGGAGATGGAAGAAAAAATGTGCATATGCATACGCGCGCACACACACACACCTTGTCAGCCTACTTGGCCTGCAAATCCAACTGCCCTAAATCTTACACCCTCCCCTCCCCGCCCCCCCACCCCCCTCCTCATTCTCCTGCCACCCACTTGTCCACATCCATACCCACAACACTGCACATAATTTATTTCATCTACACATCCAACCATCACTGATCTTACTCTCTCAGTCTCACACACTCACACACACACACACACACACACACACACACACACACACACACACACACAAATATGTATACTTACGTATGGATCTTCTGCCACCCCTCCAACACATACTGCTACCGTCCACAAGACAAGACGACAAACAACAGTTCTCCTTGATAGGTAAATACACCTGTCATCCATGGCTGTTCTGAAATCACACAGATCAACCCATCTTTGCTGACAACACACAGATAAGCAGCCAACCACTTTACCTGTTAAAAGCAAGACGGAAGACACTCTGGCCATGTTATGCAGTGAGACAATGACCAACAGGCCTCACTTCAATCAAGTGAAATACAAAATCAAGAAAACACGGAACTAATGGATGATCGATACACTTATGTTAATGGTCATTAACACAATCCTGGAATTCAGAGGTCTCCTACTTTCCACAGTCACTTAGAAAAAAATGTTCTCTTTCCTTTAGGTTTTTATCAAATATCAAAGAGAACTTGAATAAGAAAAAAAAAGGCACCTAAATCACGTCCAACACATGCAAAAATGTAGTTCAATTGTAAGTCTTGTTGTGAGTCACAGCAGCTATTTTTCAATGGGAACTTATCCATCTGGTGGGTTTTTTCCAATATGGTTACCAAAACTCCAGAATTGCCAGTAATCCAAATGCTTACAAAATCTGTACATTTTGAAAATACGAATCTGACAAATGGTCAATGTAAGTAGGAATCATGATGTACTGATCATAACTGATCCCTGCAGACTGCTGGTAATGGGGCTGCACCACAATGAACCCAGATGTGGCGGTGTTTGGAGTGGCTGGAACACATACAGTCACCAAGGGATTGTGGATGACAGCAAAAAAAGGAAAAACTTTCTTCCTTTCAGCAGTCGTCAGACATTAACTAAACTTCAGACAAACTAAACCTCCCCCCACCTAACATAATGTAACGAATCATTGTCAGTGTGTAATCGGCCTACAGTGTACCGATACGTGTCCCCAGTCACTGATGAAGTGAGCTCTTGGATCCTTGCCCACTGATGCAGTTCTGCTTGATCTTTTGTGTCCTCATGTGACAGTACACATGAAGTAATCTTGTATTACCTTGCTGACTGATGCAATGATCTTTTGTGTCCTCACCACACATGAAGTAATCTTGTATTACCTTGCTGACTGATGCAATGATCTTTTGTGTCCTCACCACACATGAAGTAATCTTGTATTACCTTGCTGACTGATGCAATGATCTTTTGTGTCCTCACCACACATGAAGTAATCTTGTATTACCTTGCTGACTGATGCAATGATCTTTTGTGTCCTCACCGACTGATGTACTAATCTTAAACATCTCCACCTACTGATCTTCTGTGTCCACTCCCTTTGATGTGGTCAATCATCCTTTGTATCAACACCCACACATGTAGACATCTTTTATATCCTGCCCACTAGTGACTGTTTTGTGTCACTGCCCAATGATGTTGTGATCTCTTCCGTCCTTGCCCACTGATGTAATGATCTTTTGTGTCCTCGCCCACTCATACGGTGTTTGCATCCTTTCCCACTCATGTTCTCTGTCTTAGTCCACTAGACAGATGAATTTTCACGTCCTTGCCCCTTTGCTCAGTGATCTTCAAAATTCTCATCTACTCATGACAATGGACTTTGAATTCCTCTGTTCAGTGATCTTCAAAATTCTCATCCACTCATGACAATGTACTTTGAATTCCTCTGTTCAGTGATCTTCAAAATCCTCATCCACTCATGACAATGAACTATGAATTCCTCTGTTCAGTGATCTTCAAAATCCTCATCCACTCATGACGAACTATGAATTCCTCTGTTCAGTGATCTTCAAAATTCTCATCCACTCATGACAATGGACTTTGAATTCCTCTGTTCAGTGATCTTCAAAATCCTCATCTACTCATGATGATGAGCTTTGAATTCCTCTGTTCAGTGATCTTCAAAATCCTCATCCACTCATGACAATGGACTTTGAATTCCTCTGTTCAGTGATCTTCAAAATCCTCATCCACTCATGACAATGGACTTTGAATTCCTCAGTTCAGTGATCTTCAAAATCCTCATCCACTCATGACAATGAACTATGAATTCCTCTGTTCAGTGATCTTCAAAATCCTCATCCACTCATGACAATGAGCTTTAAATTCCTCTGTTCAGTGATCTTCAAAATCCTCATCTACTCATGACAATGGACTGAATTCCTCTGTTCAGTGATCTTCAAAATCCTCATCCACTCATGACAATGAACTATGAATTCCTCTGTTCAGTGATCTTCAAAATCCTCATCTACTCATGACAATGGACTTTGAATTCCTCTGTTCAGTGATCTTCAAAATCCTCATTCACTCATGATGATGAGCTTTGAATTCCTCTGTTCAGTGATCTTCAAAATCCTCATCTACTCATGACAATGAACTGTGAATTCCTCTGTTCAGTGATCTTCAAAATCCTCATCTACTCATGACAATGAACTCTGAACTCCTCTGTTCAGTGATCTTCAAAATCCTCATCTACTCATGACAATGAACTATGAATTCCTCTGTTCAGTGATCTTCAAAATCCTCATCCACTCATGACAATGAACTATGAATTCCTCTGTTCAGTGATCTTCAAAATCCTCATCTACTCATGACAATGGACTTTGAATTCCTCTGTTCAGTGATCTTCAAAATCCTCATTCACTCATGATGATGAGCTTTGAATTCCTCTGTTCAGTGATCTTCAAAATCCTCATCTACTCATGACAATGAACTGTGAATTCCTCTGTTCAGTGATCTTCAAAATCCTCATCCACTCATGACAATGAACTCTGAATTCCTCTGTTCAGTGATCTTCAAAATCCTCATCCACTCATGACAATGGACTTTGAATTCCTCTGTTCAGTGATCTTCAAAATCCTCATCTACTCATGACAATGAACTCTGAATTCCTCTGTTCAGTGATCTTCAAAATCCTCATCCACTCATGACGATGAGCTTTGAATTCCTCTGTTCAGTGATCTTCAAAATCCTCATCCACTCATGACAATGAACTATGAATTCCTCTGTTCAGTGATCTTCAAAATCCTCATCCACTCATGACAATGAACTATGAATTCCTCTGTTCAGTGATCTTCAAAATCCTCATCCACTCATGATGATGAGCTTTGAACTCCTCTGTTCAGTGATCTTCAAAATCCTCATCTACTCATGACAATGAACTATGAATTCCTCTGTTCAGTAATCTTCAAAATCCTCATCCACTCATGACAATGTACTTTGAATTCCTCTGTTCAGTGATCTTCAAAATCCTCATCCACTCATGACAATGAACTATGAATTCCTCTGTTCAGTGATCTTCAAAATCCTCATCCACTCATGATGATGAGCTTTGAACTCCTCTGTTCAGTGATCTTCAAAATCCTCATCTACTCATGACAATGAACTATGAATTCCTCTGTTCAGTGATCTTCAAAATCCTCATCCACTCATGATGATGAGCTTTGAACTCCTCTGTTCAGTGATCACCCACTGATGTCATGATCATCGGTGTCTTCTTCCACTCAAGCTGTAGTCTTTTATGTCCTTGCACCCTCAGACAGCTGACCTTTTACACCCTCACACTTCACACATGACGAACTTTTTTGTTCACACCTGCTCATTTGGTGATCTACTGTGTCATCCCCAGCTAACACATGTTTATGCATGTGTGTGTGTGTGTGTGTGTGTCTGTGTGTCTGTGTGGGTATGCGTGCACGTGCACCTGTGTGCATGCATGTGTGCATGCCTGCCTGTATGCATGCATGTTCTGTCTGCAGATTAAACCTTTGCATTCAAGTATAGGTATGATCACATCTGGAGGAGACAGTACACATCAATATTTTCCACTAAGAACAGATGATTCCTATTTTCAAAAATGACATTGTAATTCAGGAAAATAACTTGCTAGTAAACATTACAATCATTTTACTCTTTTTACTTATGCCATGCTCTTAAAAATATTCGTTTGCACTGTATCTATTATAATTCTCTCTCTCAACATTAGAATGTGTCAGTGTCTGTGAGAGTTGGTATATACATGGGGGGAGGGGGGGGGGGGGGCCTTTGACATTAAATCATAAAGCACAAACTGCCCATATGCAGTTCAGTTTAATGCACAACTTTCTCTCTCTTTCTCTGTGTGTGTGTGTGTGTGTGTGTGTGTGTGTGTGTGTGTGTGTGTGTGTGTGTGTGTGGCGTGCGTGTGTGTGTGCTTGCTTGAGTACTTGCGCGAGTGCGTGTGCATGCACGCATGTGTACATGTCAAAGTAATGGTCCTGTTTAGGGGGAGTCATTCCCATCAAGAGAGAGACAGACAGAGATAGAGCTAAGGGTGAAAGTTTACAGGTGTAGGTTGGTGGTGGAGGGGAAGTGGATGGGGGGGTGGGGTGGAGGGGAGACAGGGAAAGTCTATAGATCTGGTAGTACAAGAAGCAATACTGACCCTGCTGCAGTTTTGGGGATGAAACTATTGAAAGACAGACAGACAGGACAAGACAAGCTGGGGTTGTAGGTATGGGCAAATCCGAGTCCAAACGCTTGTTATATTGATCAATATCATTATTACTCTGCCTTTCTTTCACTTTGAATCAGAGCAAGTAAACGTTACCCTGTACACAACCCTGACACCAATGTCCATCACAAAACAACAAGCTTAAGTTTTTTCCTTTAGCACTCGCTCAGGACAGGTCTAAACATAGGCTTGCAAGGTCACCTGCGAAATATCTAAAAATGAACACCATGATGAAGACTGGGCCAGTTGACGAGGATACTATACTTGTCAATTATTTCAGTTGGCCTCCAAACAAGCTAAATCTGACTCAGACTTGACTGATCTTTTCAAACAATACTGCTGTTAAATGTACACTTTCAAATACTCACTTTAACTGTCTTTGCCATTTCAATTACATAGGCCCAAATGCATGTTAGATGTCTTGACTTACCCTGCTTAGCAATAATGTATGATTGCAACAATTAAGTCAAAGGCCTCCTGTTACTTCCACAAATTTGTAAATCAAGTAAATCCTATGATAAAACAAATTACGGTTCTTTTATTTCTGGATACTATTTCAGTTTTGGCAAAAGTTCAATTAGGCCATCCTACACATTCCTCCCGCCAAGATATTCCGTTTGATTCACAGACATTCTCCCCATCCCACTCCACCCTGAATCAGACACTTTGTTCGAAGCCACACTCTTTCACAGCAGATCTGAATTAACTTTAAACACACACACACACACACACACACACACACACACACACACACACACACTCCTTGAGACTGAATTCAAACCTGACCCATAATTTTTCTTAAATGGCCTCATTTTCACTATCAATGGGTCATTTGACCCCTAACACTTCAAAACAATCTGAAGCTCTGATACTGTTTTAAGCGTGCATGCTTGTGTGTGTAATGCGTTTGGGTGTGCCAGTGTGTGATGTGTTTGTGTGTGTGTGTGTGTGTGTGTGTGTGTGTGTGTGTGTGTGTGTGTGTGTGTGTGCGCGCGCGCGCACTTGTGTAGTAGTAGTAGTAGTAGTAGTGGTAGTAGTACTTTAGTTTTCCGTCTGTTCACATTTGTAATATTAGACGAAGGGAGAGAGAGAGAGAGAGAAATGTCTGTGGCTATGCAAGTATGCAAGTTTATGCATAATCTGGTTATGTAAGTGCATATAAATGTCTCCCTTTACATCCCTACAACATACCTGCAAAGTGTGCGAATGTGTGTGCGCGAGTGTGTTTTGTGTGTGTGTACATGTGTGTGTGTGTGTGTGTGTGTGTGTGTGTGTGTGTGTGTGCGTGTGTGTGAGAGAGAACATATGCATGTTTGTAAACAGTGTGTGCAAGTTGTGAGTATACATGTACACACATACGTGTGTGTGTGTGTGTGTGTGTGTGTGTGTGTGTGTGTGTGTGTGTGTGTTTGTGCAGGTCCATGTGATGCACTCTTCAGATGCCAGACAAACAACTATGACTCACTGGGAAGACAATGGTTATCTCTGTCACAGTCAGGAATTCCCTGTCTCAGTGTCCGATTCCCTTTCCACTCCCTTTCACCCAAAACCTTTCAAAGCAATCTGAACTGGCACCGAGACAATGTCCTTGCAAACGGAAACTGAATTATAAAAAGCTTTGGTCATAAGATCTGGAATCAGAAATGAAGCAATCAGACTTTCATTCTGAACTATGGTTTTTCATGAATTTCAACACAACTCCAAAATTCATGAATCACATTCACAGTACAGTTTACTATTTCTTTTAATTTGAAATTGAAAAGAAAAAAAATAGTCTTTCCACTGTGAGAATCAGATTCTGAATATTGGATTCTGCAGCAAGCATAAACCGCACTTAAAACATAAAGAAACTTTCTGAAGAAACAGAACAGGACATTCAAACAAATGAACTGCCCAATTTGATGTGTCTCTGAACCTGATGACAGATAGTATCTTGAATGGACGATACCATTTAATACCATTTGTGAGACATGCAACGGTTCAACACAGATCCCCAAGCAATGACAATGCGTGACTAAGTGACTGGCCCAGAGTATTGTTAAACACTCTATCAACACCAGAAAACCTCATAGTTCTGGCATTTGCTCTGTTAACCTTCCAAGCGTTTTCTTTATAACACATCTAGTGATCTACTTCCTGCTGACAGTGCTCCTAACACTTGTAATTTCATGGAATAGCTTATCCTGAGAGCTTTTTAAAGGGTGTTTAAACCTTAACTTGAGGTTTCTAGAGAGTATACAAGTCACTGAAAACTTATTGCAAAATATCTAAAATTTTAATGACAGATGCAGAAATCAACTCTCTGACATACCAACTGACTTTCAGTTTCAGCTGATCACTTTTAACTAATCAGTTTACAACTTCATTGTACATTGTTTGTGCCAGTTTGATTTCTTCAGCCTAGATGGTTTAAAGAATTCCTCATGAAGCACCTTTTTTTTTCCTTACTGTTGTTGTTGTTGCTGTTGACTCGATGCCATGTAGTAAATGGCGATTCGGTGATAGCATAATAGCCCAAAATGATGAAGCCTATTGAATCATCATTGAACTGAAAACACTTGTCTGCTTTCCCATCTGTGTGCGTGCATGCGTACATGTGTGCGTGCTTGCGTGCGTGCATGCACGCGCATGTGCGTGGTTGCAAGTGTGTAGGTGCACGCACATGCCTGCAGTAAACACAAATCAGAGAGAAGACTTGTGGTCATGCTTCACCAACAAAAGACAACACAGAATCATAGTGGAAAAGAATAACACAAAGTCAACACACAGTGCCACACTTCACCAAGAAAAAAGGATCACACAGGATCACAGTGAAAAGTAAAAACAAAGTCAATGCACAGACAAGTCACCAAGTTCAGACCATTTCTAAGATGACAAACACAAACACTGGCTACTTAGTTACAGTTGGCAAAATGGCATACATACAATAGCATGTCAGCTGAAACAACCAGTCAGTGTGATTAGGTAGTGGTGGTGTGTATGTGTGCGTATGTGCATGTGTATGTGTGTGTGTGTGTGTGTGTGTGTGTGTGTGTGTGTGTGTGTGTGTTTGTGTGTGTGAGTGAGACAGAGACAGAGACAGAGAGCGAGAGCGCACACGCATACATGTGTGACAGCAAACCAAAGACTATGAGTTAAGTTTGGCTGAGGAGTGGCATACATAATGTCAAAAGCAAATATCTTGAAATTAGCTGAATTTCTCTCTCTCTCTCTCTCTCTCTCTCTCTCTCTCTCTCTCTCTCTCTCTCACACACACACACACACACACAAATTGCTACACAAGTTTTGCTACACTTTCCACAGGACATCAGTGCCAACTTGCACTGACCAGCAGACATGCTCTGCTATGGCAATGATGTTAAGCTCTGATGTCATAACCTCGCACCTTGTAATTGTATAGGTATAATGAAATTATTTTAAATCAAACTGGATTATTGCAAGAAAAAAAAATTAAATGCCAATTAATTTCAATACTTAAGTACCAAGCCATCTGAAATATTCACTGATTCAGTCAGTAAAGTGATTTTGTGCAATGATTCAAAATAAACGGGGTTTTTTTGTTTTTGTTTTGCATTTGTAGGTTGGTCTGTAAGTATAACCTACTGATCTAAGCATCAATGTTATTCTGGAAACAGAACAATTATAAAACAGTATTATCTTATCCTTGCTGTGACCAGAAACTGGACTGGTAGATGGTGCGTGTGTGTGTGTGTCACTGTGTGTGTGTGTGTGTGTGTGTGTGTGTGTGTGTGTGTGTGTGTGTGTGTGTGAGTGTGAGTGTGAATGTGTGTGTTGAAGAGACAGATACAGTTTCGTTTCATATGGGTGCACATTTTAGTTTTTAAACACTGAATTTTGTATTGTGTATCTATCCATTTCACTTGAAATCTTTGTTCGTTTGCTTGTTTATCCGTTGTGCTTATTTTGAAAAATAATACTGTCCATCTAAAAGGTTTTATACAAGCGTATCCACTTTCTGCAAAATTAATAGAAACTGTGAAACATCAATGGAGAAATAGTCTGCAAGTGGCTGGCCAAATCAAAGTATACAAATAGAAAGGAAGAAGGCCAAAGCGGTGAAATTTCCCCTCAAGCCTTCAATGGCACAGTGAGACCTCTACCTTGACATAAATTCCATCAACTTTGATGCAACTCTTTCTATAACATGTGCGCATGAATAAAGTTCGCCATGAAATCAAGAGGTCATCTTTCAGTGGTAAGCAGTCCTGACTTCGTATGCCAGAAACCCAAGGGCTGCAGATCTTTTAATCAATCTACTCAACATGCAATCACAAAATATTCATGCAACATCAACAAAGGAACGTTCAAGCCAAAAAAAATAAATATATAAAATAAATTAACCCTGCAAACTATTCTATCTCATGAATTAAACATAAATTCTTGAAATTCTAAAAAAAAACTCCAGGTTTTTTACACCTAAAACTGACCTAATCAAAACAAGTCTCTGTTATTCTGGTCCTCTTCTCTGGAACTCACTTCAACCAGTGCTTCAATGAATCAATGCCATTGATTGATTGAAGCCCAGTATGTCACAGAAGAAAATTGTTTACATCTTTTGCTCACTCTAACTAGTTATGTTGATATATTATAATTCATATCACCAATGCCAATCCACATGTTTGTTATTTCTGTATCATCAACAACATGCCTCCAGTTACTTTCCCAAAGTGACTAAATATTGCCACTTACAGGCACAGCTGTTTCAAAATGAATTGCTAAGTACTGTTATGATCAGACACGCTATGCTAGTGCATGCAATTGTCAATATATGAAAGATTTATCATGTGTTAGCCAGCATACTGTTCATATTAATATCAAATCATATATACTTTTCTTGTTGTTGTGGGGGGGGGGGGGGGGGGGAGGCAAAGGATCAATAGTGTTACTTTTTAAATCCTTTTCCTTCTTTCTCATTTTTAGTTTAAACTGCATTCTACTTTTTCTTTTTTTTCACAGTATTAATGCATGTTTGAATTGCTCATGCTCTCTTTCTCTCTTTGTCTCTCTCTCTGCCCTCAACAACATTATCTCTTATTTCTCACTGCCTTGAAGACCAGTCTTGCTGTATGAATAAGAATGATGAACACGAATATTGATATGCTGGTGTATCTGAACATGACTGCCTCCTGAATCGAAGTTCATTCCTCTTCAGGCTATGCTGATGATACTGCTTACTCAAGTTACTGGTTTGGTAGTTCATTTTTCTTATATCCCCTTTCTACGAAGAAATATTATGCATAATGAAGTTGTGTGTGTATGTGTGTGTGTGTGTCAATTATCAGTTTTAGTGTGTATTTTTTTTAACGCTGCAGGAATCATCACTGCTCTTGTTTAGTTCTGCATCATGTATTACTGTTCTACAGTGGTATTCTTAGTCCCTAAAAGAGCAAGGGCCAGATCAGAAAAAAAAAAATCTTATCTATTTTGTTACCATTGGGAATAAATATGATCAAATATTGGGAATAAAAATTATCAAATAAAATCAACATGCTGCATAGACGCCTTCAAAAAGCCCAGCATGTGTTTGAATTTTCACCTGGATCATCCACCAATTTTGTGCATCAGATTCTTATCTAAAAGTTGGGAACTGGAACACTGGTTTGACAACTCTTTGAAATAATCTTTCTAAACATACACATGAAATGGAAGAATTCACAGAGTTTGCGATGTGTACAGAAGTTAAATGTACTCAATGTCCAAGAGTGTACTCAAAGTCAATGAGTACTTTCATGAACTATCAAAATGATAGTAAGAACACAATAACTGGGACTAACCACTTCAGTGCCGTCTTCACTCACCGCTTCAGGCACTGAACACACCAAATGTGACAAGGAATAAATGAGGTAAGCACTCTCTACTCTCGCGGTAGGCCACAACATTCATCCACAAAAAAATAAGTTTGGGATGGGCACATTCTGTGGTGAGCTGACTCATAACAAGGGGGTTTCTCTCGCACTCTCCTGATCGATCCGTGGCGTCACCACTAGTAACAAACTGAAACTATTTTCTGAACACGCGTCCTCAACGCGCAAACTTTGATTTTAAATGACTTGTGATTGTAGTAATAGTAACTG
>CM065718.1:64525821-64535821 GCA_033310375.1 Conus canariensis | reverse complement strand
ACAAAAGAATAACAACAATGGAATGTGAAAGAAAAAGTCCTTGTTGACCTTTCAATCTGGAAGGCTACATTAAAGCAATGTTTTGTTTGTATTGAACATAAATTGGATTTTAAACAAACAAAAAAAATGAATCGAAAAAAAAATTTCACACACACACACACGCGCGCGCGCGCGCGCGCAGAGAGAGAGAGAGAGAGAGAGAGAGAGAGAGAAACCACTTGGTCGGACACAAATATGCTGCACTACCACGGCGGACTAAATCAAAACACAAGTGTTCTCCGCCGCCGCTGCGTGACAGGTGGCTGTGAAAGGGAGCTGGGAGGATCGGGGAGAGAGAGGAGGGCAATGGTTCTTGGACGACTTAGGCTACTCTGAACTCAGATTATCTACTCTGAACTCAAATTATCTACTCTGAACTCAAGCTATCTAAAGCAATAAACTGTTGATTTCATTACTTACCTGATTCACACCATAGCTGCTTGGTGAATCGGTGGAACAAATAAAATGTCAACAAAAACGTACCTGTCAGCTGGTCGCTGGTGTTTATGGTCCCCGTCACTTTCGAGGAGAAAGTCGCTTGCAGAGAATTTTCTGGGTCTTCACACGTCAGGTTATTCTACTATGGTCTGCGCACACTGTTTCACTTGCGGGATGATCATCTGACACCCGGTAATAATGATTAGGTAGCCTACTTCTAGGTTCTGCGAATTGGTTTACACGGCGAACGTACCTTCTGCTCAGAGTAATCAGGATCGGGCCCCGGAACAGAGATTCGGCTGTCTAAAATCTCGTTGAATGAGGCACGTGACAGCACGTGACAGCATTATTCTGAGAAAACTTGAGGATCCGCGTAAAACTAAGGACTCCCGTAAACGGACCAAACTCAATACTTGTCACTATTCGCACCGATTCATCCGTGTAGTTGAGGCGACGTTGAAAAGAAAGGGCTCTGTTTAACCCTGGCTTTGTTGATGTGAACAGTTTTGAAGGAACGAAGTATGCATGCTTGACTGCAGCCGAAGACGGTGGCGACTTTCTGCGGCTGCAGAGCTAAGTAAGTAAATGGAGTGCTGGTGCGACAGTTTTCACACAAGGCGTTCACCCTCTCGTGAACACTGAGCAATTTGATTGGTTTAGCTCTAAGGAGCAATTTGATTGGTTTAGCTCTTGGTTTAGCTCTTCCTTTGTCGTGGATGACAAAAGCAGAAAGTGCCGTGTGCAGAAAGTGCTAAAGACATCGAGGCTTAGGCCCATACGATCATCATTCGGGACGGTCCGAACATGACGTCACAGACGGGCCGGAGACTATCGGACGGGAGTGCCTTTACCTGCAAAGTGGCAAATCAGCGAACACCAAGAGAGCGACGACAGCTCGCCTTTGAAGGACACTGATGTGAGAGGCCAGTGTTAGGCGGCGAAGCGAACCTTCCAGCCGTATGGGTGACGGCGGGTCTAGCCTGTGTCGTCGGGGGCCTGCTCCTGGAGATCTGGGCTAATCGGCGATGGAGCGCTGCCTGACTACGATTACCGTGGCCTGGGATACCATGCTTTTGAAAGCAGGGCGTGGGGGCACCTCTCTTGGGGTTGGGCTGAAAAATTGCCCTCTCGGCCCTAGTCAGCATCGGACCATAGGCGGGACTCGTGCAGCGCTGCAGCGGCTTTCGTCCTGTTCCCTCTTTGAGGCGGCCTCACGCGGCACAGGACCATCCCCACTCGAGCATGAAGAAGGCCATCTGGTGGCCCTGAAGGCAGGGATTTTTTTTTTTTTTTTTTTTTTTTTGGGGGGGGGGGGGGAGGAGGCAAAGAAAACTGACGCCCACCGTCGGCCGACCAACATCACGAAGTGAACCGAAGTTCACACGGAACCAGAGATGAGAGAGCGACAGATAACAGCCCCCATCCGCAACCAGACACACTGCTCTCCCTACCAACGACAACAACTGGCATGAAAAATACAGACTTCGGTTTGCAAGCACAATATTCCCCGGCCGACAGGACATAACACTCAATCTTTTCAATCACCCTAGAAGATAATTATGCCCATCTCAGTTCTTAAGTTGTTTCTGTGCCTGTAAGGGGAAGGCTGGGGAGCAGGAACTAAACTCTATGCAAGTCCCATTGAGAACAATCCAAGTGTTTGCCTTTGTTTAAGTGGCTTGTTCTGGGTTTTTAAAAATATCCCTAAAATGTTCCGATGAAATCTCTGCACCTCTTTTTCCTCTCACCCTTACCTCCATTGTCCTTATCCTCACTCCCACACCCCTTCTCATTTCCCCATTGCTTCTTCCTGTCTGTCTCACTTGTACATGATGTGTATTCTGTTGTATGTAGATCTACTTACAATGCCAAATTCTGTTGTTGTTGTTTTACTTTTTTCTTGGCCCGGGAGCACTGGACGTAAAACAAACGAACAAACAAAAAAAAACGGTAAATAACGAACATGTAGGGTAACTCTTGTTTGTTCTGTGTACTTTGTGCTGTTATATCTGCTTGACGATTCGGTGTCGTAAGCAGCATTCCTTTAGAGTTATGGGCGTGTATTTGTTTTCTTATGGGAGCAAGAGTTACCCTACTTGCTTGTTGTTTATTGTTTACTGTTACCTGCCTCATTTCATATTTAAATAGCTTCTGTTAGTCTTTTTAACCAGCCTATGTATTTATCACTCGACCGATCGATAGATGGATAGACAGACTGATAGTGAGATAGACTGGTACATGGAGAGACAGACAGATGGTACAGCATAGTGCAAATGGAGACATACCTTTTAACTCAAAGCACGTTCGATTTCGTCTGTCGACTGACTGTGAGTTGGTACACAGCAAGTTAGTAAAAATAGGTGCGGTGGTCTATGAATAGAACTGCGCAGTTAAAAATGAAAATTTGATCTACTACGCATTCCACAGGGGAGGGTGCACACGGGTTATTCTCAGGCAGAGTACAGTCGGTAAGAACTAAACTATATATAGACAAATCTTACTCTCTCATCCCCTCTTCTCTCCTCTCTCTCCCTCACCCGTTTCTCCCCTTTTCCACACATCTACCATTCACCTACCCCAAAATAATGTTAAGTCAAAGGATGGAATTTCATGTGTCGAGCTACCAGAGCAGACATTAGACCTAATTATTACTTCTACTGCTAGTGGTGCCACGAATGTTACTGCTGCAACTTCAACTAGTACTAGTGCTACTTCTAGTGTAGGCTACATTTCTTCACGCACGCGCGCACACTCACAGAAAAGTAGCCAAGTTGGCCATGCTACGCAAAGTTGTTGAGGGCCAGGCAGTTGTGAGTGAGAACAACATTATCATGACTCCCATACAACGACAAAGATGCCATTCCCGCCCTTTGTAGCAGATCAAATACCATACAAAAGACTGTCACGATTTTTTTTTTTGTAAAGTTACAGCCGCCATTAGCATGTGGCAGCTGTGGCAGGGTACGCCCTTGATTCTGTGAGGTGGAAGGTGCCATGTATGTCAGAAAAAGCTAGACTGTAGATAATTCAGAGCAGGCGGGTATAGCTTGCCCTCCCTCCTCCCGCCCCCTACCCCTTCATCGGCCGCCCTGTCTTCAGAAAAAAACTCTTTTTTCTTCCGGTTCGAGCGTGCCGAGATCAGTTATACCTCTGTGGCGAATAGGGAAAAGTATTAGCCTGCTCATAATAAAACACTCGTACAGTAAGCTGTTTATAATCCTCACTGTCTTACGTTTGTTCTTTTCTGCTCTTGGCTTTCTACATACAGAGCTCCTTAGGTGAGAGACTTATCAGCGTATTGTTTGTGGCCGTTTGATGGGTGAAGATGCAGATGAAACGCAAAGAAAATGGCCTTTCGTAGTGGGGTAAAGAAAGATGATAAGGTAGCGCGAAGGCAAGAAAACAGAAAACCACAACAGACTACGCTGAGAAACTACAAGGGTAATCAGAAAACGAATTTGTTAGCAGCGATGTGAAAGGGCCGTGGGATGCGATATAGCCAGTGAATGGTTATAAAGGTGAAATGGGAGGTACAACAGCAGCCTTAACATCATCTGTAGAAGAAGCAAACAAACAGCGTGCCTTTTATGATCGTTTTGATTCGTCATCACGTTAGCGCAGTCGAGTAAAAACAGTTGAGTGATTTGCTAAATAAAGGCCCTACTGATAGCAGATTTTTTTTTTTTATCTCTGAATAAGAAGTTCTTTTCCATTTCAGAAGGTAAAACCACACAAAGCGCCTGACCTTTACGGGATTCGAACAGAACAAATGCATCAGAAATCAACTCTACCAGATTTTTAGCAGTTATGATATATTCATTCATTTCCTCCTGGAAAACCTCTTGCATTATATCAGTGCAAAAGCAAACTGCCACTGGCTCGAATAATCCTCGTCTTGTAGCGCTTATGTCTGCATTAAGAAAAGTTTTTGAGACAGTGGCACTGATTCATCTGCGGGAGTTTGTTCAACCATTGTCACTGGACAACGTGCAATTTTTGTGTACAAGGGGAACAGAAGCGAGGATAATGCTATACTCTTTGTCTTGTGCAAACTTTTATGAACATCTCGACAAACCAAGTATTTCGGTCCACGTTCTCCCCCCCCCCCCCCCCCCCCCCCCCCCCCCCCCCCCCCCCCCGCATTTCTAATCATTTCAGTGCTTTTAATATTGTTCACTTTCACCTTTTAGCAAAGAAGCTCATGTATGTAGGACCTGTTTATCCAGCTGTTTTATGAGTTTTAGATTATCTTACTAACCGGCCTCATTTATGAAAATGAATCAGTCTTGTTGCATTCATTCTTTCACAAATACTGATGCACCACAAGGTACAGTGCTCTCACCATTTTTGTTCACGTTGCACACAGCTGAATGCATTCGTTTGACAGAATCGTGCCCACTGGTCAAGTTAGCAATTGCTTCCACACTGACTAACTACTGATGACGACGACACCAGACTGACTAATTACTGATGACGACGACACCAGACTGACTAATTACTGATGACGACGACACCAGACTGACTAATTACTGATGACGACGACACTGAATCCTGAAGAGAAGTTCAGAGGCTAGTGAACGGAAGCAATGAAAATTATCTGGAACAGTTGGCAGGATTAGAGGGCTTATAATTGGCTTCAGAGAAAATAAACCATCATGTTTAAGTTGAAAAGAAATGATTAAAAGTGGACACACAGAAGTGTACAGGTATCATACTTGACAACAACAACAAAAAACTGTTGCGGAATGAAAATTCTACTGCACTTTCAGAAACGACGATCAGTCAATGTACTGTCCAGGAAAAATGAAGTCATCTAAGGTGTGCAAAAGAGAGGCTCCGAATGTGTTACACATCTGCTGTCTCAAGTGTGTTTTTAACTTTTGGCGCTACGGAAGCAACTTCACTATAACAAAAACAGGTTCACTCTGAAGTAATCAGGAAAGCAGGTGGAGTGCTGGCTACTAAAGACACGACGCTTTTAGCAATATACACAATTGCAAACTGACAGACTCGCGATGTTTTTGACGGACGAAGCACACCCATGGCATGAAGATACCAGTAGTGTCAGGTCCAGACCACCACATGTAAGGACATCTCGCTGCCTGATTTCATTCCTCCCTTCAGCTCTTCGCGCTGTCAACCATGACGAACATCACTCTCACCGCCAGAGCTGTGGCTTCTGTATTCCGGAAGCCTGACCAGCAGACGAGTGCGTGAGTGCAGATGATTTGCGTACATGCAAGAATGAGTGGATGCACGCGTGAGCGTAGCTGAGTGTGGGTGCATGAAGGTGGATGGAGGTGGTGGTGGAGAAGCGGTAGGGTGTATATGGAGGAAGGACGATAGAGTGTGTGTGTGTGTGTGTGTGTGTGTGTGTGTGTGTGGTGTGTGTGTGTGTGTGTGTGTGTGTGCCTGACCGACCAACAGACAGAGTGTGTGATGCTGAATTGTGTGTGTGTGTGTGTGTGTGTGTGTGTGTGTGTGTGTGTGTGTGTGTGTGTGTGTGTGTGTGTCCTATTATAGAAATTAATGTTAATGTCTTAGACGTATTTTCAATCATTCTTTTTATGCCTACAAAATTCATGGTACGCGAGATCCTTGATTTGACATTTTGCAATGCAAAAACGATTGATTTTAAGTACAGTGTCATGGTTCTACACAAAGGTAGTCCTATTTTCTGTGCAAATGTGTGTGTGTGTGTGTGTGTGTGTGTGTGTGTGTGTGTGTGTGTGCGTGCGCACGTGTGTGTGCATGCGCGCGCATGTGTGTATGTGTGTGTGTTGTGTGTGTGGGTGTGATTTTTATTTGACTTGTTTTATTCATTGATGTGTTCTAAGCTTCTCTTGTTTTTAGTATGAGCTTTACTTGATATAGCGCTTATAATGAGCCTGTGAATGCACAAACGAATTTTCATAAGGACTGACTTGAGTTGAATTGAACTGAATCTCAGCCAAACGGTTGTCATGCGCTATTTGTGCGGCTGGAGACATATCACACATCGGGCCATGCCAGGAAGACCTATACGCTAAGAACAATACATGACATCCGTTTTGAAACAACTGCCACACGGAAGGTGTATGAGTGTTGTAAATCATGATAACATTAAATGACATCCATTGCTTTAGATGTCTGATACATGATAGGTGTATGGGTGTTATAAATCATGATAAAAAAATGAATTATATCCATTTTTTAAACCGTCGTCTGGCATGTGGTAGGTGTATAGGGGTTAAGTATTATAATAACGATGAACGACACTCGTTTTCTAAACATCTGGCAGATAATAACGTGTTTGGGTATATGGATTATCGCAACAATGAATGACATCCGTTTTTTAAACGTCTGGCATGCAGTAGGTGTATGGGTGTTATGAATTATATCATTGCTGGAATCCATTTGTTTTAAAAGTAATAACATGCACACCAAAAGATATGTCTGGTATGGATTGTTGTTATCATTAAGTTCCATTCTGATGGAATAAAAATTCCTATATTTTGGCTCGGTTTGAAATTGTCACTTTGTTTAATTATTCATAGGTGTGTCACCTGTCGTTAAAGAAAACCCGCATTTTAAAACGGATATTCCCGATGGAGGGCTATTATGACTAACTGTCCTGAGCCGAATGCGTTTGTGACATCCACGCTCAACCCTGTATTGTGTGGTCAGCATTTAGTTCAATCTAGAACATTTTAACGGCGTTTTTTTTCATAAACTGTCCAGTCAAGTAAGATGACGACAGCATATGGTCCAAGAAGTTATAGGAATAAAGATCCTTTTTTAAGGGAGGGGGGGGGGGGGGGGGGGCGGGTAGGGGTAGGGGTAGAGAGGTTGGTTGGTCACAAATTTAGGGTGGGTTTCAGTTTCAGTTTCATCACAGCGTGCGGACTAGTCAATATACGCTACACCACGTCCGCTAAGTTTTGAGACCACACTGCGCATGATTTTGAGCTGATGGATAAATGAATTAATGACTAAGATGAGAGAATTCAAGAAGAGGGTGTCGTGGCCCAGTTGTCTGACCCACGCATTAGCCCAACGCTCTGGTCAGACCTTGAGTGCCTACACTGTCACGCCATTTTTATCATAGTATGTGTGTGTAGTGAGAGTACACTCATGTGTGTATGGGTGTGTGGGCACGGGCCAGTGTGTGTGTGTGTGTGTGTGTGTGTGTGTGTGTGTGTGTGTGTGTGCGAGCGCATGCGTATGTGTGTGATGTGCGTGTATGCGTATGCATGAGTAGGCCTGTGTGTGTGTGTGTGTGTGTGTGTGTGTGTGTGTGTGTGTGCACGCGCGCGCGCGAGCGCATGTGTGTGTGCTTGATATGTGTGTATGCGTATGCATGTGTGTGTGTGTGTGTGTGTGTGTGTGTGTGTGTGTGTGTGTTTAGAATGGGAATACCAGTTACCGATCTCACTAACTGACAAAAAAAAAACAAAAAAAATCTCCCTTCGATCCACATCTGTGCCAAAATGTCATGGATTCGTCCATCGGTGGGTCACTTTCCACTGAGTTTTGTTCAAATTGGCTTAATAGTGTTTGTGTCATCTTGCCTGACCGACAGACAGACAGTAGACAGACAGACAAATCTGCAAAAGGCGTGTGAAGACAATCTCCATAGCAGAAGCAAAGAGATTTAAAAAAAAAAAAAAAAAAAAAAAAACAGCTGTTAAACCTGCTGGTTGCTCAATAACCAACCAAACAAATAAAGGAAGAGTACACGGGCACTGTAAATGGGTCGGGCGATCCGAGAACTTGAATGACTCAGCAGTCAGCAACATGCATACAGAAATACCTACACTGAGATCAGCACACTTACTACGTTCCACACAACTGTCATTGTAAATATTCTAAATGATGATAGTGATCATGATGATGATGATGATGACAATTCCGTCATAATTGTAATTACAACACAAAATCAAGACCTGATCAAATCCTCAGAAACTTCTCAGCACGACGCTATGAATGAGATAAAAAAATTTAAAGATCGGGTCAACACATCAAAGTACGTGTAGGCTACGTTTTAATGGTTAATGGTTACTGAACCTGACGATCAGAAGTAAACTGAAACATCCCCCAGTTTACGATCAATACACAGCCTCAAATCACCCTTTGTCTTTCTCCTTTCTGACAGATGTAACACAAAAAAAGCATTTTTTTTTTAAGTTAACAAAAACAAACAAGCAAACAGACAGAAGGAGAAGAAGAACATATAACAGCCCTGATTTTGTTTTAGGTTAACGCTGTAACAGTTCCGAAGGAACGAAGTATGAATGCTCGACTGCAGCTTAAGTGCCGTGTGGGCTTAGGCCATAGACATCGAGGCTTAGGCCCATACGATCATCATTCGGGACGATCCGAACATGATGTCACAGACGGGCCGGAGACTATCGGACGGGAGTGCCTTTACCTGCAAAGTGGCAAATCAGCGAACACCAAGAGAGCGACGGCAGCTGGCCTTTGAAGGACACTGATGTGAGAGGTCAGTGTCAGGCGGCGTAGCGAACCTTCCAAACCTTCCAGCCGTATCTAGGTGACGGCGGGTCTAGCCTGTGTCGTCGGGGGGGGGGGGGGGGGGGGGGGGGGGGGACTGCTCCTGTATATGTGGGCTAATCGGCGATACAGCGCTTCCTGACTACGATTACCGTGGCCTGGGATACCATGCTTTTGAAAGCAGGGCGTGGGGCACTGTAACTGGGTCGGGCGATCCGAGAACTTGAATGACTCAGCAGTCAGCAACATTGTATACAGAAATACCTACACTGAGATCAGCACACTTACTACGTCACATTCCACACAACTGTCATTGTAAATATTCTAAATGATGACAATGATCATGATGATGATGATGATGACAATTGTGTCATAATTATAACTACAACACAAAATCAAGACCTGATCAAATCCTCAGAAACTTCTCAGCACGACGCTGTGAATGTGATTAAAAAAAAATCGGTTTAACCCATTAAAGTACATGTAGGTTATGCTTTAATAGAAAACGGTTATTGAACCTGACGATCAGAAGTAAACTGAAACATCCCCAGTTTACGATCAATATACAGCCTCAAATCACCCTTTGTCTTTCGCCTTTCTGACAGATGTAACACAAAAAAAACATAATAAATTTTAAAAAGCAAGCAAAAACAAACAAGCAAACAGACAGAAGAAGAAGAAGAAGATTGATGATGTCATGTGGAATAATCTCTCTTGCCATCATTCAAGGTTAAGATTCGCCATTGGCTCCTGGCGGGAACACTGCATTTCCTCTGTCTGTCTGTCTGTCTGTCTGTCTCTGTTTGTTTGTTTCTATCTTTCTTTATTTGTAAGTTTCCTTCTGTTTGACTACCCAGCCTGTCAGCATTATCCTACTTTTATGAACGGTCTGCTTATCATTATAGAATTAGATTACGGTGTTGCTATGCTGACTTGTCAAAATGAATGATATGTGTTCAAATAATGTATGCAAAACAAGGACAGATTGTAAGACTAGGCTTTGGCTTAAAATCTTCATCCTTGCGTATTA
>CM065718.1:64463321-64520821 GCA_033310375.1 Conus canariensis | reverse complement strand
TAAAAGCACCGTCTCACAAATCCAAATCGTGTTTGCTTCTCATGGTGTTCCAGACGTGGTAGTTCCGAACGATGGTCCTCAAATTTCCTATGGGGAATGTAAAGCTTTTACTCAGGAGTATGGCTTCACTCATGTCACCTCGTCACCAAAATATCATCGCAGCAATGAAGAGGCAGAAAGAGTGGTTCAAATTAATGACAGCATGCTGAAGAAAGCAGCTGATCCACATGATGAACTTCTCTACCCTGCCACACCGATGAGTGATGGCTATTCATCTGTAAAGCTCCTCATAAGCCGAAAACGGAATACGGAAATTCCCACTCTTCCCCCCACTCTGTCTCCACACACTCCTAATCTCGCTACAGCGAAAGAAAATGCAAACACAACAACCAGCCTAGAACAATCGACAGGCAGCAAAGGAAGCTCCACCTGTCCAGATAGGTGATGCAGTCTACATCAACAGAGACTTGAACAGAACTGGTATAGTCACCGACAAACATCACAACCTCCGTTCTTTCATTGTACAAAACTGACAACGGGATCCGTTGAAACAGACTACACTTGGTGCCCACCAATGGAGTAGCTGCAGGGGGTTGTCCTTAAAGTGGTAATCGAGGCCTGCATCCACTAGCTGTTGTTGTCACAGTAGTATTGATGGGTGGGTTGCCAGTTTTGTACTATGAAAAAACGGAGGTTGCGGTGTTTGTCAGCGACTATACCAGTTTTGTGCCGCAGCCACTGCTCCACGACATTCAGATCTGCAGTCTTCACCTCCATGTGGCTCTGTTGCATTTCCATGTTGTTCGGTCTCCACAACACACACACACACACACACACACACACACACACACACACACACTCATACACACGCTCATGCATGTGCACACGTACACACGCACACACACACACACACACACACACACACACACACACACACCACACACACACACACACACGTACACACGACAGCTGAATGCAAGGACCAATTTGAACACTCACGAGAGGCCAAACAACACAACGTCCAAATTTGATACCACAGCGGGAAAAGAAGTAGCTGGTTTTCATCTTCTCTCGGTATTCTTTCTCCCTCTTCTTCAGGACAGACACGTCGGGGGTCTTGGGAAGGAGAGTGTCTGGATGACATGGAACTCTGGTTTTCAGACTGCGTCCCATGCTCAGTTGGGCAGGAGAGAAGCCGTTGGGAAGGGGAGTGTTGCGATACATGAGCAAGCCAAGGTACTCATCATCGCACTTCTTGATGAGGTTTTTTATGGTTTGAACGGCACGTGGACCAACAGATCATCGGCAGACGTACTCTTAAAGCTCTTATAGCTCATCTCCTATGCACTGTGTTTCAATTCATTATAAATATTCAAAGACTGACACATGGGTGTCAAATTCCTTTCATACATTTCTTTGTTCTGCATACTCTTCAGCTCTAACATGTTTTGTGTACCCAGTTAAAATGACATTTTAGCGATCACAGCGGCATTGACCAACACTCACTTTTTCAAGCTATTGAACAAGCCTGAACAAAAAATATCAATGCGTATACATGGAATAGGAAATTTACGCCTTCATTGTTACTTCATGTTATTTTACTTCATAAGCATTTATCTTATTAATACCTTCAGAAAGGGAGAAGGTACAAGGGGGGAGATAGGGATAAAAGATTTGAATAAAATAATTAAAGAATTTAGAACAGAGACAATGAAAAACTGTGTATTGAAATATCATAGTTAAAACATAAAGTACGTGCATGGGAACATTGTTCATATTGAGTATTTAACCATTTTTTGTTAGGCCTAAGCTTAAGAGGGAGAAGTACTAGTAGTGTATTGTGTAAGAATATGGTTGTCTATTGAGACCCCCATATTGTATAATTGTATAGTATTGTATAATTGATCAATCAATCAGTCAGTCAGTCTGTCATAAAGGGGTAATAACTGTGAAGTAATAACAGAAACAGGGCAGCCACAAAAACCAGCTTTAATCTACCTTTCAGTTTCTGACGTCAAACAAAAGCGCGTCACACAAAAGCGCGTCATACATAAGCTGTATCCGGTTGGAAAGTGAAAGTGAAACTAGCTTTAACTTTACACTACATCTCCCTTTTCCAGAAGAACAATTTAAAGTTCTCAAACGTGTGATAAGACACATCCAGAATGACTAGAATGAGCACTGAGTATTTATGAAAATAATACTGCATGTAAGTTTGTACAATAGCACTACTTTGGTTCTGGGTCTCGCACCAGAGTCTTTCAATTAATTTCATGAATGCGCCTTTTCTTTTCTTTTCTTTTTTCTTTTTTTTTTTTTAAATTATCAAAAAGAAATCATTTCAAATTTTCAAGTTCTAGTCTCTTAACAATGTTCAATAAGGCGCTCAGGCTTGTGCGTTGTTCTGGCGGATCTTCTTGGCTGCGACATCTGTGGCCCTGGGGTCATTGAAGATGGCAGGCTCTGGGAAGGAGTTGGCATCATGGCTGTCTTGACTGGCGTCGAACCATCGGTGACAGCAGGTAGGCCCTTGGCAGGTGAGCAGGGAGGAGGTTGTGCACTGGGAGGTGGTGCACGTGGAACCAAGAAGTGTGGAGGTGCGTTGGAAGGGAAAGGGGAAGGAGGAAGGTGGTTGTCTTGCTGGGAAAGCAAACAAGGCTCGAACAGCTTCCTGGTCATCTGCTGATTTCGGCGAATGACTCCACCGTCGGATGTCTGGATGATGAGACTTCTGGGAGTATCATGACGATTGATGACAATACCCTCCTTCTTCATGTCGGGGATCCACACCTTGTTACCAGATGAGATGTCTTCTGGAGCAACGACTTGATGTCTTCTGTCGTAGCTGGTTTTCATCTTCTCTCGGTATTCTTTCTCCCTCTTCTTCAGGACAGACACGTCGGGGGTCTTGGGAAGGAGAGTGTCTGGATGACATGGAACTCTGGTTTTCAGACTGCGTCCCATGCTCAGTTGGGCAGGAGAGAAGCCGTTGGGAAGGGGAGTGTTGCGATACATGAGCAAGCCAAGGTACTCATCATCGCACTTCTTGATGAGGTTTTTTATGGTTTGAACGGCACGTTCAACCTCACCATTGGATTGGGCGTAGTGAGGTGAAGAGGTGACATGCTCGAAGTTCCAGGATTGAGCAAATCTGGAGAATTCTTCGGCTGCAAACTGTGGTCCATTGTCGGAAACTAGAATGTCCGGAATGCCATGGCGACTGAAGACTTTCTTCATTCTGTTGACTGTCTCTGCGCTGGCGATCTTGTTCATGAGCACAATCTCAACGTCCCGTGAGTAGTAGTCAACAACTATGAGGAACTGCTTGCCCTCATGCTGAAAGAAGTCAGCTGCAACTCTGGACCAAGGACGCTCAGGGAAGGGGTACCTTTCATGGGCTCCACTCTGGCTTTCCTGTTTTTGGCACAGTCAGGGCAAGTCTTGACCATGATGTCAATGTCTTGGGACAGCCCTGGCCACCACACGGAGTTTGCCGCGTTTTCCTTCGTCTTGTTGACACCTTGATGACCATCATGTAGGTGTCGAAGGACATCTTGTCGGAGTGACGGAGGGATGACTAGTCGCGTACCTCTCAGCAGGAGACCGTCGTTGACAGACAGGAAACTCTGCTCGTTGAAGTAGGTCTTGAGAGGCTTGTTGAGAGTCCTCTTCTCTGGCCAGCCATTTTGGACGTAGCGCATGACCAGTTTGAGGATGCCATCCTTCTGGAGTTCTGACCGGATCTCTTCCAGCCTGTGGTCAGAAGCTGGCAAGGTCAGCAGGACAGCATTGACATATGCCTCTGCTTGGCAGGTCAGGTCATTGTCCGCAGAATCTGTGGTAGGCAAAGGTGCTCTGGACAGAGTGTCAGCAGTATAGAGTTCTTTGCCAGGGACATGGACAATGTCAAAAGAATATCGCATCAGCCTCATCCTGAAGCACTGGATGCGGACAGGAAGTTCGTCGATGAGCTTGGTAGAGAACAGAGGGACAAGAGGCTTGTGGTCTGTTTCTACCCGGAAGGACATGCCAACCAACAAATCTGACCAATGTTCAAGGCTCCAGGTGACTGCAAGAGCCTCCTTCTCGATCTGTGCATACCGCTGCTCGGTCACTGTGAGGGAACGGCTTGCGTATGCAACAGGGTGGAGTTGGCCGTTGTCTTGGCATTGAAGACATACAGCTCCAAGACCGTAGCTACTGGAGTCTGCTGAGATGACGGTCTCACGCTCTGGACTGTACAGTGCAAGAGTCTCTGGTGAGGCAAGGTCCTTCTTGAGAGTGTCGAAGGCACCCTGTTGTTCTGGTCCCCAGATCCACGTTGACTCTTTGCGCAGCATGTCTCGCAGTGGCTTAGACTTTTCGGCAAGGTTTGGCAGGAACTTCATCAGCTGGTTCACCATGCCCAAAAATCTTCGGATGTCAGCCACGTTCTTCGGTGCCTCCATCTCCATGATGGCCTTCACCTTGGCAGGGTCTTTCCTCAGGCCGCCGACTGAAGAATCTACGATCTGGCCAAGGTACTCGAGCTGCGTTTTGGCGAACTCGAACTTGTCGGGGTTGAGGGTCAGGTTTGCCTGAGAGAGCCTCTCCAGGACAGCATGAAGCCTGGCGTCGTGCTCAGCTTTGTCTTTGCCAACGACAAGAATGTCATCCATGTGACAAAGAACACCCTCAAGGCCATGGAGGAGTTTGTCCATCTTCTTCTGGAAGTACTCCGGCGCGGACGTAATTCCATAGGGCAGACGCTTGAATTTGAAGCGCCCAAAGGGAGTGATGAACGTGGTGAGCTCAGAACTTGCCTCGTCAAGCACGAGCTGATGGAATCCAGAGTTTGCATCCAACTTGGAATACACGTTGCCCTTGGAGATCTTGCTGAGAGTCTCCTCCACAGATGGCATGGCGTAGACCTCTCTCTTCACGCTCTTGTTGAGGCGGGTCAGGTCGACGCAGATACGAACGTTGCCATTGGATTTGGGCACAACAACGATTGGAGCGCACCAATCTGTCGGAGTGTCCACCGGTTCGATGACGTCACCTTCCACCATCTCGTTCAGCTGAGCTTCCACCTTCTTCAGGAGGGGTAAGGGAACACGCCTGGGCACCGTTTGAGCGAACGGCTTGGCGTCGTCCTTGAGGAGGATGGCTTGCTCACCACCCAGTTTACCCAGTCCGGTGAACAACTTGGGGAACTGACGCTTGACGTCGCTGGATGAAGCGAAGCTGGCCTTCGCCGTCTGCTGGGCAGGCTGACCACCAGTAGGCAAGGATCTGATTGCCCTGATGGTAAAGGCACCTGGGATGTCGCTGATGAGCCCCAGCTTCCTGATGGCAGGCGCACCAAGTAGGAGTTTGGATGCCTTGACGATGTAGACCTTCTCACGAACACGTGTACGACCAAGGTTGAGGTCGAGGTTGGCGCACCCCTTCACCTCCAGATGCTGGTCACCAGGCCCAAGGAGAGTGCGGTCAGGCTCTTGGAGTGTCCCAAACGCTGGCTTGAAGATGTGGTCGGGCATCACAGACACTTGGGCCCCAGTGTCTATACACCAGGTCAGCTCGCGTGATCCCACCTTCAGCTTGATGTGCCACCCAGGGTCAGCAGGCACTGATGACCTCACCGGAACGGCTGCTGGAGTGACAGTTCCTGCACGCACGCCATTACTACTGACGCCACCCACGAAGACTGGGACCCCGTCTTCAGACTGCTCCGCTTGGTTCTCGTGGACGACCTCATGGACTGACGCTGAGCTTCTACAGACGATGGCGTAGTGGCCTGTCTTAGTGCACTTTCTGCAACGAACCTTCGCTGCCGGGCAGTTCTTCTTGCCGGGAGGATGCTTGCCATTGCAGTAGCCGCACTTCTGGCCAGCTGGCGAGGCCTTGGTGTCACCTTTCTTGCCACCTGCGCCACCTTTGTATGCACTCTGTTGCATGTTACCTTGAAAACTTCTCTGGAGGGCACCCACACTGGCTGTCTTGCTTCTTTCCAGTTCATTCTTAGCCAGTTCCCTCATGGCGAGAATGTCAGTGGTCTTCTGTAAGGTAAGCCTTGGACCAACGTCATACAGCTTCAGCTTGGCGGTGTCATCTTTGCATGAAAACACCAGCTTGTCTCTGATCATTGTGTCACAGTTGTCAAACTTACAAGCTGCTGCCTTGTCTTTGACTAACCTGAGCCAACAATCAAATGACTGGGAAGGCTCCCTGTGCAGATGGAACCAAAACTGTTCGCGCAACATCAACTGCGGGTCTCTACGTTGAAAAAAGGCATCATACTTCCCCAGAACAGTGTTGTAATTGGTCTTGCTTTCTGCTGGCAGGGGCTGGTCAGCATTGTCTGGGTTAGGTCGTTCCTCCAAAAACACAAAATTGGAGAAGATCTCGAGTCCTTCATCACCAATATGGTTTAATAAAAGTCCAACCTTCGCCGCGTCCGGCTTAGCACTGGCACCCGTTGCTTGAAGGAAAATGTCAAAACGAAGTTTCCACTTCTCCCATGCCGCCGCTGGATTTGCACTAACCACAAATGGGTCGGGAGTCCTCACATAAATTGACTCAGCCATCACGTACGTCTGTTCAGTTCACAATACGTAGGTCTGTTTCAAGATCACAATTCTGACGGATCTGTCAGAATAACCACTTCTGACACCATGTGAAGTAATAACAGAAACAGGGCAGCCACAAAAACCAGCTTTAATCTACCTTTCAGTTTCTGACGTCAAACAAAAGCGCGTCACACAAAAGCGCGTCATACATAAGCTGTATCCGGTTGGAAAGTGAAAGTGAAACTAGCTTTAACTTTACACTACAATAACTACAATGTGGTTTGGACCAGGAGACTAAAGTTGTTTCCAACATATGCCTCCTGTCGTGTTCTGGTCGAATGAATGATAACGACTGCAAGATTCGACTATAGGGTTGGTAGATAAACTCACTTGGCTTGACTTGACTTGACTTGACTTGAACTTGAGGTGTTTGAGGCCTCGTTGGAGGCCTGTTCATCTTCGAGACTTGTAGATGTAGTCTACACCTAAGAACACGCATGCGTCGGATTTCTAATAATACTGGCACTACCACCACCTGTCCATAGCACACTGGATTGAACTTTGAAGGAAGGCTGTTCCAGTGGGCATCCAGTCTGGACTTGAAGGTGTTCGATGTTGGAGCTGTAACTATGTGAACTGGGAGGCTGTTCCAGGAGTTTATGACTCTCTCAGCGAAAAGGTTACCTCTAACTTGTAGCCTACAGTGTCCTTTGACTAGTTTCAGACTGTTGCCCCTTCTTTCTCTACTGTCAAACAACTGAAACTGAGGGTTCTTCACCCTGTACACGCTATGCACATATCTGTACAAATCAATCATGTCACCTCGTGCCCATCGATGTTCAAGACTGGGTAGCTGTAGTATGGCAAAGCGTTCTGGGTAGGGTTTGTCCTTGAGCGATGATGGGAGCTTTGTTGCTCTACGTTGAACATCCTCCACCTTAGCACACGAAGTCTTGTGGTGAGGTGGCCAAGCCGAGTGTCCATACTCCAGAACTGGTCTTACAAGTGACTTGTACAGCTGGATAAAGGTCTTATTTGTCAAGTGGTCAGAAGAGCGTCTGAGTATCCCGACACTTCTATTTGCTTTGGATGTTGCCTGGGCCACATGTTCTTTGAAGAAAAGTTTGTTGTCAATATGCACACCCAGGTCTTTCTCCACTTGGCTTTCAGACAGGTTGATGGTGCAGGCCCCACCGGCTTCATTCTTCCCCCTCATCACTGGTACACTTTGTCCGACTTTGTCCGTCCCAATTTCAGGACATGGCATTAATCTGGGTGGAAGCGGACAAGCCACAGGTCTGACCAGTCCTGTAGCCCGTTAAGATCCTCCTGTAGGACATGTGTGGCATCCTTCTTGTCAGTTCTTACAGGCATTTGAAAGTTAAGATTGACTCTACGTGCACTCTACACGTTCACTGCCCAAACTACAGCCAAGGTGCAACTTTATTAGGCTTACTCCTAAATTCAAGCAGAGACCGCTGTACGGTCCCCGATTCAAGCAAGGGCTCTTAGGCCTAATAAGCGTTGCCACTTCACAATGAACTCCCTTTATGCGCATGCGCAGTTATGACTGTGCAAGATTGGCAGTTTAGATTCAAGAGCGCAAAATATTCAGGCTAAACGTGCCGTGTTGGTCGTGTTTGATTGCGTTGAATCTACAAATAGTTAGGAGATGAAGCTTCAACCCCTTGCGTTACCGAAAGGAGTGAAACTCCTGTGTGAACTTTGTTGCCAGACGGCGTATTTACAGTGCAAATTCTGCAATGTTACCTATTACTGGTAAGACTAACTTAAGCCTGGTTTAAGTTGAAATGGATCTTGATAGTAGTATAGATCTAGACTCTGATAAGACTGGGGAAAAGAAAAATGGATCCGACAACTAGGCTTGAATTATTTACAATAAACCTGGAAACGGTTGCAGTCGTGCATTAATGGATTTATTTCTTTAGTTCTTTCCTTGGGCTCTGCACATTACGTCAGTGTCAACCCCGCCTCCCTCCCTCCCTCCCCCCTCTCTCTCTCCTCTCTCTCTCTCGCAAGCTGTTTCTTGGGGTTTTTTTTGCATACCCTTTTCAGTGCCATTCTTCATTTCATTGAATAAAATTCATATTTCACCTCGCACATATACCGGCACAGGCTTGCATAGATAGTCCGACACTTCACGATTCCGACGTTTCGATAGTTCGACAAATCACGATTCCGACGTTTCGACAATCCGACAATTTTGTCGGACCAACGAAACTTGTTTTGTAATGTTTTATTTTGTGCCAATAGTTCAACACATCACGATTTCGACGTTTCGATAGTCCGACATAATGATACACCGACACATTTTTTCCGACCAAATGCAATCTTTTTGTACTCTCAGTTTACAACACGGAGAGAATGGCAGGCACTCTGTGTTCCCCCAGGTCTATGTTCCCCCGGGGCTATGTTGCCCCAGGTCCAATTAGTGAGAGAGATTTTACTTTCAATATGTCAGACTAACGGGAATTATAAAACTGAGTTGTGTGTCGGATTATCGAAACGAGTTGGAATTGTCGGAATCGTGGGATCTCGGACTATCGCTACTTTTTCTTACAGTGTCGGATTATCGAAACATCTGAACGTGGGGTGTCGGACAACCGATGTGTCGGACTACGTCGGACTACCGGGCCCAGCCCCATGCATATAAGGATGCACGCACTCATGCATAAAACACACCTGACTCACACCCACCCACCCACCCACTTATTTGTGAAATAGTGCCGGCAGACAACTCAAGCAAAGTTCAGATAAATGTAGGTAGACAGACCCAGTGTCTAGGAAGACGGAGAGAAAGGAGACTGGCGTAACAAAAAGGCCTGACTTAGTTTAAGGCACACTCGTAAACAGTTGCTGTCGGGCATCAGTCAGTTTATTTCGGTAGTTAATGCCTTGGATCGTTTTGCATCGTTGGTCTGCGTTCTAATCCAGTGTCTATCGCCTTCGTCCTCCTCCTTCTCCTCCTCCTCCTCTCTCTCTCTCTCTCTCTCTCTCTCTCTCTCTCTCTCTCTCTCTCACACACACACACACACACACGCACACACACACACACACACACACACACACACACACACACACACACACACACACACACAACATGCTGTGTTTGTTGTTGTAGCTGCATACCATGGAATGTCATTATTATTTCCTTTTCCACTTTCAGAACTACTCTTTGATTTCATTGTCTGAAAAAAATATCCATATTTCAGCTGGCAGATATGCTGGTGCACATTTCCATGAGCAAACACACACGTGCTTACACCCTCGTTCGTACGACAATGGGTACACATGCGCACTGCACACACACACACACACACACACACACACACACACACACACACACACACATTTGTATTGCTTTCCACAGTTTTCTTTCATTCCATGCTTGTTGTCAGTTGCAAAGAACATCAGATGTTAGACTGGCAGGCAATTCACGAGAAAATCTGCGACAGTCTCGGAGTGCTTCGTAAACCTCAGTCCCCCATTCTGTTCAAAGACGAAAGGCTGAGAAAAGAAGCTGTAGTCCGCACAAAAAACGTATGTAACCGTGTGGCTTTCATTTTACAAATGTGCGTGAGCACGCATGCGCGCATGTATGCATGCTAGCGTGTGTATGTGCATGTGCGCGCGCGCGCGCGCGTGTGTGTGTGTGTATGTGTGTGTGTGTGTTGTGTGTGTGTGTGTGTGTGTGTGTGTGTGTGCTTGCGCGCGCGCTGTTTTATCTGACTTAATTATTTAAATACATGTGAAGAGTTTATCCAGTAGTCACCTCAGTCTGGTCTTACCTGGTGCTTTTTGCCCAGTCAGCCATGGTGGCCCTGTCTGGGCTGAGACACCCCAGAATTGCCGATATTTCATCTGATTATTAAAATACACCTGATAGGCTTTAGCCACATACGATCCTGTATTGGACCTGATAGTTGAGATACACTTGACAGACTAGCCACATACGATCCTGTATTGGACATGATAGTTGAGATACACTTGACAGACTTTAGACACAGACGATCCAATACTGGACCTGATAATTGACATACACTTGACTGACTTTAGCCACAGACGATCCTGTATTGGACCTGATAGTTGAGATACAGTTAACAGACTTTAGCCACATACGATCCTATATTGGACTTGATAGTTGAGATACACTTGACAGACTTTAGCCACACACGATCCAGTACTGGACCTGATAGTTGACATACACTTGACAGACTTTAGCTACAGACGACCCAATATTGGACCTGATAGTTGACGTACACTTGACAGACTTAAGCTACAGACGACCCTATATTGGACCTGATAGTTGACATACACTTGACAGACTTTAACCACAGATGATCCTGAAGTACCTATATAGGACCTATATAGGACCTGATTATTTACAGTCGTGAAGTAGCTGTGTTGAACCGGATTAAATACACCTGATGGAGTTTATCCAGCAGACGACTCTGGAGTATCTGTCTTTGACATACACTTGAGGACACTGGGAAAGACCAGAACCAAGGGCTCTGTGGGCTGGCTCCCCACTTTGCCTTAAACATGTGGCTACTAAGAATAAAAGGAAAAGATGCTCCCAGGATTCACCGAAAGGGGGAGAGAATGATGAATCCATCGGTGCTCAACCAATCATGACTGCAAATCCCAAACGGACTATGAACATGGACCAAATGGAATATCCATGTGTCTGTGGAAAGCATTTCGCTACCACCCGTGGCATGAAGATCCACAGAACAAAGATGGGATGTGTGAAGACTCATCTGAATGAGCAGCAGCGCACTGCATCAGCAGATAAGACGTCGGAAGACCAAGGCCAGGATTTAAACCACAGTGCCAAGGACATCCACGCTGTTGGTTCGGATGAGGAATTTGCACAGGCCCTCGATGCCAGGCGCCTGAAACTCAACCTGCCACGAGCAAACGAAACTGAAGATTGGGAGAAACTGGATGCAAAAATCGTCCAAAGACTCGATGCACTGATAGGGAAAAGCACCCTGGAACACAAACTAGCCACATATGGGGACATTGTGTATGCCACATGTAGAGAAGCCTATGGAGCAAAACTACCCAAAGAGAAAACACCTCCAAAGAAATCCAGACGCCAAGAAAAGATGGACAAGATCAGCGTCCAAAAGAAAAACCTCAAGATGCAAATGAAGACCGCACTGCCAGCTGAAAAACAAGGCTTGGAAAAACTGTGGAAAGACCTGAAAGAAAAACACAGCGCCCTCAGCAAAGCGGAATCTGCGAGGAAGAGGAAGAGCAAAAAGAAGAAGACACAAGAGCGCTTCTTCAGAGACCCCTTCCAGTTTGCCAGAACACTGTTTGAGCAGCCAAAATCTGGGACCCTAAGTGTGGACAAAGGAGTTCTTGAGCAGCATCTGAGGAAAACATACTCTGACCCACAGAGCAAAGCACCACTCGACATTCAAGGTCTGGTGTGGCCAACCAACCCTGAGGAACAGTTCAATGGCAAGCCTCCAACGTTGGCGGAAATCAAGAAGGTGGTCGACAAAGCCAGAGCCAAATCATCACCAGGGCCAAACGGAATACCTTACCAGCTTTACAAGAAATGTCCCAAGGTGCTGGAGTGGCTCCACAGGCTGCTGCGATCGGCTTGGAGAAACCAGAAGATCAGCGGCCAGTGGATGACGGCAGATGGTGTGTACATCCCCAAAGAGCAAAACTCAAGTGACATCAGCCAGTTCAGGCCAATATCACTACTGAACGTCGAAGGGAAAATCTTCTTCTCTGTCATGGCAGCAAGGCTGACCAAGTACCTGATGGAAAACAAGTACTTGGATGTGTCAGTCCAGAAAGGTGGCATCCCAGGCGTGGCTGGCTGTGTAGAACACGCCACAATGATCTGGGACGCAATCCAAAAAGCAAAAACAGAAAAGAGAGACCTGGACGTAGTGTGGCTTGATCTGGCAAACGCATATGGATCTGTGCCCCATGAGATGATACAGTTGGCTCTTGAGATGTACCATGTGCCAAAGAACATCCGCGACATGCTCAAGAAGTACTTCAATGGCTTCTCAATGCGGTTCTCTACCAAGGAGTACACAACAGACTGGATCAACTTGGAAGTGGGTATTGGAATGGGCTGTGCAATTTCCCCAATACTGTTCGTGCTGGCAATGGAACTCATCTTGAAAGCAGCAACAAACAACGCGAGACAAACAGACCTTGGTGATGGATACAAGATGCCTCCTCTCAAGGCCTTCATGGATGACACTACAGTGATTTCATCCAGAGAAGACGAGACACGTCATGTGCTGGAGAGGCTGGACGACATAGTAGCCTCATCCAGAATGAAGTTCAAGCCAAAGAAATCACGGAGTCTCTCACTGAGGAAAGGAAAAGTGGCCGGATCTGTGGTCTTCAGTGTTGCCAACCAGGCCATTCCAACAGTCACAGAAGAACCAGTCAAGAGCCTTGGAAGATGGTATGATGATACGCTGAAAGACACACAAAGAGCAAAAGAAACCAAGCAGATGGCGGAGGAAGGCTTGGAGACCATTGACCAGTGTGGGCTCCCTGGCAAATACAAGGTCTGGTGTCTGCAGTTCATGCTGATACCAAAGCTCCTATGGCCTCTGATGATATACGACATCTGCACCAGCACAGTGGAGGCAATGGAAGCCAAAATCAACAAGTTCACAAGGAAATGGCTTGGTGTCCCACCCTGTCTGACTGACATAGCGCTGTACTGTCACCAAGCAAAGCTGAAACTACCACTGAAATCCATCCTGGAGGAATACAAAGCAGGGAAGATCAGACTTCAAAGCATGCTGGAGGACTCAGGAGACAAGGTGGTAGAAGCAATCAAGCCCCAGCTGAAGACAGGCAGAAAATGGAAAGTTCAAGAGGCGATGGATTCCGCAAAAGAAAGTCTCAAGATCAGAGAAATAACAGGACACACACAGACCAACAGACAAGGACTGGGGGTGACCAAAACTGAATGGTGGTCAAAGGCCAAAGGAAAAGCCAAAAGAGACATGATGATTCAGGAGATGAGAAAAGAAGAAGACCAAAAAAGACTCCAAAAAGCAGTCCAGCAGAGCCAGCAAGGGCAATGGACAACGTGGGAGAATGCACTCCAAAGAAGTCTCACTTGGAATGACATTTGGCACATGGCCCCTCTCAGGATCAGCTTCATTCTCAGATCTGCATATGACCTTCTGCCCTCAAATGCAAACCTGGTGAAGTGGGGGAAAACAGACGATCCTGCATGCCCCCTCTGCCATGAAAAACAAACAGTGGAGCATGTCCTAAGCTCATGTAAAGTAGCCCTGGCTCAAGGAAGGTACACATGGAGGCACAACCAAGTGCTCAAAGAGATTGTACAAGTAGTCTGGGCTAGTACCAACACCACAAAAGGGAAAATCAAAAAGCACCCGCAACATTCTTCACGGCAGGAGGCAGCAAATCATGGCCAAGAACAACAGTGCCACTCGAAACATGCAGGCAGAGTCTGCTGGACGGGGCAGATGACTGGGAGTGCACTGCAGACCTCCCAGAATGGAAGAGTCACCCAGAGATCATCAGCAAGAGTGGCATGAGACCAGACATAGTAGTCCACTCTAAGTCAACCAAGCAGCTGATCATGATCGAGCTCACGGTGCCATATGAGAACAGAATGGAGGCAGCTCAAATCTACAAGACTGAAAAGTATGCTGATCTGGCAAACAGCCTGAGGAGAGAAGGCTATCAGGTCAAAGTCCTCACTGCAGAAACTGGAGCTAGGGGGTTTGTAGGAACGTCTGCATACAGCCTCATGAAACAGCTCTCAGTTGCAGGGAAGGAAAAAACCAGAGCCCTGAAAGCAATGGCAGAAGCGGCAGAGAGGTGTTCAAGCTGGATCTGGTCAAGAAGGAACAAAAGTGAACTTCATAAGGCTTAATTTCCCTACAAATATCAGGTGTCCCTGTGGCTCAGTGGTTAAAGCGCGAGTCATTAAGTGGAAAATGAGCATGTCCAGAGGGTCATGGGTTCGAATCCCAGCCATGGCTCGTCCCAAGATGGAAAAAAAAGGGGCAGCAGAGGGACATCCGGAGTCATGAACCGGGTGTGGCCCAACCCCCCTAGAGTGTCAGGAGATAAGGGCCGAAACACTTGCTTGAAGGGGGCTTCTCTTCTGAGGACTCTCTGCTGCCACGCTGTCCACGAGTTTCTTTCTACTTTGACCTAATTGTTTAAATAAATTGATAGTGTTCATCTTGCATACAACAAAGAAGTACCTGTACTGGACCTGACTGCTTACTTACACCTGATAGAAGTTAGCCAGCAGACGACCGTGAAGGACTTATCATTGACCCGAATGGTTCAAAATACGTGACAGAGGTTAGTCAGCAGACTTGTGTGAAGTATTAGTTTTGACTGGATTGTAAAGAAACATCAAACAGAATGTAGCCACCAGACAAACCCTCAAGTACTTGTATTTGTCTAATTGTTCAGAGATACCCCATAGAGTTTAGCCAGCAGACGACCCTGATGCACCCCAGATTTGACCTGATTGTTTAGATACGCCTGATAGAGTTCATCTAGCAGATGTCCCAGGAGTACTTGTCATTGTTCAGATATACCTGCTCTGGTATAGCTGCCAGACGAACCTGGAGTATCTGTCGTTGACCTGGCTGTTTAACCTTATAGAATTCACCCAGCAGACAACCCAAAAGTACCTGTGTTTCATTAAATCATCCAGGTAACTTACAGAGTTAAGTCTGCAGTCTGATCGAGTTCAGCCAGCAGACGGCTCAGAAATACCAGTGTATAATCTGATTGTTTAGAGACACCTGATAAAGAGTTCGTCTTGCTGACAACCCTGAAGTACCTGTTTTTCACCTGAGTGCTCGGGTACACCTGCTAGAGTTCAGCCAGCTGAAAGCCCCAAAATACCGATATTAATTTTTGATCTGATGGTTCAGAAATACCTGCGGAGGTGAAGACCCAAAAATACCAATATTTGATAAGATTTTCCAGACATATCCTGAAAGACTTCAGCCAATTGAAGGCTACGTAAGATCAATATTTGATCTGATTGTTCAGAGATACCTGACAGAGTTCAGCAAGCTGAAGGCTACGGAACATCAATATTTGATCTGATTATTCAGAGATACCTAGTGGAATCAGTCAGCCGAAGGCCCAAACATACCCGTATTTGATCTGGTTGTTCAAATATACCTGCTGGAGTTTAACCAGCTAAAGGCTCCAAAATACCAATATTTGATCTGATTGTTCAGAGATACTTGCGGAGTTTAACGAGCTGAAGGCCCTAAAATACCAGTATTTGATTTGATTGTTCAGATATACCTGCTGGAGTTCAGCCACCTTAAAGCTCCAAAATAACAATATTTGATCTGATTGTTCAGATATACCTGCTGGAGTTCACTCGGCAGATGGCTCAGAAGCACATGTACGACGGCCTGGGGAAGCTAGCCGTACCGGCCGCCCTGCAGTGCCTCAACTTCGCCATCATGGTGCATGGCCCTCATAGCGTGCAGCTGATTCCCAGTTACATCCTCCTGGCTGAAGCCTACATTGGTCAGCCCTTGCTGTCTGTCTGTCCGTCTGTCTGTCTGTAATTCCACGTGTAAGCCTGTGTGTCTGTATTGATGACGTGCTGCATTCTCCTGGCTGAAGCCTACATTGATCAGATCAGTCCTTCTGGCTGACTACATTGATCAGATCAGTCCTTCTGGCAGACTATATTGATCAGATCAGTCCTTCTGGTTGACTGGCTTTCTGGTTGTTCCTCAGTGTGTGACCGTATGGCTGCCTGGCAGAACTTATGTTCGTGAATCTGTGTGTCTATTAATGCCCTTGCAACATCCACCTGCCTGAGGCCTGCCCTGATCAGTTCTTACAGCTGTCTGTCTGTCCTGGCCTCGGTGTGTGAGTCTGCGTGTCTGTATTAACATCCCACATGGCTCCAATTGACAATCATTTAAGGCAGTTACCAGAATCCCAACAAAAAATTCTAACGGGTCACCATTGAGCTTCTGAGTAATTTCATTTACGTTTAGCCTTGTATTCAACCTTGCCGTTTTGCCGTTGCAAGTCCTGCGCATCGCTTGACTTGCACTGTTTTCTCTGGTGAAGTTTGCCCTGCACGAAATGCACTACGCTCAAGACTATCAACGTCCAGTCATGTCAAGAATTCAGCGGCATCTGTTCCTTCTTTACACTGAACAGGAAAACTCCGTGAGGGATTTAGGGGCTCGGGCAGCAGACTTATCTGTTGAGATAACGTGCGCTGCAGATGTTTAGGATTCCTGTTTTTCGATTTTAGAGGGTTGATTCTTCTTCTTCTTCATACACTCAGACAGGAACCCCAGAGGCACTGACGAAGGCTGCTGTATGGCGGAGGCCCTCCAGTGATCCACAGAGCTTTTCCCTCGTCGATGTGTTGGCAGATCAGGTCTCTGCTCTTAGCTTTGTACGTGTGGGACAGTCCTGCAGGAAGTTTTTCACAGTCCTTGGGGCTGTAACGCATGGGCACCCTGAAGACTCGCCAGTGTGGAATTTTGTGAACATGTGATGTCTCAGTCTGGAGTGCCCTGTCCTCAGTCTCACGATGAGAGGGGTTTATTGAAGCCTGAAGTGCATTTTAAAGGGTATTGTGTGTGTGTCATGACGCACAAACTGTGCATCGACTGGAGCTGTGAATCCCTTGCTACATCTGCCTAGCTGAGGCCTGGATAGATCAGTCCTTCTGTCTGTCTGACTGTCTGTCCGTCTGTCCCTCTATGTGTGAGTCTGTGTCTGTTTCAGTACCTGTTTAGATCCTCGTGGCTGATGCCTGGTTTGGTCCGTCCTTCTGTCTGTTTATCTGTCTGCCTGTCCCTTTGTGTTCATGTTTGCGTCTCAACATTCTTGCTACATCCTCCTGACTGAGGCCTACATTGGTCAGTCCTTCTGTCTGTCTGCCTCTTTGTCCATCTGTCTGTCTAATAACAAACCAGAGCAAAATGACCCGGCCAGTGTACCTGACCTGAGCCAGATGAGATGGAAGTTACCGAAAGAAGGAAGAGTAGAAAGGAAGAGGGATGGCAGAGGGAATGAGGTGGGATAAGTGAAAGAGAGAGAGAGAGAGAGAGAGAGAGAGAGAGGAGAGAGAGAGAGAGAGCAGATGGAGGAAAAAAAACTCCACAGAGATGGGAGAATAGGGGATGGGGGAACAGAAACTGATGGAGCAGAAGAAAGAAGGGCAGTACAAGTTGGAGTGGAAGATGAGGGGAGTGCAGGCTGGGTGGGGGGTAATAAGATTATAGAAAAAAGGTGCGTATGTGAACACCTGCGCTCCTCCATTTGTTTGTGTGTGAGAGAAGATAGGAGAAAGGAAAAAAGAACACACACACACGCACGCACACACACATTTGCGCGCCCACATACGCCATACACACACACACACACACACACACACACACACGCAGACACGCACGCGCGCGCATGCACACTCTCTCACACACACACACACACACACACACACACACACACACACACACACACACACACATACATACACACACACACACACACACACACACACACACACACACACACACATACTTACACACATGCGCGCGCGTGCACACACACACACACACACACACACACACACACACACACACACACACAGAATAACAAAAATTGAGGGACCAATCCTCATAGTCCCAAACCCATCAAGCTACATATACATACACGCATACATGCACTCACGCACGTACACGTGCGCACGCACACACACACACACTCTCTCTCTCTCTCACACACACACACACACACACATACACACACACGCACGCACGCACACACACCTCCCCACCCCCACTCCCATCCACCACCACCCGCACCCCGTACCTTTTTCCCAACAGGACTGGGCAAGCTGCTCAAAGCCAAAGAATACTTGGCTCAGGCCAGCTGGAAAGTGCTGAGGACCCCCGACGCGTCCCCCGCAATTAGAAGTCAATTGCACCGAAGCCTGGGCCATCTGCACGTAGCCTATGGCCAAAATGAATGACGCTTTGCAAGAGTTTGCCGAAGACGTAAGAGAACGAGAGTGGATGAGGGGTGGATTAACATTGTTCGCTTTTTTTCCAACAACCATATAGCACAAGCAAAACTACCAGTCATAAGAAAGTTGACGTTACTCAGCCAGTCGTGCTGCATTTCTCATGTATCCAGAATCGGAGAGAGAGAGAGAGAGAGAGAGAGGGGGGGGGGGGGGGGGCAGTCAGTTTCTGCTTCTTTCTGTAGCTACATTTGTATTGAATGCTAAGAAGATAGAAGTTCCGTTTATCTAATAAAAGACTTTTTATTCACTAAGGAAACATGAAAGAAACGCATAACTTCTTGTGTTTTGTTTCTTCCATTAGTCTGCCAGTTATGTGACCCATGTCACCTGATCCAAACCAGATGCTGGTGAATAAAAACCTTTACATATGATCAGTAGACACTCGCCAGCTTGCTTGCTACGGTAGTGTATTGCACCGTAACTCCCTGCCCAAAAACCATCCTGCAATCTACAGTGAAGAAGGGATGATCGTGTCTTATCATAATGGTAATAACTGACATGTGGTAACATTTTTGTTGTTGTTGTTCTGATTGATAACACTAATTCGTATGATCTGTTCAGTCACCCAATAGTAGATAATTTTTTTTTTTTTTTTTTTTGTAATTAAGAATACCAATTATGATCATGTCAAATCATTAGTATAAAACTAGTTATGTTTAACTGATCGTTAACGTTGTCAATGTTGATCTCACGGGCTTTTACATTGCTCTGTTCTATCACCTGTGAATGATAGGAAGAAACTCTTGGAGAGCCTGACAGCGCACGGCTTACAGAAGAAACCGTCCTCAGACAATTGTTTCACTTTGAACTCCTAACACTCAAAGTGGCCCGGCCGCATCCAAGTCATGACTCCTTAATGCCCCCTGCTGCCACGTTTGGGCCCGGCCGCATCCGGTCATGACTCCTTAATGCCCCCTGCTGCCACGTTTGGGCCAGGACGCATCGGGTCATGACTCCTTAATGCCCCCTGCTGCCAGTTTGGGCCAGGCCGCATCCGGTCATGACTCCTTAATGCCCCCCTGCTGCCACGTTTGGGCCCAGGCCGCATCCGGGTCATGACTCCTTAATGCCCCCCTGCTGCCACGTTTGGGCCAGGCCGCATCTGGGTCATGACTCCTTAATGCCCCCTGCTGCCACGTTTGGGCCAGGCCGCATCTGGGTCATGACTCCTTAATGCCCCCCAACTGCCACGTTTGGGCCAGGCCGCATCCGGGTCATGACTCCTTAATGCCCCCCTGCTGCCACGTTTGGGCCAGGCCGCATCCGGGTCATGACTCCTTAATGCCCCCCTGCTGCCACGTTTGGGCCAGGCCGCATCCGGGTCGTGACTCCTTAATGCCCCCCTGCTGCCACGTTTGGGCCAGGCCGCATCCGGGTCATGACTCCTTAATGCCCCCTGCTGCCACGTTTGGGCCAGGCCGCATCCGGGTCATGACTCCTTAATGCCCCCCTGCTGCCACGTTTGGGCCAGGCCGCATCTGGGTCATGACTCCTTAATGCCCCCCAACTGCCACGTTTGGGCCAGGCCGCATCCGAGTAATGACTCCTTAATGCCCCCCTGCTGCCACGTTTGGGCCAGGCCACATGCAAGTGATGACTCCTGTTTTTCCCCCTGGAACTGCCAGATTCGAATATGCAACTTTTGGATGGGTGGGCGTCTCTTACCATCCTCGCTGTCAGATATCAGATCTAATTGGCATGTTTAAGCCTTAGGAAGTTCACTTTTGCTCCTTCTTGACTAGATCCAGCTGGAACACTTTTCATCTGCATCTGCAATTGCCTTCAGTGCTCTGGTCCTCTTCTCACCAGAAATCGCGAACTGTTTCATGAAATCGTTACGCTGATGAGCCTTCAAAGTCTCTTGCTCTAACTTGTATTGCAAGGACTTTGGCTTGGAAATCAGATGCCCTCAAGTGGCAGCCTATACTGGCATACTTCTCAGTCTTGTAGATGTGCGCTTGCTCCATTCTGCTTTCATATGGCATAGTAAGCTCAATCAGAATAATCCGTTTTGATGAACCTGAGTGGAGTGTAATATACGGTCTCATGCCACTCTTCTTGATGATCTCTGGATGGTTTTCCTATTCCGGAAGGCCTGCTATTCATCCACTCCATCCAGTAAACTGTGCTGCCATGCTCTTGATAACACAGCTGTTCCAGACCATGATTTGTGGCTTCCAGCCATGGAGCTTCTAGTGGCGTGGCGTTTCCCAGAGAGTGCTAACTGGATGTGCTGTCTCCCTCAGTACTTGGTTGTGCCATCATATGTACCTTACCTGGATGTTCAGGACATACTCCACTGTTTGTTTGCCCTGACAGAGCAGACATATTGGGTCCTCAAATTCCTTCTTTTCACTAGGTTTGTTTCTACCTTTTCATTCCTATTTTTATTTGACATATACATTATACTAACATTGTGTCTCATCCTTCATGTATGGTTTTTATATCATTCAATATGTTTTGAGCATATTTGTTAACTGTAAAATGCCAGAAACATTAATAAAAAAAAAAATTCCTATCCACCTATTCAATGCTACCAGGTATGGTTTTCACAACCTGTAGATATATGTGCAGTTTATCTCTGGAAACAGATATACCAGGCATCCTTAGAATATGGAACAGACCACATTCATACCAGTGGGGGCTACTTTTACATGGCTGATGTATTCTTCCGCAAGGGCAAACGTTTGGTCGCAGATTCCTTGTTCCGACAGGTGAGAGAGCCATCCTTGGTCTACTGGGATCTTTTTAACAGCCACAGAGGCTTAGACGTATACATGTTAATATTGGTTAATGAAGGTTAGTTGTTGTCCAAGTGTTCACCACAGCACTCCAGTAGTGAACAGTTCTCACCTTATTATGAGGCCCGCAGAGGTAGCAAGTTTCGGGTTTGACAGGCTGAGCAACAGTTTCTAGCATTGGCTGAAGCTGTTTGCTATATTGCGAGCACATATTAGCAGATTCGAACAATGTTCTGTTTGGGCTATCTTCCCCCAGCAATATTGCTTGCAATTGTCCCAGCAAAATCGCTTTCCCGGATCAGGAGTAAATAACCTATACGAGGTTTACTTCTGTTCCGAAATGATTGGTTCACTGACTGCGATTCGGTGATAAATTCGATCACACACAGTTTTCATAAGTTAAGCATGCAGAGAATGTTAAAAACTGAATTACACACGGAAAGTAGAAGCGCATAAGACTATCTAAAATAGGCAAAATGTGGAAAATCATGTTTAATCAAGTGTAAGCATGTGTAGGCTTCTCCCGTACAGCGACGATCGATAGGGGGGCCTAACGGTACACGTATGCCAGATGGGCTGAATACCCAAGTTTATGGGCAGGTATCTACCTCGGTATTAAAGCATTATTGTCTTATTGCTAATGCCTGACCGCTACCAAAGTGTTGATTTCACAGTGACCTCAAATTCTTCGTTTAGATAGAAGCGTTCGCGCAGAGTGTGCGCGCATTAAGCAAGGTGAAAGATTAGGTATGCGAATGTGCCAGCAGTGTGCCTTATGTGTGGCTGGCCATGTCTGTTGAGTGTGCTGTAACTGAAAACTGTCTCAACACGGTGAATATCTCCGTCAGCGGGCCGCCTTAAGCCCGTCATCCCTAAGGAAGCATGGGCCATCGACGTCAGCTTTCCAGCGAACTCGGCTTTAGGCTGTCCTTGTCTATGTATAGTTGTCTCCCTTGCTCTTCGCCTCGGTGTCTCTTCTCCAGCTGTCTCCCAGTCGTCCCGTCTTCCATTTCCCCTGCTGGTTCCAGGTCAGAGCCTGACAGTTGGGTTGAAGGCTGGCTTCCTATGAGTGTGTCCTATCCAGTCACATATCCTCCTTCAGATTAGTTTGGTGACTGGCTTCAGTCCTGTCCATTGCCACAGCTCCTTTTTGTTGAGTTTGCCCGGCCACTAGGTATCAAGTCAGGTATAGGCCTTAGGGTTTCATGAAAATCCCTATCTTCTGTTGGATCGCTTTGGTCTTTTTCAATGTAGACAATGGAGGAAAGTTGGGGTGGTTTGTTTTGGTATTATATGTCTCTTCTCCAAGGACCACAGTGTCTCAGGTGCTTTTTCATATTTCACTAATTAGCTAAACGCTGCCATGGATTTCAGAATCTTTACCATATATATCTCACCCCATCTGCATGTGGATACAGACGGAGGTTCAGCCACTGGCAGATGTGGCATGTGTTAAAACTGGAAAACTGGATGTGATAATAGAGAGGTCGATACTACTGGACTAGGTATGAACAGTGCAGGTTTTCTGTCATCATGTCTTCTTTCCTCGGCTAAAACTCTAAGGTTTAGCATTGGTGGCATTTCTGCATATGCCAACTGAAGTGACCGCATTCGATCTTTGAGGATGATGTCTGACCATGACGCTAGTGTACATGGGTTTTATTTTTGTGTCACCCATGTCATGTGCTCAGTGGCCTGTTCTTCTCTGAAAGGTAGATTGGGATCGAACATACGTGCAAGAATTTTTTTGTGTGCAAATGTTCAGGCACGAGACATTTGTTTAAAGGCTCATTCGAAGCTATCATCCCAGCTTCCTCGACTGGGTTTTAAACCCCAATGTTGGAACAAGTCTGACACCTTTCTGACCAGGCCATCCAGATTCCGCAACTGGTTTTAGCCTCAGCAGCATCTAGGGAGCGAAGCGTGAAGCATGGTAGCAAGAGATTATACGGGATGAATTTGGTACATTACGTGGACAACAATAGACTTTGGAGAGTTCAAATTAAGGATGACGAGCAGACAGCAGAATGCCTGATAAAGTGATATGTGCCATGGCATGGGTTTAACACAGATCTTAAAAGCACAGTAGACCCCAACCAGCAGATGTGTATGAAATCAGGCAGTCTGAATGTACAGATCTTGGTTAGCACGAAAGATACCAAGGGTGACAGTTACGGGGCACGTTAATCTCAGGTTTGATAGATATTGGTGCAGCTAGATTCAGGTGATGGACCCAAGACCAACAGATCCTAGTGATGACAATGGAGCCTGGAAGCTGTAAAAAGAGAAAAACGTGAAGTGGGGAAGCGAGGCGAGATATTTAGCCTCTCCTCTCTTCATCTGTTAACGAGTATTAGGTGGGTCATCAGAATACAGCCTCCCAGAGAAGATAGTGCCAAGTCACTAGATGATATTCAGTAGTGCCTGCTCTGATCTATCCAGTGTAGGACACCACACAGTGAGCTCCCTGTTGACAACAGTTGCTGAAGTGGGGAGCCAGATAATTTAGCGTCCCCCTCCAGAGGGCGCAGTGACGTCCGTCCACTGACGTTTCCCATGAACGTGACAATGACAACGACTGACAGGAACTCTGTACGAGAATAAGTGTGGAGAGAATGTTGCAGTTTTAGTGTCATTGAGGAGCCAACGCTACGAGCAGACCTCAACGCATGCGCTTAGCTATGAGGCTCCAGCACACAGGGGTAACAGGAAAACAAAGAAATACTTAGACGTATAAAGAAATGAGCAAAGAGTTAGGAATCGGGACTCTTGGACAAGACTTAGCAGATGCCTGACCTACGCATTAACCCAACACGCTTATCAGGACTCGAGTGCCCAGCTAATGCGGTCTGCGATACCACTACAGTTGTCTGTGTGTAAGCACGCATGCATGTGTGTGGATGCTTTTGTTTTTGTGCATACGCACGTATGTGTATGTGGGTGGTCTTGAATGCTTGCATATATGTTATTGTACACACGTTAACAACTATGGGTGCAACTGTTTGGGCAATATGTGCCTTATGAAATGACAGTTCAGAAGATAAATAAATAAATGAGTAGGCATAGGTGGAAAAAAAACACTGTGAAATAAAACTCAAACAAATATATATAATATACAACAACAAAATTGCTTAAATGAAAAAAAGAAAGAAATAGACGAAAATGAGTAGGTTGACACATACATGAATGTAAATAGAAGTAAATGTAAAAAAAAAAATAGATAAACAAATGCGATGAGAGAAAAGTCATGACACGAACAGGGCATGAAGGCACAATATGTTATTTCATCATTGTTGTTGTTATGATGATTAGTTGTAAAGATGATGCTATGGGGTTCCATTGTTGATCCGAAAGGACATGACAGATCTACACTCAAAGCTTCTTTGATAATTGTCATGCACCCTGTGAAAAAAAGAGAGAGAGAGAACAACAACAACAACAACAAAAAAGAAAGAAAAGAAAAAATGTGTGCACTTTGAACTCGCATTGAAAACTCACCTTTATGGGGTGCTTGCTTCTCAATGGTCGTTTATTTTTATTTATTTATTCTATTTATTTCTTCTTTTCTTTTTGAGTAGTGATTTGTGCTCTTGGAAAAAAGAAAGAAATTGCCTGACACTTTTGGCGGAGGCAGAAAGAGAGAAAGAAAAGAAGAGAAAAAAGAAGTAAACAAAAAGAAAAAAAGTTTATTGTTAATTCTAGGGGCAAGCACCTTGTATTTGGAACCCTGACAGCCCCTTCTCGGCCCTTGAAAAAAAAAAAAGAGAGAAATTAAAATCCCCGTGCACCAAAAGACGTTAGGTGCAGAAACAAAGAAAGAAACAATTTTTTTTTCGGGGGGGGGGGGGGGGGGGGGGGGAGAACTTTAAAATGATATTCTGATTTGGATTATTGAAAGAAAAGGAGTCAGATGTGTGGTTGCGTGCAGGGCACATGATTGTCTTTGCATGTGAGTGTGTATGTAGAGATCGTTGTGTGACAATAACATTTTTGGCAGTCAGCCAGGCCCGAGAGATAGACACCTGTAGTCTTGGTCAGAAACTGGAGCAACTCTCTGAGATATCCGCACTTAGATTTGTTGGCTTATGTACCGTAGTACAGACTTCACTTGGCATGAGCCCAGAGGTTTTGTTAGGAGTAAAAGAAACTACGACATGATGCTACGATGCTGGAGACTTTTGTGATGTGGTTTGTGTTCAGGTAACACAGATATGGTACAGTTGCCTGCACAGCATCTTCAAATACCGCTCACGTCCTCGCCCGGTTCGACGAGGAGTGGGTCCAGGAATCGTTGTAGAACATGTGACAGTTGTCCCTGATGTGGGTAGGTGAAGATATGAGGGATGCAGAGAGTGAGATGTGAGGGGCGCACAGTCTTTTAATTGAGGAGGGAGGGAGTCAGTCAGACTCTGCGACCTTTCACCTGTAAATTTGGAAATGAAATGAGGCAGGGAACAGTAAACAATAAACAAGTGGGGTAACTTTTGCTCCCGTAAGAAAACCTAACACAGAGTAACTTTTATTCAAGACTGGCACAGCCTTTTAAACTTGAATAAAGTCAGACAAATACATAGACGAACAATCTAATAGTGGGGGAAAAAAACAAGCGCAGGCCAACAACTAAACTGTCTTCATAGTAATGACTTGGCAAAGATTTGGACTTAAGGAGAGAGAGGGGGGGGGGGGGGGAGTTTGAAGATGGAGAAACTGGGAACATGAAATTAAGAAAATATATTACAGATATGAAAACTCTTCACTAGCTGCATAAGGGAACCATCGCAATCCCTTTTGAAGGCAGATATATTTGTATTGCCTGCTCCGAGGCCTTTTGTCCGCTGGATCGGAACTCATCAGGGAGACACGGCTGGTTGTGTCTGCGCTCCTGGCATCAAATAGAGACACACACAGTCCATAATACCGTGGTGTTCTCACCACCAAGGGTGCAAAAAAGAATCCAATAGCACCTGTAGTTTCATCTGTAGTTATTTCAGCATACTGTTTGTCCTGTCGTAATCCTTCGAGCACAAAGAAGAATGGATGGAAGGGTGCCAGGAATAAAAACAATGAAATAAAGGACAGAAACAAAAAAGAAACAATGCCAGTATGACAACAAAGAAAAAGAAAACTACCAGCCAGCCACTTTTAATTTCAGTCTGATATGCATGCGTGCAGACGAAACACAGAAGTTGGAGGCCTTGAAACTGTTGACAACAATTTACAACCTGAGGAAGAAGCAGAGAAGCTGTCCACCCCAGGAAATGTTGATGGTGTGTCTGAGCCTGGGCATACTTAATTTCCTCCTCAACAACTTGGATCAGGTGAACAGCAGTGCATGTATGTGTGTGTGTGTGCGCACGTGCATGTGTGTTTGCTTGCTACAGGAAATGTTTGTGTTTCTGAGCCTGAGTGTACTTCATTTTCTCGACAACTTAGATCAGGTGAACATCAGTGCATGCGCATGTGTGTGTGTGTGTGTGTGTGTGTGTGTGTGTGTTTGTGTGTGTGTGTGCATGCACATATGTTTGCATGCTACAAGAAATATTGATGGTGTGTCTGTACCTAGGTGTATTAATTTCCTCCTCAAAAAACTGAATCGGGTGATCGTGTGTGTGTGTGTGTGTGTGTGTGTGTGTGTGTTCATGGTTCACACTCAGATTTGTTTTAAATCTGAGCCAAAGGACTTGGGTGGTTTTTGAATATGCACAGATATCGACTCCAAAGAGAATATCAGTAACTGTTTTGGGATATGAGTGGGATTTGCCCTCATATTTCTTTTGTGTGTGTGTGGGGCGGGGGTGCATCTGTATGCTTACCCCCATTTAATATTGATGGTGCAGGGCCTCGAATATACCTTGTTTCATGTTCAGCAGGTTATTCAGATAAGTATCATCCTTCTGGCTGTGATAGGAGTGAAGAAGTGTGTGCAAAAGAGAGAGAGAGAGAATGTGTGGTTCAGTGTATACTGTAAGAGTCCATGGCATCTTCATTCAGTAGTAGAAAAACAGTGTGATAGGGCTGCACTGTCGGTTTCCTTTCATATCTCCATGCAGCCACAGCGATTCCTCACAGTGACAGGCCCAGGTCCCATATCTTACACAGTGACAATGTTTGTTTACACAGGAACCATATTTCGCTTTGAAGAGCAATGTTGTTCTGTGGTTTATGGGAAGGGATAGGATGATGGGGAAAAGGGGAGAGTAGGAGAAGGAGCAGAGGGGAGTAGGAAGGAGGGTGAGAGGTGAACATAATTTGAATACACAAGATAAACCCCACATGTGGTGGATTGAAATAAAGTAATAAAAAAGTGAAATATTGAAAACAGCATAAAGATCCAGGTTGTGATACAGTTAAAGAGAGACAGAGAGAGTTCAACACCAGTTAGAATTAAGGCTGATTAGGTCAGGTAAGAAAGGCAAACAAAACAAACATGTGCGAGTATGTGTGTGTTTGCGCGTGCTCACATGTGTGTGTGAGCGAAATATTAGCAATGGTCCACACCCCTCTCCTGCCCTTCCATCACAACCATTCCTTCCTTCTCAACTTTCATGCACTTTTGCACACCTCTTTCTATCCACAACACTGCCTAAGACTATACTGGTGATCAGGAGGACAAGATGGTGGGGTTGGGGGAGCGGTAACCAACAACACGGTCAGAGAGTACAACAATATGTAGAAATAAATAGAGAGGAGGGGGGGGGGGGGGGGAGTCGGCAACAAGACCTGAACACTGGAATAGAAGAGGGAGAAAGTGGTGAGGGAGTGAGGGGATGGACATTTATCAGTTTGCAACACAAACACACATGCGCGCACACACGCACACAGCACGCACGCCACTCACACACACACACACACACTGACAACTGAAGCAATGAGGGGAAGAAAGCCAAGGAGGAAGAGGATGGGTACCAGCAGAGATAGAGGAGGGAAGGATTGAAGGTGAGGGCGAGAAAGTCATAGGACCCGAGTCTTGCGAAAGTCACTAGACAATTGGCGGGAAAGGGACAGGGGTGGTCATTGGGGGGGCATTGGGATAGTTAGAGTGGAAGGTGAAGGATGGCCGCTCCAAAACATTTAGCTGTTGGAAACAGTGCAAGTACAGACTTCCGGAACAAAAGAAAAAAAAGGTCTACTTCTCAGGTGATGAAGATGTTTTTGATAAATATGTTTATTACAGAAACAAATGCATTGATCACACACACACACACACACACACACAGTTGGCTCACAGAGTACAATGGCGTGGATGGAAAAGTGAGAGGTGGGATGTTGAGGGGAAGGGGTGAGGAGCAGTGGGGTAACACCTCAACAGTTGAAACAGTGGATCAGCAGCAAAACCTGACAATTGAAGTGGAAGAGGGAGTGTGGTGAAATGGTAGTGCAGCACTTTTGGCCTATGCAGTCTGGTGGGACTCCACTTGTTGGTTACTGTCGCCCATGGCACTCACTGAAAGCCCCATCATATTACACACTACAGGAACGGCCTGGTCTCATCAAGGATGTGGTCTCTCTCTCTAGTATGAGATATGGCCACAAATGTCGTTCATGGCAGCCCAGTGGTTAACTTAAATCAAAGCTACGGCAAGACTGAATGCACTAATTTGGAGAATGGTCATACTCATAAAGTTCAAGTCTGACCTCATTTGGGAAGCAAAGATCACTGTACTTAATTGCAGGTTGATACGTGCAGTTGTAGAACACTTCTAAAAGGACAGCATTTGTGTGTAAGATACAGATAACACATATAGAGCTTTTGTGGTGTGGTTAATATGTGTTATTTCTCCGTCATGTGTAACTGACTGTGTTGGTCACCAGGCCAGGGAACTGGGGGCAAAGGCCGTGGCATTGGGCCGGCACAATCCAGACCACCCTCTCTCGCACGACGCCATCCATTTCCTCACCATCAGTGAGACCGTCAAGTGACCTGGGGTTTGCTTTGCATGTTGCAAGTAGTAGCACCAGTCTTCCATTGTGTTGTGGCTTAGTCAGGCTGCTACAGGCGTATCTTACAGAGCATGTTGCTACAGACATATCTTACAGAGTATGTTGCTACAAACATATGTTAAGAGCATGTTACTACAGACATATCTTACAGAGCGTATTATTGGTAACTAAAAAAAAAAAAAAGGGAAAAGAAAAAAAGGTTTGGATAATATGCACCTTTCGCTCATAATTTTCATATCCAAATAGATGCAACCGAACAGAGGTTAAAGGTGAAAGTGAAGCTACTTTGGTGTGCATCTCTTTAGACAGAGAAAAATGTTAGTGTCTGCACATGTGTGTGTGCACTCACATGGGTGCACATGTATATGTGACCTGATGTTATAGAAAAGTTTGAATCTGGTGTTTTCTGTTCCATGGAGGGAAAAACAGAACGATCCAAACAGCACATCCTAGCAGGCATTAAAAACAAATAGTTAGAAGCTTGGAAGTGTGCTGCCTATCTTAAGCTCATCACAGACAAACTGACAAAACCATCATCGTGATCTGTGGAAAGTTGCAGGTTTAAACCCCATGAAAAGCATGGTATCATTGTGCAGTTTTTCTTGCCCTCTGAGTTGTGTATGCTTAGGGTTCAGATGGGAAGTGAGGAACCACTCAGCAATGTTTTATCTGCCCATTGGGTGTATAAGCCAGAGATTATTGTTCAACACAAATAGCAATGTTTCATCTACCAAATGGGTGTCTTAGGCCGAAATTGTTGTTCAACAAAAATAGCAGTGTTTCATCTACCTAATGGGTGTATTAGCCTGAGATTGTTGTTCAACAAAAATAGCAATGTTTCATCTACCAAATGGGTGTCTTAGGCCGAGATTGTTGTTCAACACAAATAGCAATGTTTTATCTACCCATTGGGTGCATAAGCCAGAGATTGTTGTTCAACACAAATAGCAATGTTTTATCTACCCACTGGATGTATAAGCCAGAGATTGTTGTTCAACACAAATAGCAATGTTTTATCTACCTAATGGGTGTATTAGCCTGAGATTGTTGTTCAACAAAAATAGCAATGTTTTATCTACCTAATGGGTGTATTAGCCTGAGATTGTTGTTCAACAAAAATAGCAATGTTTTATCTACCTAATGGGTGTATTAGCCTGAGATTGTTGTTCAACAAAAATAGCAATGTTTTATCTACCCATTGGGTGTATAAGCCAGAGATTGTTGTTAACACAAATAGCAATGTTTCATCTACCTAATGGGTGTATTAGCCTGAGATGGTTGTTCAACAAAAATAGCAATGTTTTATCTACCTAATGGGTGTATTAGCCTGAGATTGTTGTTCAACAAAAATAGCAATGTTTCATCTACCCATTGGGTGTATAAGCCAGAGATTGTTCCACACAAATAGCAATGTTTCATCTATCCAATGGGTGTATTAGCCTGAGATTGTTGTTCAACACAAATAGCAATATTTTATCTGCCTAACGGGCGTAGCAGCCTGAGATCGATGTTCAACACAAATAGCAATGTTTTATCTACCTACTTAGTGTCTTAGCCTGAGAGTGTTGCTCAAATAAATAAATAGCCATGTTTCATCTTCCCTATGGGTGCATTAGCCCTGAGAGTGTTGCTCAAATAGCATGTTTCATCTATCCAATGGGCATATTTGCCCCTGAGAGTGTTGCTCAAGTAAATAGCCATGTTTCAAGTAAATAGCCATGTTTCATCTACCCAATGGGTGTATTAGCCTGAGAGTGTTGCTCAAATAGATAGCCATGTTTTCATCTACCCAATGGGTGTATTAGGCTGAGAGTGTTGCTCAAATAAATAGCCATGTTTCATCTATCCAATGGGTGTATTAGCCCGAGGGTGTTGCTCAAATAAATAGCCATGTTTCATCTACCCAATGGGTGTATTAGCCTGAGAGTGTTGCTCAAATAAATAGCCATGTTTCATCTATCCAATGGGTGTATTAGCCCGAGGGTGTTGCTCAAATAAATAGCCATGTTTCATTTACCCAATGGGTGTATTAGCCTGAGGGTGTTGCTCAAATAAATAGCCATGTTTCATCTATCCAATGGGTGTAGTACCCTGAGAGTGTTGCTCAAATAAATAGCCATGTTTCATCTATCCAATGGGTGTAGTACCCTGAGAGTGTTGCTCAAATAAATAGCCATGTTTTATTTATCCAGTGGTTTAGCCTGTGGGTGTTGCTCAAAATTCCCAACACAGCAGGTGTGTGTATGTGTCAGGCCTTCACATCTGGATACAACTGAAACTTTTTTTTTTTTTTTTTTTGCTGTCCCAACCTCTGCGGCACCTCAGAGGCAGTGCACCCATGCCGCTCATTCCGACACCCTGTCCACAGCCACAGCCCGGTCGGCCCCGTTGCAGCCACGGCACTGGCCATCCACAGGGAGCAGTCAATGCCATGTCGTCAAGAGGCTATCCACAGGAGGAGACACTGCACTGCTGCCGAGTCACTTCGGTGGTGTTCAGTGGTGCCTGTTCTGATCTAACATATGCAGGACAACACCTACTAAGCCCCCTACTGACAATGACTGCTTAGTCGCGGAGCCAGCGTGAGTGAGCTCTCCCTCCAGAGGGCGCCACCACGTCCGTCCAACAACAGCCCCCATGGACTCACCGATACTGGTGACCCCGACGGAACCAAACCAGGCCACAGACGTGGAGAGGACAACGAATTTGAGGTCACCATGAGAGCAGGGCATGAAGGGCCACAGAATTTGAGACTTTTTTTTTAATGCTGATCGATGAGAATGAGGATGATTAAGATGATGCTACAGATTTCCATTTCGGTCTGAGACTACATGACAGGTCTGTACTCTACGCTTCCTTTCATAATATATCCCGGCATCAACCAGGCCCAAGAGATACAGGCACCTGCAATGTTGGTCAGGAAATTTGAGCAACACTCTCAGAAACGCATCTATTAAGTGGATGAAACTCGACTGTGTGGTCCCAGTCTTCCCGACTGAGTCCGCAGCAAACTCAACTCTGGGTAGGAGCCGGTCGGGGCAGAAAATCCCACATGACTCTGATGGGATTCGAACCTATGACCTCCCAGCCGGGAGTCCGTGACGCTAACCACTTCGCCACTGCAGCTGGTCAACTGAAACTTCTTGGTAGTACTGTCACCATCCTCATCCTCACTGACCATTACAACAACAAAAAAAAGTCTTCAGATCATCACTGCCGAGACAATGCAGCATTCATGCGACTATTCCCATACAGATATCTTCTGGAGTAAAGCTTTCTCACAAACAACAAAGCTAAAATCATCTTTTATCAGCTCTCCCTCCCCTTCTTTCAGCTCTCTTTCTTGCCTTTTCTACAGATACTAAAAAGGATACAAATCTACCTTTGTGTGTGTGTGTGTGTGTGTGTATATATATATATATATATGTGCAGTCTTCATTACTAATTTATGTTGATACCTGATGTGATATGAATGATAGAAGACGTTCAAGAAATCTGATCCATTCTACTTATTCCTCCATACACCATCCTCCACATATGTCAACACAAGAGCACATAACTCCTTTGGTACAAACACAATGCTGTTCAGTCCTGTCTTGTCATCCATGTATTTCGCTCAAAGAACATGTTCCAGTACCATACACACAGTACAGCAAGGTCTCTACTCCTACTGACAACAGAATCTCGTCACCATACTGCTTAGATTCAGCTTGAAACACTTCACCAACCCTGTCTCAGAGTATTGTTGGAGTGGATCTGCTAATATCAGCTGTAACTGATCACTACAGTGATGAACAGCATTGCAGTCATTTGTAATTTTGGTTGCCAAACTCACTGATAAAACTTGAGTCCGGTTTCAGCTTTACACATTTGTATCAGTATAAACACAACAATAACACTGACCAGAAAAACTCGCAGAGAAATCATTACTGCTGTTGTATGAACATCCAGAGGCAGAACATCTTGCACAACAATCTTTTAATTCCTATCCTGAAAACTGTCAACTGATATGAAGGGCATACTCCTTTCTTTTCTCTTTTGAGTATTATCGCTGACCCCTCTGTGACTGCATACTTTGTATATAACAGTTGTGCCACTGTACAGTTTGCACTACTGAAATATTGGTAATCACAATGACACAAAAGCTACAAACTGATACAAAACATCTCCATAATCGGCTTAACAAATTTTTCTCATACTCAAGACACAATAACAAGTAATCCTAAATATGCCATGAACGCAAATTCAGACAAAAACTTGAAAATTATTTAGCACAAATGAACACATACACCTACAAAAAGAAAGAATTCTTGTGACAAAATTGAGACTTGATAATTCTTATTCAAAGTGTAAGAAAACAAAGTTTATAGCAGTTATAAATCCAGGTAAGCAAACAAACACAGACACACACAAAATTACTGTTCAGCCTGCACACAGTCTGAGGCATACTCTCCTCAAAAACCATCAAGTAGTTTTGAATAAGCAGAGACACACTAATAATCAAACATAAACTGACCAATCCAGAAATCCCAAATTATCAGTTAAAAAAAGGTCACCTTAGGCACATTTCATAACAGATACATTTCATCACAAAATTTGCCTTTCACAACATTCTTCAAAATACAGCCCAACTGTCCTGTCTTTGCAAAATGCTATAACAGGAATACATTTGAAAAATTATTCTCTCCCTCTAAATAAAATAAAAGTCATTTACACAAACAATTACTCGATATACCATGTAAAACGTAACTCGGTATGCAAACTTCGCTTCACAACATTCAGTGTCACACAGACAGACTGCTCCACAGCTGAGAAGAATTGCACTCCTTACACAATCCTCTAACAAGGACTAACACAAACTCTTTCATGTCTTTGGACAATTCCTTTCCATCCAGAGATGTATCACACTGTATATCATTCACATACGGAAACATGTGAAACTGGAAATCACATACAGCAGCTGGTAGGTTGTGTGTAAAGCGAAATGATCAAGGAAAATTCCCAAGCCAGGGGTGTGGTTAAAGAAGTGGTGTTTGTAGAAAGATGGGCTATCCATGTCATACGGTAGGCAAACATGCTCAAAGTAATATTTTTTCCCATGCCAAAAAGGATCGATTACTTGACACCATCCAAATATGTGGGCCCTGCTGCATCAGAAGTTCGTGTGTGTGTATATTTTTTCCCATGCCAAAAAGGATCGATTACTTGACACCATCCAAATATGTGGGCCTTGCTGCATCAGAATTTCGTATGTGTGTGTAATATTCACTTTCCATTGAAACAAAATGTTTTATTTTTTAAGAACTTTCTTCATTTATTTATATATTCATTTATTTGTTCTATTTATTTTAGAATGAATCTAAACCCGAATAGTAAATGGGGGAAGTGAAAACCTCTAAGACGTGAGATGTATTTAATTAATTCTTCACCATAATCATCGTTATCTTTATTTGTAAAGTTGGCTGTCTAAGGAGTTTACGTGAAAGGATGGAGATGAGCGGAATAAAGATATTTCAAAAGGTACCTCTGTTACAATCTGTTTGTAAAGTGTTTTGGTGGAGTTGAAAGGTTAAAATTCCACAGCTTAATGGCCACAGAGACAGTGAACTCCATAGAAGGCAGAGTCCAATTCTCTCCTGCCATTTTTATGCTCAATCCAGCCTCCCTCACTTTTAAACACTGCCAAATATATCAGCAACTTTGAAACATTGGCAGATCCAAACACCACAAATCTTCACCTCTGAGTACTTGTCAGCAAGTTTGTAACTTTCGCAAAGACAAACACTTGAAAGATTTTTGTACCTTGGGCAAATTGACACGGTGGTAAAAACTCCCTTGAACACAAATATAACGCCTGACTGGCTGCCCAATCCTCTGATGCAGTTCTTAAAACATTTGCAAGTATAGATTTACTTAAAAAAAAACAATTCCAAAGATGGAAGATAAAATGAAAGACACATTGAAAGACACTCATTCAAGCCGTCTTACTTTTAAATCCATCCCCCTGCCTCTCTTCCCAGACATAGGAGCAAAAAATTACATACGGTTGTGGTCACAACACTGGACACCAGAGTCACTCTTCAGGTCGCAATGACAAGAAATGCTCACAAACGCATTACTGCTGTGACAAGAACCATTCACAGACACTGTGACAAAAAACATCTGCAACACAATAGCCTACAGACAAAAACCATTCACAAACACAATAATGCCATACGAAGAACATTCACAAACATTACCATGCCATGACAACCACCAAGCAGAAAGTTACACTGCTGGAACGCTTTTTGTAATATCCCCTCATTACAAAATGGAATACTGAAATCAAAAGCGAAAAATAAAATCACTCGTCCTAACACAAGGACCGACTATGACCTTCACCATGTACCTTAATAATATCACACTGTCACTAGCAGTCTGCAGACATATACTGACTTCAAATAAATATGCTTGGCCATTGCTCTACAAAACAGCTCAACATTTTCTACTAACAAATTTACTAGCAAAATTCATTGAATTTAAAAAAAAAAAAAAAAAAAAAAAAGGACGGGACAACAAAAAGCAGATACTGCACCAATAGAGTAAGGGAAATGGGTCAATGGGAAAAAGAAAAAAAAGCCATGCAATTTCTCGTAACTGTACAGCAGGTACAGTATCCTACAACATTCTCAATCCATCAAATTCAGAATGAAGACAAGTTCCAGATCCCCCCACACACAAATGTAACATGGGTTTTATGCTTTTCCTTCCCTCCATGAACTGAACAGCTCTTGCAAAAGCTCCCTCTTCCCGCCATGTGACAAAGTGACTGCCTTGGTCCCATCTGGCCATCTCATCTGAGGAAAATCCCTTGTCTTTAAGACGAAGCATATGGTAGGTGTATAACGAGTTTCAAACAGTGTTCTCCACGATTGTCGACGTCCTACAGTATTGCCTCCAGCATATAAACAAAAAGCACAGGACCAAGCATGAACCAAAATTAAACAAAAAAACAAATCCAGGGAAGGTGAAGGAGGAGAGGAGGGCAAGGAGGAGAGGAGGGTAAGTTAGGAGGAGAATTATCTTTCATTGTTTATGGCCCAGCCAACCACACTGGGCCACATCGGAGTGGGGTTGAGGTGGAGGGATTGAACAAAAATGGACCAGCACAAAAGGACAGATTAGCTTCAGACATTATCACCATAGCAAAATGAGTGCTGGTCGTCGGCCAGCTCAACACCTGGTCTCATACAGGCCACTGCGTCCAATGTAGCGTACCCACTTGATGACGTCGTGGTCACTATAGTTCATCTTGGACTCGAATACCTTCAAATATCGCACCTTGAAACCAGATGCAGCAAAGGGAACCTGCACACCAAAAAAACAGATGAATATACTCTTTTTTTGAATACATCATCAACAGTATTTAACTTCTCTCATTTTTAGCCCCCCAAAAAGAACCCTCCCAAAAGTGTTGTCAGTCTGTTACTAGAAAGTGCTCGTTTTCTAAAGTCCCACTGGTAAATAAAAATTGCATTTGTACAATTCTATGAATTGTGATGTTCGCTTTGTTGTGTCTGTCTAAAAATTTAGTACCACAAAAAATACTTTCTCATGATATTAGGAAGCGATGAAAAAAAACATAACCAAAGCAAAGATTTAAAAAGTGAATCCACATAAAGTGGAACTTGTTGAAATGCCTGTCACAGGGAGACTGCTTGGAAAAAGAGCAGATCAGGCTTTACATACCTTTGTTCTTTTGGTTTTTCTTCTTATCAAACTCAAACTGTACCCCATTTGGACGTTGCCAAACAAGTGAAAGAAAAACAAATGATACCTATGGAAACGGAGTGTATACAAAAAATAAGGAGAAAAACCAGGCACTTAATACTTTTCAAGTTCTAAAAGCCGGTTTTCTGTGCACATTTAACTCACAAAAAGGTGGCTTTCCATTCAAAAACTGTACAATGCTTTCAGTGGCAATTACTGGTCATTTGTTTAAAAATCTTATCACACATGGCTTAGACAACATAAGAACAACAGAGAAGTGGGAACTGACTTCAAAGTTCAAGGAGATGAGTGGAGGGGTGGTGATGGTGACAGTGAAGCGAAAACTGATCTACGAACTCATGATCAGCGGAAGGAAGGGAGGAGAGCGGGTGGTGGTGGTGGTGGTGATAGTGAAAGCAAATTAGGAAAAGACCTCAAAACTAAGAAATAAATGGAGAGGAAGGGACAGGGTATGTCAGTAACAGAGACGTTGGAACTGACCTCAAAATTCATGGAGATTGGGGGTCGGGTCCACTTCTTCTTGTCGTTGGTGGCCAGCAGCTCGATCTCCGCACTCAGCTGGCACTCCTTCATGCCGCCAATGCGCTTGATTCTGCACAACACATCACACATACAAATGACGTTTTCCTTTACACCTTTCTATCTCTCTATATTCTTAAAATTTTCTCAAAAGAAAAGCTTTATGCATAATGTCCATAACTCAGACATGCCTACCCCAAAATTTTTCCAGCAGGAACAGATGGGAGAAAAATCAGGAATAAACTGCAACTTTCAAAAATTTTCATGCACACACTATATACTTACAAATGTGATGCTGTGCAGATGTGCATGTACACATGACCACCACAACTGATGGGGAATGTACATCAGAAGATGTGCCCAAAGATTTACCTTTTCTGTCCTCGTAAATGTAGACATTGTTCATTGTATTATTTCCTGAAGGTCTGACATCAATTTTTTTTTTTTTCTTTTTTGGAGGCAGAATTTGCATATTCTAAGTTAGGTAGCTATCTTCAGTGCATTCCTGTTAACATCCCTCAAGTTTGGTTTCTTACATAACCGATTATGAACTTATGCATATTGCGCATATGCAGTGTTCGATTTTCAACTTCCCATCTGCAATCAGGTTTGTGCATCCGAGAAAAAGGTGCAGCCATCTGTTTTTCCTTTTCTTTCGTTTTTTTTTTTCTTTTCAAGTAACATCCAGTCCATGTTCATAATATCTAGAATGATCATCAGGATTTCAATGGCAAATATGACTATTCCGTGACAGTAGACATGTCTGTTTACAACATTCTAGCAACACAAACCGATACATTATTTCATTTCTCAATCACTATACCACATTGCATAGTATGCACACAAGTACACACTATAAAAGCTGACACTTCTCTCTACTATTCATTAAAAATTTGCAAATGGAAAAGAAAAAACAAATTTAGAAACAAAACAGACATAAAAACGTACAAATGCATGAGATGGCCAAATCATGTGAAAACACTTGTTAATCTCAAACTGTAACCCCTTTCTCCCTTCAGAAAAAAAAAAAAAAAAAAAAACTAGACAGAGAGAGACAAAAAAAAGGTCAGAGAAAAAATCTGACAGCCTTAGCAACTGCTAAGAAAAAAAGATAAAATGAAAAATCATTAAAAAATTTTTTTAAAAAAAAGCAGCAGAAACACCCCAGATCATGTCACTCACTTCCAGACGATGGCGTTCTCACTGGCCTTGTACTTGGCCTTGCCTTTCATGCAGATCACCTGAACCCCACTGGTGTTCAGGGGGGTGGGGATCCTCACCTGGCAACACAACGTCCCAGCACCATCACCACTTCACACCATTTCATCATGATGGACAACATCCCACACCATCATCACTGCATGAAAACCATCATCACGCAGAAACTATTCATCCTGACAAACACACCATCACCACGCAGAAACCATTCCATCCTGACAAACACACCATTACCACACAGAAACCATTCATCCTGACAAACACACCATCACCACGCAGAAACCATCCTGACAAACACACCATCACCACATGGAAACCATTTCCTCTTGACAAACACAGCATCACCACACGGAAACCATTCCATCCTGACAAACACCCCATCACCACATGGAAACCATTCCAAGATCATCTTCATCACATAGAAACCCAAAATGTAAATAAACAAACAAAACAAAGTTCATGGAAAGACCTACATACTACACGATAGGAAAGAAAAGTATTTTCCACGTCAGTCAGTCGTCACAAATAAACGGGCTGGGGGGGGGGCACAAAACAATGCACCCCAGAGGGATGTGATAATGTGGAAACCATTTCATCAATAACCAACACATCATCCCACCACTATCACCATATGGAAACAAATAAGGCAGAAGGACATAGGGTATGGTGGCGATGGGGAAAGGGGGGGGGGGGGGGAGTGGGGAGGAGCAGAGGACAGTTTTCAATAATCCATGTGAATAGACAGGTGAGGGGATCTTAATTCAAGTGTGACACTAACTGCATCCACTACAGGAATTGTAAATCAGGAGGTGGGGGCACTGCACAGACAGGCATTCATTCATATACAAGGGGGCATATTTAGAATGGCATCATGCCGTGACCTTCACCTATTACCAGCAATCTTGACTTCAAGCAGGGTTCATGATCTGGCTGAAGCCATCACTTTACTGAACTTAGTTTGAAGAAGAAAGGAGATGCAAGCTTCATTGCAGCATGTTGTAACCCTGACTTTGACCTCGACTCGACTTTCTACATGACTGTAGCTCCATGTGGTTTGGCAGAAATGACTATGTGAAAGCTTTTCATGTGCCTCTTTTTAAAAAGCAAGAAAAACAAACACATGTAAATAAGCAAAACCAAGATCTTGACAACCAGCAACTCAAGCTGCAAAAAAAAAAAAAAAAAAAAAAAAAAAAAAAAAAAAAAATCAGTCCTCAGACAGGCACTGTGCGCCATACCTCCACTTTTTGAGCCAGCAGCGAAGGTTTGAAGTTGGACTTGACCACGACCTTGACCTCCATCTTCTGCCGACCCACCTCTCGCACCAGGGGGATGACCCGGAAAGGCAGACTGATGTCCTTGGTGGTGCGGTACCTGACACACAGAGTCTAATACCTTGGTACATGTTGAGGCATTCATGAACTATTCCAAAATAAAAAATACATGAAATTTGCATCCCCTTTCGGGTCAAGTTTTCTCTCTGCTAGCATACCTTTATTTGTTGTTAAAAAAGAAATTTAAATATTTCAGACTTTTTTTTTCTGTTATATATACCCCCATCTCCAAAATCTAACCCCCCCCCTCCCCCCCTCCATCCTCTACACTTCCCTCTCCCCTTTCTCCTGTCCAAAGTTATTTTCTCAAATGCTCTGAAAAGGTAAAACGTTTGAAATACACCAACTGACCTGCCTGTTGACTCACCTCATAAGTTCAAATTCTCCATCAGGAGGGATGAAGCTGATGCTGTGTTCCGTCTCAAACTTGCTCAGCTTGACACACTGGTGGAACTGACTGTCGTCGATGGCGATGGACGTCTTCCCACCTCTGTGAGGTACAGACAGACATGGCAAGATTTCAGAGGTAAAATACACAAGTGTTCACCTTCAACACAAAATCACCACCATTATCATTCTTAAAATCTTTTTCTTTCTCAATCATTCTTTCTAAATTATCTCAAAATCTATTACCCTTCATGCCTTGCTCTAAGTGTCAATTTTTGCTCTATACACAGCTGTGACTGATACGCATTTTGTTTATCATGAAGCACAAAATACCCTTTCAAATATGCTTTAGGTGTCCATCAGTCCTTTAAAACTTAAAATTAGCAATCATTTAAGTCAACACTTAATGTCCGTAGTAAGCATGATCACAACATAATGAAGGTAGATGCATAAGGTCACCTGGTCAGTGTCAAATCGAAAGAGATGCCATTTACTTCTTGACACAGCCAAACACATTTAGCTCTGAATTCAATGCATCTCACATGAGCCAAGCTAAAAACAGACGAGTGAGCCATGCCATGCTCCAGGTTTATTAAAATCAAAATGGACACATGGATGAAATGTAAATGACACAATTCAGACGCTCGATGACAAGAATAAATTTTCTTCTCTTAGGGTCTAGTGATTGCTTAAAAAACAGCCATAAATCCATGAATGTTGAGTAAGTGTTAGGGTCATTAATGTCAGCTGACCTATCAGGACTGTGTAGTTCAAAGGACAAAACTGAGGTTTCCTTCCAGATGAATAAAGTGGACGCCATCTAGTGGAGGATACACAAATACACCACTGCTGTGACTAAGCAATTATTATTGGCTTCAATATGGAGCTTGAAAGGCGGCATCCTGTGAATTTTGGATCAGAACACTGAACAGGCGCCATTAAACTCCATCCAAATGGATCAACAAGGCGGCAGTGTCTCCTCTGGTGGGTTAGCAAATATCAACTTGACATGGACTGCTTCCTGTAGACTGCTGCTACCTTGGTGGCAACATTAACGAAAAGGCTGTGGTCATGCTTGGGGGAGCTGGAACAAGCAGTGTCGGAATAACGCCACTGAAGAAGCACAGATGCAGCATTTAAAAAAAAACAAAAACAAAAATTCCTGTCATCTGCATAGGGCTCAGCATGCTGTGTCCTGCAAGGCTTAAATCAGTACAGGGACTACTGACCATCCTCTGACAGGAGGCAAGAGTCTGGATGAGATGGAATGAGGGTTAAATCAGGACAGGGACTACTGACCATTCATCAGGACAGGGACTACTGACCATCCTCTGACAGGAGGCAAGAGTCTGGATGAGATGGAATGAGGGTTAAATCAGGACAGGGACTACTGACATCCTCTGACAGGAGGCCAGAGCCAATCAAAAAGACAGAGAGAGAATACAAAACAGAAAAGAGAAGTGACGAAACGTACCCGCCGCCACTGACACGGGTAGAATCATCCAGACTGCTCTTTCCCTTGCTCTCCATTAGCACTTTGTCGTTGATGCCCAGCTTGCACTCTGGCATTCCACTCAAGTAGCTCTTCATCACTATGCGGCCAGCCACGTGAGCGCTCAGCACCTGACCTGCAACCCCAAAGGGCAACGGTCAGATGTGCTCATAATTATCCTTTATTGTGTACAAACCAAGAAGGCCACACCATCACTGTTTTCATGAACATCTATACCGTGCATTTTTTTAATCTGTTCAGAGCACTTCACCATCGAAAAAAAAAAGAGAGAGAAGATAAATTATTGCTCTCAACCTACATCCCTTGCCCTCAGTTCATTCAAGGAAACACACATACCTACCATCTGTATGAATCTGAAATCTGTGGTCATGATTAACAGGGAGTTATTGAAACAGATTCACACAGTTGGAACAGATACACACACACACCATCTGTATAAATCTTAAATCCATGGTCATTATTAACAGGGAGGCGCTGAGTTGTTAAAACAGATAATTTTTCAAACAAATCATAAATGAATGTATTGAGTCATAGCTACATCCAGGATGTTCCATAGCGATGAACCTTAATATGAAATGGACCTCTAGTCTGTTTTGATCTTTTCCACTGCAACTTTTCACCGACAAGGAATTCAGGCATGCAGGGAGGGCAGCTGCAAGAAACAATGTGAAACATAAACATTAGATGTTTGTACATGATTCTGTTTAAGACACATGTTCAAATTGTGAAGATAAAATGGCTAGCATTGTGCTGAATTCTTTGGAATCCATTAAATTGGATGTTTTAGAAATGGGGAGTTTGTGTTATACTCCCTGTTTGGCTAGTATACTTACCATGTCAGACCATAGCATTCAACGGCAGTTAGCCAGCTCTGTCAGGCCGAATTTTTTTCCGTGGCCAATGCAGTCATAAGACAGTCACGTGATGTCCCCCACTTCCGGCCCCGGAAGAAGCCAGTGTCAACTTCCTATACGTCATTCAGCGAGGCCTGGTGTATGGTAACCCCGAGAACCTTGGCGCCAGAGGGGAAGGTAGGGAGGGAATTAGAGTCTGACATGGTAAGTATACTAGCCAAACAGGGAGTATAACACAAACTCCCCATTTTGGCGTCATATACTTTACCATGTCAGACCATAGCAGAATTTAAAGGAATCGGAGGAGGGCGAGCGCCCTAGTGGTTCTTGGGGTTGACCGATATGGCTGCATTGGCCGCCACAAAGGAAATCCCCTTAGACCCATCAGCTCTGGTCATGCGGATATCCCTCAGGTAAAAATTAATGAAGGGATTTTCCGAACGCCAGTAGGCTGCCTCCAGCAGGTGGCGCACGGGGACAGAGTACTGGAACGCTGTGGAAGTGGCCAGTGCTCTGACCTCGTGGGCCCTGGGTGATAGGACAGGGAGATCCTTGTACGCCTGAGCGTAGGTAGATCTCACCGTCTTGGAGAGCCACCTGGAGATAGTTCCCGCCGAGATATCTCTAGTATTGTTGGGGTTGAGGGAGATAAGGAGTCGTCTCTGGGAGGAGCGCCTGGGGCGTGTGCGTTCCCAGTAGTACCTGAGACACCTGGAGGGGCAAAGGTCCATGTCTCCATCTTTTTCTCCCTTTCCCAAGATGTCCGTCAGGGAACGGATGACGAGGAAGGGAGAGGGGGTGCCCGGTTCTTGATTCTTTGCCAAGAACTCCGGAAGGAACTTGAGAGAGACTGAGCCGTCCCTGTGGAAGGCGATATCTCTGGGGTCACCGCTGAGGGCGTGAATCTCACTTCGTCTTCTGGCCGAGGCCAGGGCGAGGAGAAAGGTGGTCTTAAGGGAGAGGAGGTCAAAAGGAATAGAAGCAATGGGTTCAAAAGGGGGTTTTCTGAGGGCATCGAGGACCGTAAAAAGGTCCCAGAGGGGGATGCGCCTAGGGGACTGGGCTTCCCGTAGAGCAACTCCTCTAGACACCTCTCTGAGCAGAAAGTCATTGTCAAAAGAAGGGCCCCCGAGTTGACGAATGGTGGTGCAGATAGCTGATCTGTAGCCCCGAATGGAGCTAGCCGACAGCTTAAGGGAAGAGGATAGGTGGGAGAGGAAATTTCCTATTTGGATGTTGGAGGGGCAGTCATGGGGAACAGAGTTATCTGAGCACCAGGCTATCCATCTCTCCCAACGGTAGTTGTAGAGGGACTCGGTGCTGGCTCTGCGAGATGCCGAGGTTAAGTCCCGTAATCCCTGAGAGGCCCCTGCCCCGGCTAGTGTGTCTAGGACGGACTGGGGTCTGTCCGAGTGGGGGGTAGCTGCAGATGTTCGCAGTTGGGCTGGCATAGAAGCCACGCGTGTAGGCGAAGCATGTTGGGATTGGAGTGAGGAAGACCTGACCGGGGTTGTCTCAGCATGTCCCAGCGAGGGCTGAGCCGGAGGGGGGGAACGTGGGTGAGGGACTTGAGGTCCGGGAACCAAGACTGGGTCGGCCACCATGGCGTTACGAGGATCAGCCTGGGTCTTTCCAGCCTCGCCTTCCTGATCACCTTGTGTAGGATGGGGAAGGGGGGAAAGGCATATGCCAGTAGGCCCGTCCAGGGGAGGGATAGTGCGTCGACTGCATACGCCTGGGGATCTGGAACGGGGGAGACGTACAGGGGCAGGTTTGGGTCGGAAACCTCCGCGATGGCCCCTTTCTTGAGGAGCTCTTGGACTTCCGTGCGAAGAGCTTCTGCTTTGGCGGGGGAGGGTTCGTTGGGGGAGGGAGGGGGAGATAGCATGAGGGGGGGACGCTCGTGGGCCCAAGGAAGGCGAAACCCTTCCTGTAGCACCGCCACTATCCAGGGGTTGAGGCGCATACGTCTCCACTGGTGGGCATGCCGGGAGAGGCTGCCCGCCCGGGGGGGCGAGGGTCTGGGCTGGTGGGAGGGGGATAGGGCGAGGGGGGGTGCTACCTGATCTAAGTCCACCTCGGGCTGTCTCCCTAGTCAGCTCCGGGAGCGTGACTGTTGGCCGAACCGAAAATTTTGCTGATGGGGTTTTGGCTTAGGCCTTGGGAGAAGATTAGGTCGCTTGGCGGGCCGTGCGGTGCGGGAAGGCGATTGCCTGGGATAGGGTCTGTGCCTGGGGAAGGAACGAAGTGGGGGTCTAGCAGGGCGTGGCGGTGGCCTGGGCGCAAAGGACACAGCCTGCTTGCGTTCCTCAACTGCTTGGGCTATGACGTCAGCCGAGTAGTCGCCAAAGAGCGATTGGTCCTGGCCCGGGATGCATCGCAGGGCTGCCTTAAGCGTCGGGGAGAGAGAGGTCCGCGCCAGCACGGCATCTCTCGCGACCAACAAGCAGTTGAAGTGGCTTCTGGCTGCGCTGTCCGCCGCAGCCGAAAGGTGATGCGAAATCCTGTTAACTAAGTGTCGCATGAAAGGATCGCTGAACAAGCGAGGGTCAGGCTCTTGGTGCTCCTCAGAGCCCGAGTCCCCCGGTACTGGGATGGCACCATCATCCTCCGGCCATAGAGCCTCCGCTCGCTGAAGGAGCATGCCCAAGTAGGTGTGTCCCGCCGTGGTGTGGAGGATGCCCATCCTGGCTACTCGGTCCCATTCCTTCAGGTTCTTAAATGAGATGGTGCCGGAAGTAGGGGGGGGCAGGTGGGGGATCAACCGACGGTCCGACTGGGAAATGCCCATCTCCCTGGTCACGGGATTGTCCGTAAACAAGGAGGCGACTGAGGGGTTCTTGCGGTCCCCGAGGAGGAAACCGACCTGGGCTGCATGTGGGGCCGAGAGGGGTCCCTGTCCTGGTGGAGGGATGGCGTGCGCACCCCTGGCGCGAGTTGCTGGGCCTTCCCAAATTGAGGCGAGGGATTGGGGGGCAACGATCTTTGGTCTAGATCTCTGGGCCGGGGGGGGACCGGCGAAATGGGAGAGGGAGAGAACTTCTTCAGCGGGTGCGGCCTCCCTCCTAACGAGGTCTGGTCGCCACCGTTCTATCGTGCGGACATCGTACAATGAGGTGGAGGCTAGTTCTTCCTCATCGTCCGCCTCAGGGAGGTACTGGTCCTGAGAGGGTTCATAGCACCCGTCATCAGGAGGTAAGTCGAGGGGTGCCTGTAGTGAGTCCCCGGTGGCCCTATAATCGGCGGCCGGGACATCGTCCTGCCGATCGGACAGCTCCCGAGGAGGAAGACCAAGGTCGACCCAGGCAAGTGAGGCCGGGTGCCACATTCGACCATATAGCTGGTCGTACTGGGTGTTGGCGTTAAGCCACTGGTCTCTCTCGGGGGCATAGAGCCACCGGTCCCCGGGGAGGTAAACGGGCTGTGGCGGCCCTGGGGTGTAGGCAGAAAATCCCCGGGGACCCGGGTAACCTGAATCACTGTTGGGGGGGTCTTGAGAGGCCGTGGCCTGTCGTCCCCGTCCAGGTCCGTGCACTGTACCATACACGTCCTTGGAATGGGCCTGGGAGGGCCATAATGGTATGGAGGAGGATGCGGAAGTCGAGCCCCCAACCCGCGAAAGTGCGGATTGGTCAGGATGCGGTCCCGTGTTCCTCCCCCTGGAGGAATATGTCAGGTTACCCTTGGTCCCGCTGGTAGATCCTCCCCCCGGAGGAGCGGGACCGCGGACGTTGCCCAAATGGGGATCCGAAAAGGTCGGTTCCCCAACGTCCAATACCCCTAGGGAAGAAGGTGACGTTCGATCGGGGTAGGTCGACCGTCCTTGTGCATGGGCACGGCCGGGCCCATGGCGCGGCGTGCCCGCACGCCCAGGATTATGGACACCACCGAGGTCGTGCGTCGGGGTGACCATAAGGCTGCTTCCGGAGTCGAAGCGCTCCTCGAGCTCAGGTGTTGGCTGCACCCGTGCCCGGTGGGGCCGAGCGCTATGAGTGGACGTATCAACTTGGGGGGAAAAGGAGATACGTGACTCATCAAGGCGAGTGACGGATGGTGATTCCATCCCAGATCCGTCACCCGTGCTGGTCCGCGGCTCGGCAAGGTGCCCCGGGGGCCGAGATTCGCGTGACTCAGCATGATAGTGAGAAGTCTCCGAGCGAGTCCGTAGGCTAGAAGGCAAGCTGGCCGATGGAGAAGGGGTGGGGGAGGGCGAATTCCGTTGGCTAGTCTTTGCTCGGCAGGGCCCCTTGAGGGGAGCCTTGCCCTTAGACTTCTTGGGCAGCACCTTGAGGGGAGCTTTGCCCTTAGACTTTGCAGGCAGATCAAATGAAAGGCATTTTGAAATGGTGGCCGCTTGCCTATCAGCCTTGGGACGCCGCGGTCGTGCGTCCGTCGGTTTGGTAGACGAGGAAAGATCACGCGTCCCTTCCGCGGAGGAGTCGTCTCTGTCTACCTGAACCGTACGTTCCTCGGTGTGAACGGATTGCTCTAAGATGGAATCGACCCGCGGGTTCTCCGGGAAATTGAGCGAACTCCGAGCAGTGGAGTGGCTCGACCCGGCGGTGTCCTTCACCATGTTGGGCACAGGTGGATAGAGCAAACCCGGAACACACGACCGCAAAGAGGAGACAAGGTGGCCGATCGAGAAAATCAATTAGTCTCGATCGTCCGTGTGGTGTCGTGCAAAGTGCTCGAGAGATCGACTGAAACTCGAACTACCCGTACACGCCACCGGTCGGGTGACTGGTATGGCTATTAATAGCAATCTCTTTTTGGGCACTAAATCTTAATAAGCAGATCAGTGTCACGCACCCTTACTCGAACACGTTCTACCTGTGAAGGGTATTATTGAGCACTAAACCTTAATAAGTGGAACCAGCACAAAATGCGTGTTGAACCCGAGGCTCGGCAATATGGTGGGGGAACACGACCGGCGAGCGGTGCCGACGATCGCGAGTAACAAAGTCGCGAGAGTGCCGGTAAAAGAGACAAATCTTTTAATAAATACGCTCCCGAGAGTGCCGGTAAAAAAGATAATTCTTTTAATAATTTCGCTCCCACCAAGAGCCTCACACGGCAAAATACTCAGGGTCTAGTGCAAGCCACAACTGAATCAAGTGTAGAAACAAAACACAGCAATCTTAACACAAAGGCAAGTATAGGCGAGACAGAGCACAAGACTTATCTTGCTTTGACGGCAGGCCGAAGATGAAATGACGTATAGGAAGTTGACACTGGCTTCTTCCGGGGCCGGAAGTGGGGGACATCACGTGACTGTCTTATGACTGCATTGGCCACGGAAAAAATTCGGCCTGACAGAGCTGGCTAACTGCCGTTGAATGCTATGGTCTGACATGGTAAAGTATATGACGCCAAATGTTTACTTGTGACTGACTCAACCAACAAGGCTCTATCTGAAATGGAAGTGCTCCTAAACCCAGATTGTCAAAAGATTACTACGCCATATCACAACAAAAGCTGTCTGTTCAAATTCTGAAAACAAAATGGCATAACCATGGTAGTATTTAACATTAAACATAGCATGGTCAGTGATCAACTCCAGACAGACAGAGCAGTGAACAAGGATGTCTTGAAAAATTCAAGCGTAATGAACCAGTTGGGCAACATGAGAAAGGACAGTATGACAACATAAATAAAGAAAGAAAAAAGAAGCATAGAGAGAGAGATGAAAAAAAAGGGGTAACTTCTAGCTCAGAATTTCTTGAGGGTTGAGATATGAAAGAGTTGCCAACAAGCAGGAATATGAAAGGTGTATAATCCTTTACCAGAAAATGAGCGCTCTGCAAAGTGTGGTTTCTGGTGTAGCACTTTAGTTCTAACAAGATGGTATGTGGTGTTATACAGTGATAATTCTTATGCACAAATGTGCATCTCTGACGCATAAACTTCCCATCTGACGCACTGGAATTCAGGCCAGTGCATCATACAAGCATACCAAAATTTACCGTGACGCACTGATTTTCTCCTGTATGCATTACAACTCTGAGCAGCACATCACACAAAAGAGCTTTCACCTTATCCGTCACGATCGAAGTCAAAAACATAAATTTCCTCGATGTTTTAGAACATTCTAAATCAATTAACACTTCCGCTTGAGAACTCTTCTCTACTGAAAACCAACAAGAGTCGTCAAAATAGACTAGGCCTATCCAGTCTATGATTGGACCACAAGATCACGTGATTCAGCTAAGTGGGAAAAGCATGGAAAACCGTAGGAGTTTTGGCTTTTCAGAATATAAACACCTCTTTTCTAATGTATTTCTATCTCTATTATAAACACCTCTTTTCTCATGTATTTCTATCCCTTTCTCTGTGCATTTACGTGTGCGAGCCTGCGAGTGCACGCTCATGTGTGTGAGTGTGTTTTTTTTATTCACTACATTTTATAGCAGTTATTAATGGTGACCCCCTAAATATTTTTGTGACCCCCTGAAAATTTGATAGTTTTTGGTATCGAGTCTGACCCCCTAATTTTTAGGAAATAATTATCACTGTTATACATGTGTGAGCATTTAACCATTAGAGAGAATGTGTACACATGTATGAAAAAAATTCTGTTTGAGATATTAGAGCAGGTTACGTAGACATACATTCATGACTTTTCTAACTGAATTTTACAGCCCTTATGTAAGCTACAATCATAATCAGTAAGTGTTCTTCCCGTCATTATTAAGAAAATATTGCTAAGTTTGGGCTTGCTCACCCTGAGGAGACATAAGCAAGTTGACAGACTCCAAGACATCCAGAAAGAGTTCATTACGACGATACTTGATTCCTTCACGTCGCCACCCAATTTGGCCGGTTACCTGTGATGTGATCTGGGCTGTCTCCTCTTTAGACTGCAAGAAAAAAAAAAAGACCCATGAAATTAACAACAAAAGCACCAACACAGGCAGGTTCAGATATCCAAAAGCGCACAAACTCACTTCTCTTAGCATATGCAATGTCCAATATGTACTCTCCTCTTGGCTCCCAAGCCCACCCTCCTTCCACTTCTCACATTCACAGACACAGACACAAATAACTGATACCAAGATCCCAGAACAGTCCAGCGTTTAAATCACTAGGGGGATACAGGAAAGCATTCAAAGCATCTACAGCTGATATGAGAGAAAAGGGCAAGTAGCAATAACAGATTTTACAGGGAAGGCTGTCCGTAAGAACAGGAGGCTGACAAAGAAACAAGAATGTTCAGCAGACTTCAGAGGGCAAGCAAGGTTTAATGAGTACTAGTGTCTGGGGAAGAAAAAAATGTGCACACTCACATAGTTTAACTGCTGACAGAAAGACAAACAAACAAACAGTGCAGAGACCTGGGACTTGACTCCTTGCTGAGTGATGAACGTCTTCAGTATGCCTGTGTCTGTGTTCTGGGGGTACCCGTAGTCCAGGATCTCTGAAACATTGACATCAACCTTCATTGTCGTGGCTCCGTTTCGCATTGTGCTACACTGTATTGTACTGTCATAACCGACTGCTTGAAAATAATAGCAAAACACGGCTAACAAACTGGTCACAGCTTCCCAAAGTTTGAAATCGAACAGTGTACGACATCAAATGCCTGCATAAAATTTGGACTGCATTGTGAAGTCGGGTGTAAGTGGGGAGGATCCCTAGTCTTGAACTGAACTGCAGACATTCCTCCAATCCTGAATTTATGACTATGTGCCATGGGATTTTCTGAAACTTTTCTTGCAACTGTGTTGTTGTGTGTGTGGGTTGTTGTGTGTGTGTGTGTGTGTGTGTGTGTGTGTGTGTTTGTGTGCCCATGTGTGTGTGTGTGTGTGTGTGTGTGTGTGTGTGTGTGTGTGTGTGTGTTGTGTGTGTGTGTGTGTGTGTGCCTCTGTGTGTGTGTGTGTGTGTGTGTATACATCTCTCTCTCTCTACATATATGGTCGTTAAAGGCACTTACTGACTTAAGCTGGCTAATAGAGTTAAACACACACTGTATGTATCAAAGACAGCCATAACCTAGTTCCCTATGAGTCCATTCTGACTTAACTGGTCAAAGCAGTATTAGAGACAGATGCCTTCCCTTTGTCTTCCTCACTGTTCTGTGTCAGGAGGGATTCTTTCAGTTATGCTAGTGGTCTCAGTGGTTGGCCAGACTACAAACATGACTAAGCTTGATGGATTCATTCACCAATTAGCATGGACTTTAAAACTCTTGCATTTGCATCTTCCAACCCAGAACTGCTCCTAGTGTTCATGTTTTTTGAGAAAACAATAGAATGCGGTCAGTTCACGACCCTAGTCTGTGTGAATGAATCGTTTCCCACACCCCATACTTTTGCTAAGACTTCATTGGGATGCCCCTTTATTTTGGCCAGCCTTGACTTAAAACAAAGTTGCAGTGTGTGAGGGAAAGTAACGCAGCATGTGCAGCTGGTTGCTGCCATAATGACACCAGGGGAGACAAGCAGAGCGGCTGGATACAGGCAAAACAAATGCAAGAGGGTTAAATGCAGTTTACTAGAAACAGAACAGGACTGTACTCAAGCTGATAACAGATGCCGCGCATGAAAACAAAACTGTTCTACCACAAAATCTCTATCAATAGTTGCTGCAAGAAAATGCATCTAACATCTATATTAAATCTTTCATAGAGGCATGCATGAAAGCAAGTGCTTGTACACAAACACACACACACTCTCTCATACACACACAAATAAATTGCATTCATCTGAATTCACTCTTCAATATTTCATAAATAAGAACAAAGTCAGTCTTGATACTAATAGTTTGATTTTGACAAAATACTCTCACATAACAGATCAACATGTATTCATGCACACACTTATGCGCGCAAACCGAACTCATACCTACTGGTCTTCAAACACCTACCATCCAAGATTTCATAGATAAGAACAAAGTTGTTCTTGATGTTGTCTTCTGAGATTTTGCCAAAGTACGCCTGCATCACCTCCACCATCTTGTGCAGGAACTCGAAGACCATGGCGGCATTGACATTCTGCTTGGTCACCGCGGCCACCCAGATGTTGGCCCGTTTGATGTGGAAAAAGCTGGTCCGCGCAATGTTGGTCACAGGTGAGCGCACCTGCTGCCTGGCATGGATGACATTGACACGGAAAGCATCCACCGCGTTGCGTCTGAAGGACAAAGGGTACAAGCAGACTTACAATGTCCATGTACAGCTTAAGGTAAGGTAATGTTGCTTATAACCCAGCCGACCGCAACGGGCCATATCAGGGCCGTCACCATGTTGAAGTCAACTCACAAGTCATTGAAAAAAAAAAAAAATCCCTCATTCACACAACCCTTTAAAATGCACCTTCTTGAAACATGATGGGAATTTGTTTACAAATTTTTCTTCTGTAAAATCTTGGCAGCTCAAGAAACTATTTTGCATCCTCTCTTGCATACACGCATATGCTTTCTCACCCTCCATCTTGTTTCTCTGTACTTACAATGAACCTAGCAAACATTTAACTTCTTTCTTCAAATGTATGGCAAACACAACTAAATGTTCTCATGCATAGTCTGTAGTATATTTCCGATAAGCTGTCAACTCCATTCTCTCCATAACTTGGTTATAATAATTCCCATCAGCTTTCAACAATTCTACATAATACTTATTATTCTTTTCTGCATGTAATCATCTACATAGTGTTTTATATCTATAACTAATAATTTTCGTCCACTCAGTCTCTTACACAGACTGCTGTGTTTTTTAATTAAAAAACAATTTTCAAAACTTGTTATCATTCCTGACCATTTTGAACCAACTCCTCCCTAATGTTACCAAGTTCATGGGGGCTTTGGCTGGATAAACATGATGGTAGTCTTCTTCCAATGGGCAGATGCTCATGCAAACTGGCTGGATGCTGAGACTGAAGGGGGCTCAGTAAGTGATGTCCTGTGAACCAACAGTCATGATGCAGTGGTTAGCATCATGGACTCCAGGCTGGAAACAGGTTCGATTCCCATCTGGCCCATTTTCATTAGTCAGCCCTGACCAATTCCTACCCAGCTTTGAGCTTTGTCTATGGGCTCCATGGGAAGACTGAAATCATACTGTGTGCTTCTTCCATTTAATGAATGCATCTCTGAGAGTACTGCTCAAGTTTTCAAACCAATACTGCTGTTTGTATCTCTTGATCCTGCTTGACTTGCTGGGATATATCATGACAGTATGCATCAAGTACAGCCCTGTCATGTAGTCCTAGTCCAGAATGGAACTCCATCGCGTCACTTCATCCTCATCGATCAGCACGAATGAAAAAAAAAGAAGAAGAAAAGAGTGGTGTCCTGCACATGTTAGATCAAAACAGGTAAGACTGAACCCCATCAAAAAAAAGAAGAAGAAAAGAGTGGTGTCCTGCACATGTTAGATCAAAACAGGTAAGACTGAACCCCACCAAAGTGACTCAACAGCTGCACTGTGTCTCCTGTGCTGGGTGGCTTCATGGACTACATAATATTGACTGCTCCCCGCAGGCTGCTAACATTTGGAACATGAATCAGCAAAATCTGGATGCAGCAGTGTATGGGAGAATGAGAATGACAAACATAGCAGTAATAGCACTGAGAAGGCAGCAAAAACTAGACACTCCCAGTAATGCTCCTGGAAGCACTAAATCTTAACATCTCACATTCAGGTTTCCAAACAAACAAATCACAGTAACTACAGCAGTTCCCATACACAACACAGCACTAACTGCTTAACAGCAAGGCACCCTCTTTTCTTTCTCTCTTCTTTTCCTCCCACATCCAACATTTGAGCACAAAAAAAGTTAACAGCAAGATCCTTTACCCGATGTCATCTCGGAAGACCCTGGAGATGAGGACCTCCCCCTTGTGATTGTACATGAAAAGTCCCCCAATCATCTTGATGCGTGCTCCTCAGCCTCACACCTATTGTCTGAGCACAGGAACATAAATTCAACTGATTTCAAGGAGTCAGTGACGTATGTTTTCAATAACAGTCACACACTCTTTACATTGCCTGAGTCCACAAACTTTTTCAAAACCATCCAGACTTAAGAGAACTCCTTGCATCTGTGTCCGAAAACTGTAATTAGTGTAAAGAGGTGTGTTACACATCACCCAAATAAAAAATCTTCGTGCTAGGATGAAGTTTGCATGGTATTTTGATTATCTTAAATTTTTCACAATCCATTAAGAGTACTGATGGCAGCACCGCCATCTATCATAAGGACACACATTTTGAAAATATAAACTACATTTCATCTCATCCACCAAAATTGAAGTTCGAAAGTCACATGTGTTCTCAAATATTGTAAAACTGCCCATTAGCTTTTTTGTCAGCAGGAAATAATGCAAACACTTAAACATGACTGATAAGGAAACATAAAAATCAAAATGCCTTTAATCAGTTTAAATAAATTATGTTCAATATTTTTACTATAAACAAAAAAAAAAAAAAAAAATTACAAAAAAATCACAAAAAACTCCGATACTTTTATGAAAGGGAAGTAAGAAAAGAAATCTTTCTCCATATATGGCTGCTGAACAGTATCCATCTGAAGTCCTTGTTCATTCAATTTTGAGAGTTTAAATGGTTCATTAACCCGTAGAGTGCCTTTAAGCCGTCAGCTGACGCCGCATTAAAAATGCTTTCCCAGTGCCTATGGGCCGTCCACTGACGTCATGCATTTTTCTTGAATTTTCATTCGTTACTATTTCTATCAACGGACTTAAATAGAGTGTGCGTAGTAAGCCTTATATGTCTGTAGTATTAAAATGATATGTAAATGACCACACGTGAGGGGAAAGCCCATTTATTCTCATCACTGACTGGATGACCAGCCAGCACTTCGTCTCGCTTGCAAAGATGGCGGCGCAACCTTCGACAAGCGCAGCGACCAAATCAACGTATTTACACAGCTGAGCAGGCTCTGCTAATGATTTTTGACAAAGACAATAATCTTTTATTCAACGACTCACTCGAGCATGAAGGTGAGATGATGATAGTGATGGAATTGCCAACCGTATTCGTCAGTTATTGTGTCGGGCTGTGTGACCTCAATGTGTGTTCAGCTGACTGGTTTGCCAGCGTCGAACGAGCTCGCCTAGTGTGTACTCTGCACTGCATGCCAGTGGTCAGTGACGTGGTAGTCAGCGTGAGAGGGGAGCGCGGCCTGCTCGCGGCGCGGCACAGGGCAGAGGGAAAGGTAGGGGAAGAGGAGCAGTGAAAGAGAGGGTTGAAGTCCAGCAAGGGGGCGTGGTGGGGAGAGGGGGGCGTGGTCGTGGACTGACCTGTCTGCATAGAGTGTGAGCGTCTTGATAGACTTCTAAACTGTTTTACTTCATTTACAGGTGTAGTGTGACAATACAAACTTTATTTTCAACTTTTTTGCTTTGTGTTCTTGTTTGGATGTGAAGATGTAGTGGTAAATACATATGCTTTTGATCGTGCAAAAAAATCTATCCAAATCTAATTGTCTAAATACTTTTTTATTATCAAAATTAAAACAAAAGAAGCCCAGATTCAAAATCTTCATTCAATTTCCTTCAAAAATCATATATATTTCATTGTTATATCTTTTGTAGTTTCTGAGCTAGAATTTTTTGTTAATTATTACCCCCAAATCATTAGATTTCCCTGGCACTGGGAAAGCCTTTGTTTGTAACATTTTCAAGCAGCTTCAAGCAGCGAACGGGTTAATATTAGAATAACTATTCAACGTTATTGTATATCAAACCTTAACAGGATTCTGTTTTCCTCAAGAATACATGTTCCATCACTAAAAACAGAACAGTGGCAACCAGACAAGCACATCTGGACATCATTTAACCAAATTACTGATAGAAAGAAATGCAAGGAATCATCCAGTCTTTTCCATGATAGTTTATCTTATCATATACAGATCATACATGGGATTAACTGAGTATATAAAACTATCTGCTAACAATTCTGGCCTACCAATATTTCCTTGTCATGCATAATGAAATGTCACCTGAAACTGCCTCTAGGCAATTACATAGCAAGTTTTATGACATTATCTTTTCCTGAATTAATGGCTCATCCTGGAAATAGTTTTGCCTTGGACAAGGAAAGGCTTGCTCACCAACTTGCCCTTTTTTAATGTCACCTGTCAACAGTAGCTGTTCATCTTTGTTCATCTCTCCAGTTGTTGCTGCTGTTTATGTGTCAGATACTGGGTACACGAGCAACTATGAAATATCTTTTTTCTGGGATGTCTCCTTGTTTGTACTGTGTGCTTTGGGTTGGCATTTTTGCTAGGCAATTTAGTATCATATCTGGGCATGTAATTTTTCATATCATGGGAGCTGGAGTTACCTTTTTTTTTTCTTTCTTTTTTTTTTCAGTTTATTGTTCCCTGCCTCATTTAAGATTTCCTTTAAAGTTGTGTTCTGCACATTCCCTGACACAGTAGCATCAAAGACTGGAGGTTGTACTGGCCAGGACTGGTGGGGAAAAAAGAAAAAAGAATCAATTTCTTAACTTCTTATAAAATATACAAACTGAAAAGTATCCCCTACACACTGATAGCAAGGTCAATTGTCAATTATCGTTTGCTTGGAGTGGTTTGCACTGAAGAGTTGTTTTCTATGTGTATGTCCTGCCTAACAAAGGTGAATGTGGATTTACCCGCCGTAGTAAATCGATCGTTTTTGTGCAATTTGTTGGATCATTTAACATTGTCATTGAAAATTGTTACCGTCACATTCCTGTCGTTGCCATGGTTCAAAATTAAACAAACTCGCTTCAGATAACAATTACCCATTTTCTCTTTATTCAAGGTATCGCTACCATTAGAGACGACAACATCTAAAAAGAAAGTCAAAGAGACAATCAATCGGTGTGATGACAAATGACCGAGCAAAATATGTCACATTATGTTAAGTTTGTGTGTCTGTCCTTGGACTCTTTGCATGAAGCACCTGTTTGTCAATTCCTCATGTGTTGTCTTCAAGGATTAACGACCAAACGGGTTACCTGTAATTACCAAAATGGACAGAAAACCTGGCCACATTCATCAGTTTAATGCTGATTATACATTACCTGCAGAAGGGGCGTTTGTCAGGCTGCCATGTTGTGATGACGGAAGTAACGAATGACGTTTTACCGCAATGTTCAACAAATGAAGCATGAGTTTCAAAAGGTTTATTGTAAAAATGTCCATTTATCTGCGTTGAAAAAGTTTCGCGAGTGAGCATGCGAACACCTCCTTTACTCTATGGCAAAGTAAACAAATATCCGATATATCTGAAATCTCTGACAAACTGCATACGTTATTGGTTGAAAATAAGGTTGCCCAGGAAAACATGATATGTTATGAGCTAGATGCTATAAGGAAAAGAAAATTGATTTCAAACATGAGTACTAAATTATATGAGCTTTGTTGTGGCTATGTTTGGCTACAACAGTGTTGGGGACATAAATGGATTTCTTTGGACACTTCGGAATAGATTAATTGACTGTAGATGGCAAGAAGGGTCATGTCACATTCAAGAAAGTGAGCGATTTGCGTTGTATAAACAGTTCAGATCGATACATTGTATGTCAGTATATGTATTAATTACAAGAGACAATCATTTAAAATGT
>CM065718.1:64450821-64455821 GCA_033310375.1 Conus canariensis | reverse complement strand
AAATCCGCTGGTATGTTTCAGTCTGTGCGAGGAGACAACGAGGCGCGTTGCTTTTTGTTTGTTTGTATTTGCCCAACCAACTACGGTAACTACATCGAGAATCAAAACAAGAGAAGTTCACATCAGAACTGCACACAACATGTAGCAAGTCAAAACTAAACGATCAGCCTGAAACAAAGTATATCATCGTCCATGTTTCTGTGAGATTTAATGAAGAACATAGATTGCAAAAAAAAAAATCCACATCAGGTCGAACATCTCCGAAAAAGGTTTTCATACCTTAAATGTTTGTATGTCATGTCATTCAATGAAAATATTTGTATGTCATGTCATTTAATGAAAAATGATTGAATTGTTTGTATGTCATGTCATTTAATGAAAAACGTTTGTATATGTCATTACCATTGAATGAAAAATGTTTGTACATCATGTTATTTAATGAAAAATGTTTGTATGTCATACCATGTAACGAAAAAGTTTGTGTGTCATTATCATTTAATGTCTGTATGTCATGTCATTCAATGAAATATGTTTGTATGTCATGTTATTGAATGAATTTTTGTACATGTAATGTCATTTGATGAAGTCCCAGTACTGAGCAACGTGTTTCGTTCCATGTGATTCATCACACACCGTGGAGTTTCTTCCCTCTCTAAAGGGAAAGAATGTAGCAGAGGACCTGTATGATCAATACGCTGTCTGCGCAAGTGGAAAGTTATATCTGCCATTTGTGAAACGAAATTCTCTTTTCATTGCCTTTGTGGGGAACACATGTAAGCCATACCCGAATAAACCATTCAAGCCACTTCTGTGCTCCCGTAGCGGAAATATTGACCCGGTTCTGTCTGAATAACCACAAAAGGAAAATGGAGCGTAAGTCTCACCGTGCAACCAGTCCAGAGATTTTATCTGTAAAACATGTAAGCAACAATTGATAGGTAAAATAATAGAGTGAAATGAAATGAAATAAAATAAAATTAGATAAACTGAAATGAAGTAAAATTAAATAAAAGAAAATCAGCTAAAAACACAGTACGCAAGAAAAAGACAGGTCACACTCTGCGTGCATACAAGAAAAATGGAGCATTAAATCCGACCATGCAAAAAGTCCAGATATTTTATTTATAAAACACATAAGCAACGACTGATAGGTAAAATGAAATAAAATGAAATAAAACAAGATGGAATACAATAAAACAAAATAAAATCAGCTAAAAACACAGCATTCAAGAAAGAGACATAGGCCACACCCTGCGTGCATAAGTCAACTTCCCTCCTCCCGCCCCGCTCCCCATCCCCCTGTGGACCCCTTACGCTAACAGCTGATCGTAAGCTAACAGCAATGCACACTCCCTTGTGGACGGAGCCTACTCATTCTTTCCAACGGTCGCGTGCATGGCACGTGCTGTCCGTAACAGAGCCAGTTCCAGCAAGCGCGCGACTTCAGCAAAGTTCGCACGCACGGGAAGATGCTGTTTTCCATCTTTATCGGCATTCTCTCTCTGTGTCTGTCTGTCTGTCTCTCTGTCTCTCCCGCCCCCCCCCCCCCCCCACCCCCCCCCCCCCTCTCTCTCTCTCTCTCCTCTCATCGTGACCAGGGATAGGGCGGACAAAGGCACTGACCCGGTTGTCATTGCTATGGTATACATTCATTCATTCATCAGGTGGGGAGGGGTGCATTACTGTGTTCATCACAGAAATCATATTTTCTGTTTAGATACCCTTTCTCTGCGGTGAATTCCATATCCAGTGCATTAATTACAATACACGTATTTGTGATTATCAACAGAAGTGCCAAAAATAAGCACACATCTTCTATTTGGGGATTGCTGTAAGGGTATGGTGCTGTTGTCAGTGTAGGGGGCCCACACCCCCCTTCCCCCCATACCCTCTAACTCCGCTTCACTTCCCCCAACGCCCGTCTCTGTTTCCCATGAAAGTTGTCTTCCTCTTCTGGATGCACTCTTTTACTTTCTTTCTAACGATTGTATTTTCATCAGGTTTTAACAGTAATTAGTATGACTGCACTGAACAACGTAGCAAAACGAATCGCAAGACAAAACGCGACGCGTTTCGACCTCTTAGGTCTTCTTCAGGCAAGATAAACAACACTCAGGACAACGAAAATGAAGAACGAGCAATCACTTATCTTTGTCGAATTCGGCGCAAGATGGGTGTAGGTGTTAACCTATAGTTAGTTTTGCATGGGAACACATCAAAATGAACTCACTTGTAGATACTGACCCTGTAAATTTCCATGTGACACAAGAAGATCCACCCCAAACTGTTTCCTGCTGCTTTTGCAGAAGGGCCGACGCACAAACACACAAATACTGGAACAGGCAATTAAGACTGAAAATTCCCTGTTCAGAAGGGCTTCGTTCGTATGGAGGGCAATGACACTGTTCATTGTCTGCAATAGCCAACGTTTATGGACGTATCAACATCGTTCATATGCTTTAGCCGCTCAGATTCTTTGAAAATATGGCAAGACGTCCAAGTCTGCTCTGTAGCCTCTGAGCCATCGGGGACCCACGTAACTCCCGCCCCGAGTCTCATCCCGCCACGTTCCCGCGGGAAGGTAGACGTCGCGCGACCTTGACCCCTTATCCATCACCGGAGCCACCAGAAGATCGTCGCCGAGTAGGAACTGCGAATCTGTGCTCAGGGCCTCCTGGTCCGTTGGAGCGATCCACCATAGGGGCCTGACGATAGGGGCACCTGTTCTCGTGGTTTCTCGCGCCAGCGAAACGAGAGTGTCGACGTAACTGCTACGAAGATCGGTGAAGGTTTTGCATATGGATTGGATGCTGGAGTTGTAGACCCAAGGACCCACGGAGAATTGAAGGAAAGGGAGGAACGTGTTGACCTGCATGGAGTGCAATGAAAGGACTGGTTTAATAGCAATACGTCTCAGCAGTGGTTCGGTAAATAGCACTAGGTCCTAGAAATGGTTCAGTAAATAGCACTAGGTCTCAGCAATGGTTCAGTAAATAGCACTAGGTCTCAGCAATGGTTCGGTAAATAGCACTAGGCACTAGCAATGGTTCAGTAAATAGCACTAGGCACTAGCAATGGTTCAGTAAATAGCACTAGGTCCTAGCAATGGTTTAGTAAATAGCACTAGGTCCTAGCATTGGTTCAGTAAATAGCACTAGGTCCTAGCAATGGTTCAGTAAATAGCACTAGGTCTCAGCAATGGTTCAGTAAATAGCACTAGGTCTCAGCAATGGTTCAGTAAATAGCACTAGGTCTCAACAATAGTTCAGTAAATAGCACTAGGTCCTAGCAATGGTTCAGTAAATAGCAACAGGTCCTAGCAATGGTTCAGTAAATAACAACAGGTCCTAGCAATGTTCAGTAAATAACAACAGGTCCTAACAATGGTTCAGCAAATAACAACAGGTCCTAGCAATGGTTCAGTAAATAACAACAGGTCCTAACAATGGTTCAGTAAATAACAACAGGTCCTAGCAATGGTTCAGTGAATAACAACAGGTCCTAGCAATGGTTCAGTAAATAACAACAGGTCCTAGCATTGTTCAGTAATAGAATTAGGTTCTAGCAATGGTTTAGTAATAGCACTAGGTCCTAGCAATGGTTCAGTAAATAGCATAGGTCCTAGCATTGGTTCAGTAAATAGCATAGGTCCTAGCAATGGTTCAGTAAATAGCATAGGTCCTAGCAATGGTTCAGTAAATAACAGCAGGTCCTAGCAATGGTTCAGTAAATAGCATAGGTCCTAGCATGGTTCAGTAAATAGCACAGGTCCTAGCAATGGTTCAGTAAATAGCATAGGTCCTAGCAGGTCCTAGCGATGGTTCAGTAAATAGCACTAGGTCCTAGCAATGGTTCAGTAAATAGCACTAGTCCTAGCAATGGTTCAGTAAATAACAACAGGTCCTAGCAATGGTTCAGTAAATAACAGCAGGTCCTAGCAATGGTTCAGTAAATAACAACAGGTCCTAGCAATGGTTCAGTAAATAACAAACAGGCCCTAGCAATGGTTCAGTGAATAAAAACAGGTCCTAGCAATGGTTCAGTAAATAACAATAGGTCCTAGCAATGGCTCAGTGAATAACAATAGGTCCTAGCAATAGTTCAGTGAATAACAACAGGTCCTAGCAATGGTCAGTGAATAACAATAGGTCCTAGCAATGGTTCAGTGAATAAAACAGGTCCTAGCAATGGTTCAGTAAATAACAACAGTCCTAGCAATGGTTCAGTAAATAACAAGGGTCCTAGCAATGGTTCAGTGAATAACAATAGGTCCTAGCAATGGTTCAGTGAATAACAACAGGTTCCAGCAATGGTTCAGTGAATAACAATAGATTCTAGCAATGGTTCAGTGAATAACAACAGGTTCCAGCAATGGTTCAGTGAATAACAATAGATTCTAGCAATGGTTCAGTGAATAACAATAGGTCTCAGCAATGGTTCAGTGAATAACAATGGATTCAAGCAATGGTTTAATAAATAACAATAGGTCCTAGTAAAGCTTCAGAAAATGGGTCACACCGTGGTAATTGAATTAATAGCAGAACAGCTTATGGCAATGGTTTGATGAATAATATTGGATCATGGTAACGACCCAGTAAATGGAAACAGACCATGGAAATTGTTCAGTAAATGGTAATGGGTCGTGGCAATGGTTCAATAATTGGTAATCAGTCACGGCAGTTGATTCGTGAATAGTAATGGGTCCTGGTAATGGTTCAGTAAATGCTAACTGGCTACTGTAGTCATTGAACGAATGGAAATGGGTCGTTGCAACGGTTCAGCAAATGGTAATAGACCGTGATATTCGTGAACTTAATAATCATTGTATACAGCAATCATACGTGAGCGTTAATGATGCATGCGAATGCATAACTAAATGGTGATGATGATGGTAATGATGATGGTGATGACGATAAAGATGATGATGAAACAACATCCTGGTCGGCATTTGAAGAAAAAAAAGACATATTTTCCCGCTTTTGAAATATCACACACAATTC
>CM065718.1:64438321-64443321 GCA_033310375.1 Conus canariensis | reverse complement strand
GCAACTGAAAGTTACAGGTGATATTTAGTAGATAAATGCTTGACATACGCATCAATCCAGTAATACCAGTATTTCATCCTGATGAACTCTAGTAGCTAGAGGTCCTGTCTTGTTCGTGATAATTATTATGACGATGTTTGCCCCACTGGAATCCGACTTCAGTCTGGATGCTGAAACCTCTGGCACTGATTATGTTCGACTGAAAAGAGGCGAAGACAAATTCTTTTTGCAGTGTGTTCACAGGTGACGGGACCCACGCGCGCGCACGCACCACCACCCACCCACACACACACACACACACACACACACACACACAGCACACAACACACACACACAACGCGCGCGCGCGCGCGCGCGTGCGCGTAAGGACACACACACACATGCACTTACACACATACACACACACACATCCAAACATGCACGCACGCGCGCATGCACTTACGCACGCATGCACGCGCTCACACATGCACGCGCCACACACACACACACACACACACACACACACAACACACACACACACACACACACACACGTGACGACCCATTCATACACACAGAGAACTACCTACTGCTGCCCCGGCCCAAACTGTTTCCCCCTCCCCCACCTTCACCCTCCTCCACACATACACACGCCACAAAGACATACACTCCACTTTCTCCCATCTCAAACAAGACAAACACATGTATGCACGCACGCACGCTCGAACGCATGTATACAGAATCACCTACAGGCTAATCACGGCTACCCCGAGCCTCGAGCCTCACACACAAAAACTGACGAAGAGAGAGAGAGAGAGAGAGAGAGAGAGAGAGAGAGAGGGGGGGGGGGGGGGGAGGGAGAGAGAGTGAGAGAGAGAAAGACAGACCAGACCCCCCCCCCCCCCCCCCCCCACACACACACACACACACAGACTGGTTGATTGGTTGATTGATCGACCGATCGACCGTCTGATTGTTAAATGTTATTCCCAAGGGTAACAGATACGCAAGATTTATTTTTCATCAGGCCCTTGTCCCTTCAGGGACTAAAAGATAGTGACGCATTAACACTACTATACTAGATAAAACTGATTATAATAACAACAAAAATGTGATGATTTATATTCAAAGACAGAGAGAGAGAGAGAGAGAGAGAGAGAGAGAGAGAGAGAGAGAGAGAGAGAGAGAGAAAGAGCTGCGTACGTACAGATGTGTAGGCTACTCTTACCCCGTTTAGAAAGGTTCATTGCCATCTGCGCAAGGTTGGTAACCTCCCTGCCTTGTTCCGTACCGTCAGTTGCGTACGATTTCTTTCTGCTCGAAAATGCAGGGCTTGACCGACGGACGCCTCGTAACTGTCAACGCCATTCTTGTTATCAGCATAGAAATAAAATTAAAATAGTGTCACATATGAAACAGAATCAACCTTTGCTAGCTCAATACATTATCACCGTAACAAAATTGTCTCCCCTGCAAAGGGATTATAGATTATCTAAAGTCACAGCAAATAAATTCTATCACACCATACCCTGAAATTGTCTCCCCTGACGAAAATCTTTTTTTGTAATTGTTCATAATAACAGCTGCAAACGCTTTCAGTAATGCCATACCGTCGTGTTGTTGTTGTTGCTGTTGTCGTGGTGGTGGTGGTGGTGGTGGTGTGGTGTGTGTGTGTGTGTGTGTGTGTGTGTGTGTGTGTGTGTGTGTGAGAGAGAGAGAGAGAGAGAGAGAGAGGGGGGGGAGGTGGGGGGGGACATTTTTGTTTGGTTTTTATATGCTTTTTCGTTTGTTTTAGAAAGTTCAAATTTCAAAAGGCATATGACGACTCTGACAATACAGACGATTGTGCAAACTTTGATGAGGATTTACACCAGCGCTTTTACTTGTCCGCTAAAGATTATATACTGTCACTCTTGTTTGTTGTTTTGTGTGTTTGTGTATCTCTGAGCAAGATTACGCAAACGCTACTGGGTCAGAATTGCCCACAGCTAGTTCACTGGAAGTCAAAGAAAGAATAATGTCAGTTTTAACAAGTATTGGTGCATGACCACAAAAATCTGCATTCAAGAATGTGGAGCTATATCTCTTTGAGGTGTACTGCGCTTCTGCATAATGCCAAAAATACTTGTATGAAATTAAAAAAAAAAAAATAAAAAAAAGGGCGGGGAGGAATGAATAGGAAAAAAAAAAAAAAAAAGAAAAAGGTAAGATAGGAAAAGAGAAAAATCATTTTGGAGGCAAATAAAGTAAATAAGGGGGGGGGGGGGGGGGGGGGGGGGGGGGGGGGGGGGGCGTGAACAAGACCGAGAAAAAAATCCTCCAGAGACGCATCCCCATCTGATAAGGTTGAACAGGAAAGCGTCGTCTGGTCATATTAAAGAGAAAAAAAATAATAAAACCACAGAATCAATTTTAATCAAAATTTCATGGAAAGCTAAGGTCTGGCCAAAACACGGATTGATGAAATTTTTAGTGCACAGATCTTGATCTGAGGCCGGATGCCCTGGGAGAGAATCTGTGTTAAGGCATTTTTCCATGGGTCCGTTTACGGTTTGATTACGGATACCACAGAAATCGTGCGTCACTAGAAATGAAGAGGGCATGATTCCATGTGTCTTTTGTTATGCTTTCTCTATGACGTGTCCACGCCCCCCCCCCCCCCCCCCCCCCTTTTGTTGTTGTTGTTGTTGTTGTTGTTACTCTGGAAGTCAACTTGGAACTATGTGAGGAACTATGCCCAAGGCCTGTAAACTCACATCTGAGGTAAAGTAGATCACAGAACTGGAAAGAGAAATCGAGGCTTCACACGACATCAGCTCAGAGGAGTACAGCAATGTCAATCCAGTTTTATATCGTATGTATTAGAACAGCATATTTTCACAAATGGGCACGGTTACGAGCAAAGCGGAACCGTGACTTCGGAGTCAAAAGGCAATGACCAGCTTTCTATGTTCAAATGCTGTCTGCTCCGTACGGTGTCGGTGCGAATCCGGTGCACATACGAATTGTTGCCAGGTGCTGTAAACGGATGCAGACCGCCTAACCGCAGCCGGGAATGGACCAATGGAACGGCACCTTTAGAGTCTGATTGAAGCAAAAATGGGATACTTCTTCACTAATAATGAAGGTAAGCTAAATCTATCCAAATATATGATGGGGAAGGTTTATTCTCTCTCTCTCTCTCTCTCTCTCTCTCTCTCTCTCTCTCTCTCTCTCTCTCTCTCTCTCTCTCTCTCTCTCTCTCTCAAGACTCACGAAATTTCCCGCTGAGTGACATCATCTTTCTCGTCGTCGTTATCGTCGTCGGACAGTTTCCAAGCCAGCACTCCCACCAACGTGCTGACGACGGCGACGATGACGATGATGAAGATTGCCAGCCAACGACCACTGATCTGTCGTGGACCTCCCATGGTCCTTCACTGTGCAGTAAGACCTCACAGACTTAGGTCAGTTTTTTAGTCTGTTTGTCTATCTGTCTATCTGTCTGTCTGTCTGTCTGACAGTCTGTCTGTCTGTCTGTCTGCCTCCCATGGTGCTTCACTGTGCAGTTAGACCTCACAGACTTAGGTCAGTTTTTAAGTCTGTCTGTCTATCTATCTGTCTGTCTGTCTGTCTGTCTGACAGTCTATCTGTCTGTCTGTCTGTCTGTCTGTCTGTCTGACTGTCTGTCTGTCTGTCTGTCTGTCTGCCTCCCATGGTTCTTCACTGTGCAGGTAGACCTAACAGACTTAGGTCAGTTCTTAAGTTTGTCTGTCTGTCTGTCTATCTGACTGTCTGTCTATCTGTCCATTTGTCTGTCTATCTGACTGTCTGTCTATCTGTCTGTCAGTCTGTCTATCTGTCCGTCTGTCTGTCTGTCCGTTTGTCTGTCTGTCTGGATTTTTTTGGTTTGTTTTGTCTCTGGCTCTCTTCTGTTTGTCAATCAGTCTGTCCACACACACACACACACACACACACACACACACACACACACACACACCACACACACGCACACACACACACACACACACACACACACACACACACACACACATACATTACTTATTAACAAAACTGCTACTCACAAAGGCAACTTGAGGTACTCACCAGAAGCAAGTCGAAAATATGAAATTATTAAACGAGATCGTTAAATTAAAAAAAAAAAAGTCACATGCCTTCTCAGTTCCTTCTTGACCATTACACAGCACCAGAGAGACTTGTGTCCACTGGCACTATTATAGATTTTCGATCAGTTGTCCTGTCCTGATGTATCAGTCACACAGAAATCACAGGTCCGTTCAGCTGGCTCTTTATTTTCCCACGGTTTCCAACATTTGCCTACACTTCCCTACTGTTCCTACGTTTGCCTACTACGCCCTAAATTTCTTCACTTTTTCTGCATTGTCTGTTTTCTCCTAAAACTCTCTACTTTTCCTTTACGTGCCTACTTATTCCCACCGTTTCAATATTTAACCACTTTTAACTTCTTATGGCCTTACCCCCCCCCCCCCCCCTCCCAAATTTAGGAACATTCCCAACATGTCCCTGTTTTTCAAGATTTGCGTACTTTTTAACTTTTCTTATATTTGCCCACTTTTCCGCAACTTTTCCCACATTTGCCTTCTTCCTAATAAATTTCCGTACTTCTTTCTCTACATTTGTCTATTTCTTTGTGCATTTCATTACTTTTGTCACATTTGCCCAGACTTTATAGACTTTCCTTACATTTATTCAAAGAATTTATCTGGGTTTTTTTTCCCCCTGCATTTCCCTACATTTTCCAGATTTGCTTACTTTTCCCAGCTTATTGAAATATTTGTCTATTTTTTCCGCTTTTTTAATTTTATATTTTCCTACAATCGCTATCTTTTTCGTATATTTTCCTACATTTGCCCTTTTTTTCTGCATAAGTTTACCCTTTCCATGCGTATTCCTATCTTTTATACATTTCGTTCTTTTTCGTACATATGCCTACTCATCCCCCCTCCCCTCCCCGCCCCCTAATTTTCCTCTGTGCCCAGGGTAAACAGTCGAAAAGACTAG
>CM065718.1:64418321-64430821 GCA_033310375.1 Conus canariensis | reverse complement strand
ACTCTTTGTAATATTGCTCCAATTCTATGTAATACTGCTCCACCAACATGCCCCTGTAATACGGCACCATGGACATTCTATGTCATACTGCTCCAGTTCTCTGTAATACTGACCCACCAACATGCCCCTGTAATACGGCACCTCGGACATTATGTGCAGTACTGCTCTACCAACATGCCCCTGTATTACGGCACCTCGGACATTCTCGGTAATACTGATCGATCAACATGCCCCTGTAATACGGCACCTCGGACATTCACTGTAATACTGGTCCACCAACATGCCCCTGTAATACGGCACCTCGGACATTCTCGGTAATACTGGTCCACCAACATGCCCCTGTAATACGGCACCTCGGACATTCTCTGTAATACTGGTCCACCAACATGCCCCTGTAATACGGCACCTCAGACATTCACTGTAATACTGGTCCACCAACATGGCCTTGTAATACGGCACTTCGGACATTCTCTGTAATACTGATCGACCAACATGCCCTGTAATACGGCACCTCGGACATTCACTGTAATACTGCTCCACCAACATGCCCTGTAATACGGCACCTCGGACTTCTTGTAATATGCTCCACCATCTGCCCCTGTAATACGGCACTTCGGATATTCCTGTAATACTGCTCCACCAACATTGCCCTGTAATACGCACTCGGACATTCTCGGTAATACTGCTCCACCAACATGCCCCTGTAATACGGCACCTCGGACATTTCTGTAATACTGCTCCACCAACATGCCCCTGTAATACGGCACCTCGGACATTCTCGGTAATACTGCTCCACCAACATGCCCCTGTAATACGGCACCTCGGACATTCCGGTAATACTGCTCCACCAACATGCCCCTGTAATACGGCACTCGGACATTCTCGGTAATACTGCTCCACCAACATGCCCCTGTAATACGGCACCTCGGACATTCTCTGGTAATACTGCTCCACCAACATGCCCTGTAATACGGCACCTCGGACATTCCGGTAATACTGCTCCACCAACATGCCCTGTAATACGGCACCTCGGACATTCTCGGTAATACTGCTCACCAACATGCCCCTGTAATACGGCACCTCGGACATTCTCGTAATACTGCTCCACCAACATGCCCCTGTAATACGGCACCTCGGACATTCTCTGTAATACTGCTCCACCAACATGCCCCTGTAATACGGCACCTCGGACATTCTCTGTAATACTGCTCCACCAACATGCCCTGTAATACGGCACCTCGGACATTTCGGTAATACTGCTCCACCAACATGCCCCTGTAATACGGCACCTCGGACATTCTCGTATATGTCAATCATGTATACTGCTCCACCAACATGCCCCTGTAATACGGCACCTCGGACATTCTCGGTAATACTGCTCCACCAACATGCCCCTGTAATACGGCACCTCGGACATTCTCGGTAATACTGCTCCACCAACATGCCCTGTAATACGGCACCTCGGACATTCTCGTAATACTGCTCCACCAACATGCCCCTGTAATACGGCACCTCGGACATTCTCTGGTAATAACTGCTCCACCAACATGCCCCTGTAATACGGCACCTCGGACATTCTCGGTAATACTGCTCCACCAACATGCCCCTGTAATACGGCACCTCGGACATTCTCGTAATACTGCTCCACCAACATGCCCCTGTAATACGGCACCTCGGACATTCTCGGTAATACTGCTCCACCAACATGCCCCTGTAATACGGCACCTCGGACATTCTCGGTAATACTGCTCCACCAACATGCCCCTGTAATACGGCACCTCGGACATTCTCGGTAATACTGCTCCACCAACATGCCCCTGTAATACGGCACTCGGACATTCTCGGTAATACTGCTCCACCAACATGCCCTGTAATACGGCACCTCGGACATTCTCGGTAATACTGCTCCACCAACATGCCCCTGTAATACGGCACCTCGGACATTCTCGGTAATACTGCTCCACCAACATGCCCCTGTAATACGGCACCTCGGACATTCTCGGTAATACTGCTCCACCAACATGCCCCTGTAATACGGCACCTCGGACATTCTCGGTAATACTGCTCCACCAACATGCCCCTGTAATACGGCACCTCGGACATTCTCGGTAATACTGCTCCACCAACATGCCCCTGTAATACGGCACTCGGACATTCATCGGTAATACTGCTCCACCAACAGCCCTGTAATCGGCACCTCACATTTCGTAATACTGCTCACCACATGCCCTGTAATACGGCACTCGACATTTCGGTAATACTGCTCACAACATGCCCCTGTAAACGGCACCTCGAACATTCTCGTAACTACGCTCCACCAACATCCCCAATACGCACACTCGACACTCAATACCTCACCACATGCCCTTATATACGCTACTCACATTCTTCGTATATACTGCTCCCACATTCCTGTAATGGCATCGACATTTCGGTAATATGTCCATCAAATGTGTAATACGGCACCTCGGACATTCCGGTAATACTGCTCACCAACATCCCCTGTAATACGGCACCTCACATTCTCGTAAACTGCTCCACCAACATGCCCCTGTAACGGCACCTCACATTCTCGGTAATACGCTTCCACACATGCCCTGTAATACGCATCTCGACATTCTCGGTAATACGCTCACCATCTTTGCCTCTGTAAGAGGCATCGACTCCAGGAAAGCTTCACACATGCCCTGTCAGAGACCTCGGACATTTCGAAATACCTCCATCCACTGCCCTGTATTCCTCTGGAATTCTGGTAATATCTACAAATGCTGTAAACAGCACATGACATCTAAAGCACAACAAACATGCCACACTGAAACGTGCACACACATCTCTAATGCATCTCCACCACATTCTCCTGTAATACGCACCCTCGCATTCTCGTATACTCTCCCCAACATCTCTCTTATCGCACTCGGCATTCTCGGTATCTTGTCCACAAATGCCTGTAATACGGCACCCGGACATTCTCGTATACGCCTCCCACCAACATGCCCCGTATACGCACCCACATCTCGTATACTGCTCCACAACATGCCCCTCGATACGGCACTCGCTTCTCCGGAATATGCTCCACCATGCCCTTAATACGCACCTCGGACATTCTCGGTAACTGCTTTCACCACATGCCCCTGTAATACGGCACTCGGACATCTCGGTAATACTGCTCACCAATGCCTGTAATACGGCACTGACATTGGATAGTCCATTGACTGTTCGAAAACTATGTTTTAGACGCAGATTTTGTCAAGCGCAGCTCTGTTTTGTCTGAATTGATAGCTGTTGAAATAAAAGGGAAAACACAGGAACACACACACACACAACACACACACACACACACACACACCACACACCACCACATATATACTTATACTCTATCTACTTCGACTATCAATCAGTCTCTCTATTTATGTATGTTTTTGTTTTGTTATGTGTATGTGCGCGCGCGCGCGCGCACACGCAGCACGCACACACACACACACACACACACCACCAACACCAACACACACACACACACACACACACACACACGTCATAGCTTTAGTTCCTATATTAAGTTATTATTTACCCTGGATGATAGATAACTCTTTGGCTATTCTGATGAAGGCTCATCGACCGAAGTTATGGGGGTCAGAACAGTGATCATTTGAAATCCTGCATCTCTTTATTTCCTGACTAGAATAGTGTTTAAAAAAAAAAAAAGAAAAAAAAAAAAAGAAGAAAAAAAAAAGTTGCGTTAAAACGTCAATGCATTCTCGGAGGCTTCTCTTATGGCTCCTATTCTACCCTCTCCTCTCTCTATCCTCTCCCCTCTCTCTCTATTTGTCACAGAAGCATCAGACGCCGGCCCGCACCCCTTCACCTTCCCTCGCCTCTCTCCCATCCCCGTCTTCTCTCGATCCCTCTTCCTCTAACGAGAATATCTTCGCCACTGCTATAAGAATCGCAGGTCCAGAGATGCTCGAAAATCCCGCTTCGCGTGTTCGTGTTATTGTTATGGGGTGCTTGGGGGACAACTTCTCACACAGTAGCCTTGTGCTGTACCAGTCGCCAGTATGGGGGCGAAGCCTGGCGAAGTTCAAGACCTCGCCAAAAGGAAAAATCACAGTAATTCCTGAGGACTCGTGGGTTTAAACGGTATACAGGACTCAGCGCTATTGTCTATAGGCCAACCTACACCGCATGTAATGTACAGCCAACAGGACCAAAGGACCGATCTCTGTGTGTTTCGTTGTGTGTGTTGATTTGTTGTGTTAGGTGGTGTGGTTTTTTTGTTGCGTCACACGCAGAGCTTAGCACGGGTACACAGACCGGACAGAACAGACAGACACTGACGAACGACGACACACACACACGCGTGCGCGCGCGCGCATGCGTCACACACACTCATACACACACACTCAACGCAAACACACACTTCTCTCTTCCTCTCTCTATCTCAGCATGCACGCACACAGAGTGACTCGTGCACTGATGCGCGACCCTTCCACCACACACACACCACACACACACACTGCCGTGAGCACTTAGCAGGGACGGCCTCGAGCAAGTAATACACATAGACCATGTCACCAAAGTGATAAATCGCAATATGAACAAAAACGAATGAACAACAATCAACACTGATCATGTGTTGTCACGAGTCAGTGCTGACATGATCATGCATTCACTCCACGTACTCGGTAAACCGGCGGCCAGATATTAAATTTAAGTGTCACTGGTTACAGTTTGAACAAAAAATTCAATGGGTGGACACAAGGGCACGTAAACAACAACAACAACAACAACAACAACACACACACACACACACACACACACACACACACACACACACACACACACAGCACACACACAGTTCTCTCTTTCTCTCTCCAAACGTGTTTTCTTAAGAAATTCTAGTGGACAGCGAACCCCCCCCCCCCCCCCTCCCCTCCTACGCCTGTCCCTCCAAATTGAAAGTGTTTTCCTCACCAAAATGTGTTTTCTTAATTGTGGTTTATGGCAACACTACCACCACCCCATCTCTCTCTCTCTCTCTTCCCGACTCTGTGTCACAGTTCACTTGATTTAGTAGTCCACATGTTCTTGTAACGCATGGGCGGGCTGTTAAAGTTTTCTTTTCATTCTGAGCGTTGATTCACGAAAGAAAGAACAAATAAAATGAAATAACGTTCGATTTTCATCCTAGACACTTCAAAACACATAATAGACAATTCTGCTGTGAAGATAAACGATGGGTATGCGCTTCCAGTGCCAGTAAATGTTTCAAGTGCCCTTTTTATGTGGTTAACAAATCACTTTCATATTTTGACCTGAAAGTAGGTCATCGCTCTGCGCCAAGTCGGGACAGTTTGAGCTTTCCAAACACGCAAGGTTCGTTGACTGGCTTGAGACTATACAAGCAGCCAATGTGGAGATTTCAACTTCTGTATTGCGTTCACAACATGAACACTGAATTACGTTCTTAATTCGCGGGATCAAAGTTATGTTACCAGGCGGCAAAACGAATGGCGCAAACAGGAGAAGATAAGATTTTTCTAGTATTTCGTAACTCCTGTCAGGATATATGAAAATAAACTCCAATAAATAATTCCGAGAGGAGAGAGAGAGAGAGAGAGAGAGAGAGACAGAGACAGAGACAGAGACAGAGAGAAAGGAGTGTGGAAAATATTATAGAAAAAAAAGAACAAATGTTAGGTCACGCCAATGACATACATTCACGGAGCAAATTAAAAAGCATGTTTTAAAACTTCTACAAAATTATTCACATGCGTGCGTGCGAGCGGGGGCACACGCGCGCACGCGCGCGCGCGCGCGCACACAGACACACAGACCACACACACACACACACACACACACACACACACACACACACACACACACACACACACATACACACACATATACGACACACCACACACGCACAGACACATTCACACACACATACACACTCTCTCTCTCTCTCTCTCTCTCTCTCTCTCTCTCTCTCTGTACTATTCCTTGTGAAAAAAAACACACTGCTAAAATTTTGAGGCATTAATCAAATATCTAATGATCAAATGACTATGGCCACACAGACCAATTCTCTCTCTCTCTCTCTCTCTCTCTCTCTCTCTCTCTCTCTCTCTCTCTCTCTCTCTCTGCTAATGATTAAATGACTATAGCCAGACTGAAAGACATTCCGTATTTTTGCTGTCTGCGATTAATGAATGTGTTCAACGATACTGATTAAAATTAATCAAAATCAATAGATCAACATTCAGTTCTGCGGCTGTCTGTGATCAAATGTAGGCCTATTCCATAACAGTTCAAAAAACAAAACAAAACAAAAACAGAAACAGATGTTTTGCAGAATTTATCTATAAACTAAAGGCACATAAAATATCCAATGTTTAAACTGGAACACTGGGGTCAGAAACATTAGAAAGGTGCATGGGACAGAACAGCCCTCCACACCTGTCACACTGATCTGTGGTCAGCCTGTTCCTCTGGATCTGTATCAAAATGTAATGGGTTCATTTGTGGGGCACATTCCTTCTTTTCTGTCAAGTTAAGTTTCAAAGGTGTGCAAGTCCTTGCCTAAACCTGCTGAATGCATCCTGGATATGGGATGCCTGTGATTATAAATATATGTTCAATACTGGGTAAATTTATGGAGCACAGCGGTCAGAAAATTTGAAAATCTATAAAGTTGAAATCAGAAAAGCACTTGGGAGAGAGCACAGCTCTTTGCGACGACGGTCAAACAAATCTTTGATCAGCCTTTTTTTTTTTTTTTTATCTGGATTTGTTCAAAGATTCAAACATCAAAAGCAAAAGCAAAAAGAAGACAAAAACAAAAAACAACAACGAAAAAAGAAAGAAAAAATTGACTTCATGTTCATGAGCCTGGGTTTCTTTGGTTTCCGCAGCAGCGGCATTCTCCGCCTCCTGAGCAAAACTGAGCAAAAGGGTTGTCAAAACACATGTGTCAACACCGAAATGTGTATAAAGGGTTCAGAATGCGGGAAATTGACAAAGGAAGCCATCGCTTAACACAACAGTGTTTGCAGTTTGTCTGTGCGGTCTGTGAAGTGACAAAGCCAAATCCTGTGAGCATAATTCCCATCTTTGTTCACGTCTGTATACTGACTGTCCTGATTCGTTAATGAAACCTTAGGTATATAATACGCTGACTGAACAACATCTTTTTCCTTCATAAGTTTATTTGAAAATCATTTTGCCAATTTGTCAAGGGCCGACACCTCACTAGATCTGCGGTCAAGTATTCATCCTAAGTTTTGTCCATATCATTATGACAGAAATGAAGAGAAGATACATTTCATTTTGTACTAAATTATCAGAGTTTGTTCCACATGAACATTTCATTTCTGTGGTCGTGGAGCCAGGAGGTGTATCAATAACCACGGTATTTACTTCCAGTCCAGGACATGATAACCTTCTGGCCTTCTTCTATCTGTTATCATTTTACACTATTTTATTTACATCACAGTCTCTTCCCCACCAGCTCTCTAGTGAATGGCCTTTATAAGCTGAACAAAAATAAATCATTTCATAGTTGTATTTGTCTTCATATTCTCTCTCTCTCTCTCTCCTCTCTCTCTCTCTCTCTCTCTCTCTCTCTCTCTCTCTCTCTCTCTCTCTCTCTGTGTCTCTCTCTCTGTGTCATATACATATATTTTCTGATGATGGTATCTATCTGGAAAGCCAGACTGAATTGACAATTTTGCTTCTTTTCAAGAAGGGTGATGCCAACAATCCTAGCAATTATAGAATAATTTCTCCTAGCAATGCATGTAGTAAACGGTTTGGGATTATTATCAACAAGAGACTACGAGAGTGGGCAGAGGAGAACAACCTCACAGGTGATTTATCAAGCTGACTTCAAAAAAGACTTTTCAACTGTCGACCACATGGTCACTCTGTTACGCTGTACAAAAACAATTCTCTTACAACAGAAAATTTTTGGTCGCTTTCATAGACTTTGAAAAAGTTTTTGACTTTATGAATAGAAATATTATTTGGCCAATTCTAATTAAACTTTGTATTAAAGGTAAATTGTACAGATGTATTAGATACATGAATAACATTGTAAGAGCTAGAGTTCACTGTGGCGCTAGTTTGACAGACCACGTTAATTGTACATGTGGAGTTAAACAAGGAGATGCTCGCAGTCCAGTTTTATTTTCTCTGTTCATCAACAAACTGGCAATTGATATAATTAATAATGGAAGACGTGGTAGTACTCTTGGTCGAGCCAGTGTTTATTTTCCCTCTTGAAGGTATTCTTTAACCAGAATACCCAACTTCTTTTCATGCAGCATGACTCTGTTTGTCCTATTATATTCTCTGATTCAATTTGAAAACAAGTCCAACGAAGCGAATCGAGCAGACAACACACAGTCTCACCCTACCCTTAGTAGATCAGGTGGCCCTTCGCTGCACAGCCTGCAGCATGGTCATCGCTTTCTAGCCAAAACATTAAAAATTACCACGCGTGGCCGCGTCTAAATCAAAATACAGACAAAAAATATAATACTCACCAAACGTTGTTCACGATTTCAACTCCAAAGCAAGCAGATTTGTGCATGAAAAAAACTACATGTTCAGGCTGCTTCTCGCACACACACCGAGGTATTTGTTCTCCAAGAATGCATTCGGTGTCAAGGCCAAACACCGCGAGCGCTACTGTGTCGGCTGCTCCGCTTCAAACAAACACCGCCACAAATCCACACATGTAAACCTCTTGAAGAACAAAACACAGCCCTGATCCGCCAATAAAACACAAAATCGACGTAATGAAAATTGTTCTGACTGTTGATATGCTCCGAACCACAATAACAACTGATCACTATCACAACAAAATGTATCGTTGGTGCTTAGATTTTCTCGTCAGAAAATGGCTTCTACTAATTGATGCAATGAACATTTAGGGCAAATTCGTCATTGTGTGGTATATTTGCTATCTTTTCTACCTCTCTGGAAGGTTATGATTCCTTGTTCTATACATAAAAATCAGTGGTGAGTTTTCTAATTACAAACGGATTGGTAGCTTGGTCAGTCACCGCACTTGCAACTGACGTCAGTATAGTTGTTAAATTCTACAGTTTCTTAGACTCGGAATTCTAATCAAAGTCTTAAAACCATATGTGAATGTACTGATCTTTGAGACTCTGAAATTTTTTACTTGAAATATAAATTGGAAATCTGAACTCGTATCGAGTAATCCACATGCCACTCAGCCTGAATTCATTCCAAGTAACATGCACACACGTCAAAATGCTCTTAGTAGTGGTCTTTGATATACATTCGAAAACGTAACCTGTACGTTGTACCGGAGAATTTATGAAAGTTTTTATTATCTTGTAGGCCCTACTTAAACCAAAGTACAGCACAAACGAAAGAAATGTCGTTCGACCATTGAGGACTTGTGCAGGTAAGACAAAGATGACAAAATAGAAACAAAGAACTTTAATGACATAGGAGGCAAAGTATAGTTAGCTATTGAGCAGTAAGCGTCATGAGAGCTTACAGAACAACAATAACAACAAAAAAGCTGACACTTTAGACGCAATTATAAATTTGTGTCAAAAACCGACAATGAAGTATTTATTTAATATGTTAATATATAATCTGGTTCTCTTGTATTCACCTCCAAGAACTCTCGGAGGGCCATATTCTCCCTTTTTCATGTATCTTAACTCACAGGTTTAGTGAACTATCTTCTTCTTTCAGTGACTGTTTTGTTTAGAATTCTAGCTCATTCGTACATCCTCGACTCATCTAATTCTCTTCATGTCTTCCGTGCAGTTCTTAGACTTTTTTCCTTTTTTTTTTTTTTCAATAATACCTATGGTTTTGCTTCGGATATCTGTTTAGTTTCCATTGCAGCGCTTTGTTTGCTTTATCCCCTTGCCTTCAAAGCGAGTAATAGAAGACGATCTAGCTCTTCTCTTTATCAGTAACTTTCAATCCTTTGAAGTATTTTCTTTTTGCTGCTCTTCTGTGAAGCTTCTCGATCAAAGCTGACTGTCTTGTCAAATGTGGATACCAAATACAGAATTAACATAGTCCACATGTGTTCACGCAAGTCCATTGTACAAATTCAAAAATGTGTTTGTGTACATAAATGAAAATATCCTTTCTTATAATGCCAAACTGTTGTATTCGAACAGTGGATTGCGGTATGACTGTAGTGGTCAAACTTTAGTTTTAATCAGTCGTACCCTCTGAATCTGTCTCTTCATGCCTTTTGTAACTGTGGCGCTATATGGCACCCTCGGTCATCATGCCAAACACATTGTTATGGTTTTTCATTTCAATGCGGATCATTCTATACGTAGAAGCATTGAAATACAAGTTCCATCCATGTTTGTGTCATGTGCAACATTTCACAGCTGCTATCGCACACACACACACACACACACACACACAACACACACCACACCACAAAACCACACACACCGCGCGCGCGCGCGCGCGCGCGCGCGCATCACCTGTCATACATATCTTAGTCACCAAGTTCATATCCAGAATAATCATTTAAGATGACACTGAGGGCAATCACTGGTATCTCATTTAGCCGGGTTACATGTATCAAACAGGAATTTGTTGTTGTTATTTCTTTTTCTTTGTCTGCCTTTGCTTGTTCGTTTGGTTTGTTTGTTTTTTTTTTTCACTCGGATTAGTGCTTTTCTGAAAATCAACCGACAAAGCAGAAGGAAAAAGTGAAAAGATCAAATTACACTTCTGAAAATAGATGTGCGTATGATATAGCTCATAACAGGCTGAACAACAGAAACTGGGCGAAAAAATATGAAAAGGGCTTGCATTTTAATCCATTTGATGATGATGATGATGATGATGATGATGATGATGAATGATGATGACGACGACGACGACGACGACGACGACTACAAGAAGAAGAAGAAGAAGAAGAAGAAGAAGAAGATATGCTTTGTTCCTGCAATTTAATATTTATAAATTACTTTCCTTTACTATTTAATTTTCATTCAGTTGGCTTCAGTTCAGTTGGAAGTATGACAAGCCTCACGGCTTTTTTAAAAAATTTTTTTAACGTCTAACCGAGTTAGTAAAAGAAATATTGGATGGAGCTGCGCATATTTGCTCGAGAAGAACGGGAAAAAAACGTGGATCATAATTTTGTATCAAATCATTCACAATATACAGAATCGATCTCAGTAATGCTTTTTTTTTAATGTTCAAGACTCATGATGCGATGTACTTGTTTTGTAGTTAATGAGGACATTGTTGGCTCCCCCCCCCCCCCCCCTTTAATTTCATGGCTGCTGTGCATATAGTGTTGTATTCTCAAATCTACGAGTGCTCTTATTCGGCGCAACTCTGTCTTGGCAGGGTCATTCGGAAGCCATTTTCTGGCGAGAAAATCCAAGCATAGACGACACATTTTGTTGTGATAGTGATCGGTTGTTATTTGTGGTTTGGAGCATATCAACAGTCAGAACAATTTTCATTACGTCGATTTTGTGTTTTGTTGGCGGATCAGGGCTGTGTTTTGTTCTTCAAGAGGTTTACATGTGTGGATTTGTGGCGGTGTTTGTTTGAAGCGGAGCAGCCGACACAGTAGCGCTCGCGGTGTTTGGCCTTGACACCGAATGCATTCTTGGAGAACAAATACCTCGGTGTGTGTGCGAGAAGCAGCCTGAACATGTAGTTTTTTTCATGCACAAATCTGCTTGCTTTGGAGTTGAAATCGTGAACAACGTTTGGTGAGTATTATATTTTTTGTCTGTATTTTGATTTAGACGCGGCCACGCGTGGTAATTTTTAATGTTTTGGCTAGAAAGCGATGACCATGCTGCAGGCTGTGCAGCGAAGGGCCACCTGATCTACTAAGGGTAGGGTGAGACTGTGTGTTGTCTGCTCGATTCGCTTCGTTGGACTTGTTTTCAAATTGAATCAGAAATATAATAGGACAAACGGAGTCATGCTGCATGAAAAGTAGTTGGGTATTCTGGCTGAAGAATATCTTCAAGAGGGAAAATAAACACTGACTCGACCGAGAGTGCTACGTGATGAATAAGCGCAGTTTGTATTTGGCCAGTCTACTGTGTAGTCTAACATGGAATCCCAGTGACTGTAGGTAATTGTTGAAATTGGTACAGCATATGCAGCACAGATAAATCATTTTAATTGGATCAAACAAAGCTGGTACTGATTGTACTGTGGTAGCCAGGGCATAGCCATCAAATTGGTAAAAGCAAGTGCCACTAACATACATGGGTCCATTTTACTGCCCGTCAACATCTAGTTAAACTCAAATTCAGTCAGTGTAGAGTATTGCTAGCTGATATTTCTATAGATAGTTTGTCATCAGAAATTATAATATACTGGTAATTAGCCATAATCGGAAACCCTGAGCGTTAGTTTGACAGTTTGAGAAAAGTGGGCGGTTGGAGAAAGTGAATTTAATTTGCAACCTTTTTCAGGTTTCACAAACATGCACACACGCACACACT
>CM065718.1:64403321-64413321 GCA_033310375.1 Conus canariensis | reverse complement strand
ATGGGTAATACTCATCACTCAAAGAGTAATTAGGTAAAGAAAAAAAAAAGCGAAAGTTAATAGAACACCTCAGTTAAAGACCCTGTGTATGACTTCTCCCTCACATTCAGCATGACCAGAATGCTGCAATGGGGCATGAACTCTTATACAGTGATATTACTTAATGCTTTGTAAAACCTGTCCATAGTCGGTAACACATACGTACTAGTTTATGTAGACCAGTGCTAAATTGTCCAAAAAATATTGCAAGACTTAGTCATTGAGCGCTTTAAAACAACAGAGCGATTTGATTACTTCAAACCCCTGTAACTTCCAGGTAATGATCACTTCGTTTTTTGTTTGTTTGTTTTTTATGAACATGGCGAGTTGAGATTACTGTAAACTTTAATTGTGTGCAACGTGACATTTTGATCCGGATGTTCCACACATTAAATCTTTTGAATGACTACATAATGAGAAATCATAATCATTTTGATGTTTTGTGTACTGTTGTTACATTTTTGATAGTGTGTGTCCTCCCTGTAATATTTGCAGAGGCTCTCTGTACAAAGACTGCAGTGGATTTTCACGACATTTTCAAGATTATTGTAGCCAGTCTCCATTTGAACTCTAAAATAAATAAAAAAAAATGGAGAGGGCAGTGTCCGCTACTGTATATGTTGCAAAGACTATTGTTATCGAAGACTGAGGTCACAGTCAAACAATGGCAAGTTGGCCTTTTGTGTTCTTTCCACTTCCCCCAAAATCTTCTCTTTTTCTATATTGTTTTTGTGTCAGTTTTTAAGTGTATATTTCAAAAAGGAAAAAAAAAAGTTTTTGCTTTGTTTACAGCAGTGTCAGTAACACTAAACAGGAAATGAGTTGACAGCCAGCTGTTGCTATGAAACAACATGAATACTGTATTTAAAATTATAATAAAAATGTGTCAAGTGAGCAAAAGTAATCCAGACAATATTGCAATGGGAATGAAAGCAGAAGGCTGGATTTATTTATTTATTTTTATTTTTTTGGAGAAGAAACAAATATACAAAATGTGACAGTCTTGAATTAAAACAATGATTCAGGACATCTGTTTGCCTGTGGGGCACTTACAGTGAAGGTGCCCTAAAATGCTGCTCGAGTGCATTTGAACGTAGGCATCTGCTCAGTACAAGCCTGATAAGTGTGTGTGATTTATATAGATCTGTGGATAATGTATGTATGACCATAATGTGCAACGATGCAGATTGTGTGTTTGAGTGTAAATGTGCACACGCACATTATGACCTGAACTCAGGTTTCCTTTTCATTTTTTGGGGTGTGGGGGGGGGGGGGGGGGGGATGTTTGTATATCAAAATTCAGTCTGTATTTAAACACTTGTTTACTACTTGTTGTAATGAGTGTAAAAAAAAATTTTGTACATTACATATTGAATAGAATGTTTACCAGATAACGATAGAGAGTAAGAACAAGCAAGAAAGGGTAACGAAGAAGGTTGATGATGGAGATTCAGTCCCTCATGGCCTGTGACAAAGGAAGGACAGAGACTTTAGGGAGGAAAAAAAGGAAGAAGGGGACAGGATGGGAAGAGGGGATGGGGCGTGGGGGTTGGGGGATGGGGTGGGGAGCAGGGAGAGGGGGAAGAGAGGCCTGGAAGGGAAAGAAAAAAAGAACCAGGGAAGCTTGCTTCTTTCCAAGTCTTTGTGTGCATGCCTGGGGTTATTTCAGTGTCACTTAACAGAGGGGGAATAGGGCCTTTTTGTCCATCCTGGAGTATGATATTGTTATTGTGTTGGCAGGGTATCCAGTTACTTCGGCCTTTGTTGAGAGCGCTTGGAGTTAACATTACTTGGAGTTGTCTTAGCTGGTAGGGGTGTAGGCCGGGGAGCCTTTTGCTACTTTTATTTCTCATGTTGACACAAATTTATGCATGATATTTGATTAAGATAAGAGCAAATAGCTCAGGTACGTGTCACACTGCCTGGTGTACAGTGTGGTTATACCCTGTCTGCAAAACCTCACATGGCTGCTCTCTTGAATGATACTATGATAGTGTGTGAGTCCTTGATGGAAGAAAAAGGTGAATGTCTGTCCAGTTTTATATAGTTGTTTTATTATTTATCGGTATGTATCGAAAATAGAATTATGGAGTGTGTGTGTTGTGTGTGTGTGTGTGTGTGTGTGTGTGTGTGTGTGTGTGTGTGACTTCAATAGTAGAGCTACTTAAAACTGGTGTAGTTAAAAACAGTGAACTCGGAACTAACAAAATGGTACAGCTCCATTCTTTTCCTGAAATTCTGTTTGACTTAAAGACATACTTTTGTTCCTGTTCTTTAAAAAAATTCTTTTTTCAAACTGAGTAATTAAAAAAAAAGAAAAGAAAATAGAACAAAACAGCAGCATCAACATCAACAACAAAAAAAGATTGTATATGGATGAAATAATTCACTCATGTTTCACAAGCAACATGGTATTTTGAAGAGACTCGACAGAAGTTAGGAAGAATAATTCCTAGGTGGAAAGAGAGGTGGGACTTTAATATTGATCAGAACAAACAACTAAAGAAGCAAAACCAACAAAAAACCAAAAGCAACAAGAGAGACAGAGAGAGAGAGAGACGAGACAGACAGGCAGACAGACAGAGAGAGACAGAGGAAGAGAGGGAGAAAGAGAAACAAGGAAAAGCAGCAAAGAAAAAAATCAGTGTATGCTTAACATTTTTCTTTCTATTATTTTTTTTTCTTTCCTTTTAAAAGGTTGCACTAAATTGACAAGGAAAGTGTGCTAGTGTGCCTGGAAATTACTCTGTACTTTATCAGTTTCTGATGGATTTCCCTCCAAGGATTTCCCACCGATATTTTAAACTTTTTTTTTCTCTGAATTTCATCCAGGGACTTTTTTCTTTCCCAGAAGTGGGACTTTTAATTTATAGGGGAGACTTTTCCCTGTTAGCTGCTGACTCTGCTGAAATCATGCAGAGCTTTTGGGTGAAGCTAAGTTGTTGCAGCACAAGATTCTCAAAAACTTACTGGCACTTTTCTAGGCCTGTGACACTGACAGGCAAGCAGTGCGTACAGTAGTGCCAGGGGACAGCTTCAGTTCGGCTTAACAGCAAGCAATAGTTGAACGTACATTGCGCAGCAGGGGACTGCTCGAATGGTTTCAAGAAGGAAAAGCATGTGTAGAAGTTTGGTTGATCACCATGTTACCAGCTCTCCCTTCATGGGTCAGTTTTCCTGTGAATAAGGTGAGAAAATTGCATGAAACAAAACCCACTTCTTGATACCAGTGCAGAAGAGTTCTCCTCATACTGATGGAACTGCCAAGTCCCCTGTTCATGTATTTCATCAGCATCCCCCCTCCCCCCTTCAACATTTTCCTTATGTGTAGCCCGCACATTAGAATGTGATACTGATACATTTTAATGATTTTTGTGTAATTTGAGAATTACAGATTGAAGAGAAAACTTTGTGTTGCAGCATTTCCCTCCCCCCCCCCCCCCCCCCCCCCTTTTTTTTTTTTTTTTTCAAGTTTTTGTGAAGCAAATCAGATTGAGAATGTGGAGAATTGTGACGTGAGACGAGAGAAATTTGATGAGCTGTTGATATGAGAATCACTGATAGTTGAGGCAGCCATTAATGATGTTGAAAGAAATAATTTCAGTGATAAAATCTAATTTACAATAGAAGAAGAAATACTTATGAATTGACAGCCTTTGATTTTATTATTGGAAGTGGAACCATCCATTAAAAAGTGGTATATTAAACACGTTGAAAGCTAAAAAAAACGTTGAGCTCATACTAAAATTGAAAAAAAAAAAACAGCACTGTTCTCTAGCCTTTCATGATGCAATGGAATATCGGCATTTCATAAGTTGCTACACTGAGAATGATGCATGGCTAAGTTGTTAAATTGAGAATTATGCGTTGATGTTAAGAGATATTTAAGTGAAAACTCTGTGTGTGTGTGTGTGTGTGAGTGTGTGTGTGTGTGTGTGTGTGAGGTTGAGGTTGAGGTTATGTCGTATTGAGAGTGTCACCAACTAGTGTTGTTAGAGTGAATCAATGATCCAGTGATTTGTTTTCAAATTGAGAATTAGTGATCAATGGAGAGTCATTCAGTGAAATTGTAAACTAAATTTTTAACTCAGCTGTGTGCTTAGTGACAAACTGCACTTGCAGAGCTAGACCAAGGGGAAGGGGGATGTGAGAGGGCATATAATGTCATGTTCTGAATCCACTGGTCTACATGATTTATAAAGAAAAAGTGTGAGAGGGTGTGTGGAGGGGGAGGAAAAAAGAAGAAAGACAAATCAGAGTGTAATATTGTAGACACATTAGTGAGTGCTGGGTCAAACAATTTTATTGCCAAGAGGTTAATTTGATACACCAGATGTACCTCCCATTCCCATTTAATTAAATTAATGGAAAAAAAAGAGGGGGGATCCTCATTGCTTTTTAAGATAAACAAAACAAAAAAAAAAAGCATTTCCATCACAACTACAAACAGTGAGCTACGTATTTTGTGTGTAGTTTTGCAATGTAAACATTTATGCTTTCACCTTCCCCAGGTTTTTAGGGGACCTGTGGTGTTGTTATGGGGAGAGAGAGAGAGAGAGAGAGAGAGAGAGAGAGAGAGAGAGAGAGGAGGTAGGTTGCAGTTTAAGGGTACCAGCAGCTGTGTGACAACAGTGTTGTGTGTGTGTGTTGGACCTAGAGATGTGTGCACCTGTAGAGACTTTCACTCCCCTTACATTTGACGAGGCAGAGCGAGGCAGCGTCCAATTGCCGGCAGGTGTTTGAAGATGGGTTCTGTCCAGAGCAGGTGGGGAGGGGTGTGGGGGGGGTGGGGGTTAAACTGGGATCACTGGTGTGCATCATTAGAACAGTGGAAAGCATCTGCAGTGATGGCACAAGTTCACAAAGCTTTGAGGGGTGTGTGTGTGTGTGTGTGTGTGTGTGTGTGTGTGTGGTTTTTGGATTTGTTTGCTATGTGTGTGTGTGTGTGTTACGTGAGTGTGTGTGTGTGTGTGTGTGTGTGTGTGTGTGTGTGTGTGTGTGTGTGTGTGTGTGTGTGTGTGTAGTTTTTAGATTGGTTTGCTCTGTGTGTGCATGTATGTGTGTGTGTGTGTATGTGTGTGTGTGTGTGTGTGTGTGTGTGTGTGTGTGTGTTTTATTTGTTTGCTCTACAAGTGTAAGTGTGTGTATACATGTGTGTGTGTGTGTGTGTGGTGTGTGTGTGTGTGTGTTGTGTGTGTGTGTGTGTGTGTGTGTGTGGTGGATTTTAGATTGGTTTGCTCTGTGTGTGCATGTATGTGTGCAGGTGTGTGTGTGTGTGTGTGCGTGTGTGTGTGTGTGTTTGTGTGTGTGTGTGTGTGTGGTTTTTGGATAATTTGTTTGCTCTGTGTGCGTGTTTGTGTGTGTGTGTGTGTTGTGTGCTTGTGCGTGTGCTTGTGTGTGTATGCGTGTGTGTGTGTGTGTGTGTGTGTGTGTGTGTGTGTGTGTGTGTGTGTGTGTGTGTGTGTGTGTCAGCATGGAGGGGATGGGGGTGGAATTAATTTGCTGCCTTGTTTCAGATTTAGTTTTGTCTTGTTTATCTTTGTTTTCTGGCACTCCACCCAGCCACCCAACCCCTCGTATTTGTTTTCTTTTGGTTTGCTTTGCTTGTTTGTTCTTTAGCTATCTTTGTGCACAGTTGAGTTCCTCCCACTCCATCCCCTTCTCCCCATCTCCACCCAGTCGTGTCACCTTCACTGTTAAAAAGAGAGTGAAATCTGATTAAATGAAAACAACACAAAACAAAACAAACAAACTATTGGAGTTTGAAATCTTGTGAAATGATAACTGAAGGGAGAATGAAACCAAGTGAAATGTTGTTGATGAACATGGGTGTCACTGCCATTCAGTAAGTTTAAAATAGGTTTATGAGGTCATGATCAGTGTGATCTGGGCGACAGCTGCTGAGAGATCTGCCAAAGTTGCAATGACTGGTCACACTATTACTAGACTAGCTTTGGCGGTAGTGTCAGTAGTAGTGGTATGCCTCTACTCTGCCACTGCTGTTACCTTTACCACGTCTGCAGCTGTTTGAATTTCTCTCATGGGAACGTACATCATTCCGCACACTAAAATTCTGTAGTTGAAAACATTGTGTTTCAGACATGTGTTGGTGCTGCTGCTGGTGTAACCGCAGCTAATCAGAAATGTCATTAGCAGTGTTGCTTAAATGCTGTTGATGTTACTGATACTAGTGATAGCTGTCCTACTTACTGTTGATTACTCTGGCTTCTGATGTTAGTGTTATTAGTACCAGTGCACTAATACTACTGCTGCTGCTAGAGCTGTTGTGACCACCACTTCTGTTACTACTGGTGTTGCCTCTACTGCAGTACTAGTTGCTGCTGCTGCCTCTGGAGTCTGCTACTGTTTTGTTTGCTACTGATGATGTTACCACAGCTGCTGCCGCTGCCGCTGCTGCTGGTAATGTTGAGCGCTGTCCCTGTCACCGGAGTGTGCCACTCACTGGCAGCAATTAGCCGGGCAGTAATAATGATGATCAAGTTTCTAGATTTGCTGGGGAGAGAGTGACCTGGTGATCATGGTATAGCAACAGCATGCACCGGGGAAAACATAAAATACAGGAGTTGAATGGCCTTTGTGTGATAAACACTGACAGGCATGCAGATACGTACGCTGTATCCACACACTGTCTCATTAACACATTGTGCACACTTCCACAAAGAAGCAGAAATGTGCACATACAGACACAAGAAGCACACAACATAGGGATATATACACACACATGTACACACACATGCATGCATACACGCACATGTATATCACACACACAAGCACGCAACACACACACTCACACACCCTCACACACCACACACACACACACACACACACACACACACACACACACACACACACACACACACACACACTTAAGCGCATAACACACACACACACACACACACACACACACACACCACACACACACACACACACACACACTTAAGCGCATCACACACACTTAAGCACATCACACACACTCACTTACTCATGCACACACGCACGCACACGTACGCACGCATGCACAGAGACAGAGAGAGAGAATTGTATTCCCAAACTGACAAAAGAAAGGATAAAAGCTCCAGGTTTTCGTGGCAGTGTTTGTGTGGAGAGGGATTCATTACACAGTGTCAAACTAGGTTGATAGTTTGGGGCATAGGAAAGTGGATAGCAAACAAGAGACTTTCCCTGTTTTAACCTGATTTCAGTGTTGTTGGTTTTTTTTTTGTTTGGTGTTGTTTGTTTGTTTGTTGTTTATAGATGCTTAGGGCCATTTCGGAAAGTGGCTTGAAATAGAATACGCTGGGAAAATGTGTGTGTGTGTGTGTGTGTGTGGTGTGTGTGTGTGTGTGTGTGTATGTGTGTGCGCGTGAGTGAGTGTGTGTGTGTGCGTGTGCGTGCATGCGTGCGTGCGTGCATGTGTGTGTGTTTGTTTGTGTGTGTGCGAGGGTGTGTGTGTGTGTGTGTGTGTGTGTGTGTGTGTGTGTGTGTGTGTGTGTGTGCGTGCGCGCGTCGTGTGTGTGAGTGTGTGTATATGTGATTAAAACTACCGGGGGGCTATCAGCCATGAGGGTAAACCTGAATGCAAAGTCTACTGATGATGAGAAGATCATGGGGTTTGAGCCATCAGCCAAGTTGACCCCGAAACATGCCGTTACTTTATTCCAGTTTCATTTTTGGATAATAATAAGTCCACAGGTCTGCCAGACTTCCCCTACCCCTGCAAATTTTCAGGCTTTTTCATCTTTCTTAAGTCTCATGTCTGGATAGGTAATGTACAGGTTGGAAGAAGTGTGATAGTTTGAGGCATTGGAGAACAGAAAGGCATTGTACAGGCTTAAAGAAGTGATATTTTGGGGCATTGGAGAGTGAATTGGGATTGTACAGGTTGGAAGAATGGCTATAGTTTGGGCCACTGGACTTGGACTAAGTTGGAGAGTGGATAGGTATTGCACGGGTTGGGGCCAGGTTAATACTGAATACTGATAGTTTTGGGATTGGAGAGTAAACAGGTATTATGCAGGTTGGGGCCAGGATAATACTGATAGTTTTGGGATCGGAGAGTGAACAGGTATTATGCAGGTTGGGGCCAGGATAATACTGATAGTTTTGGGATCGGAGAGTGAACAGGTATTATGCAGTTGGGGCCAGGATAATACTGATAGTTTTGGGATCGGAGAGTGAACAGGTATTATGCAGGTTGGGGCCAGGATAATACTGATAGTTTTGGGATCGGAGAGTGAACAGGTATTATGCAGGTTGGGGCCAGGATAATACTGATAGTTTTGGGATCGGAGAGTGAACAGGTATTATGCAGGTTGGGGCCAGGATAATACTGATAGTTTTGGGATCGGAGAGTGAACAGGTATTATGCAGGTTGGAACCAGAATGATGGTTTAGGGGATTTGAGAGTGGATCTAGATATTGCATGTTTGAAGCAGGGTGATAAAAGTAACCCAGGTGATGAATGGGGGATAGGATAGATATTGTACAGGTTGGAATTAGGGTGATATTCTGGGGTTTCAAACATGAAGAATTGTGCCGTGTATTTTATTTAATTCATTAAAAAAAGTTTAAAAAAAACACTCAGTCCCGTTCTCCCCCCCCCCCCCCCCTCCTCCTCTCCAAGAACACACCCTTTGATTAATTTCTTTGCATATATATATACTAGTAATATCCCCCCCCCCCCGGACGTAATTTTCAGTTTCAACATATGATTCACCCTCCCCATTTGTGCGTGACGTGAAATCCTATGTCTCTAGCTCCCTAATGGCTGCATAGATTATGGGATCCTCCTTGTTTTATGCTTGCATCTTATTGTTTCATGCATGCTTGTGTTGTTCAGGTGGATCCTTTGGGGGAGCCAAACCACTCGCACAAAATGATTGAACGTTTACGGGGCAGCTAAAGCATTGCTGATGGTACGACAGTCAACATGAACGCTGTCTTCTGCACTCAAGTCTTTGGCGAGATCCTTGTTCTGTTGGTACAGCTGGTAAGTTTGATATTAAAAAAAACAAAAAAAAACAAAAACAAAGAAATTGTAATGTCAGAAAACTATGTTACATCGGGGGGCTGTTTCAGTACAAACATCTTCAGCACCTTCTGGAATTTCTGTGTTGATATCTTCCTCTTTTCTCTAACTCTCTTTGGCTCTGCCTTGTTGTTGTTGTTGTTGTTGTTGTTGTCTGTCTTAACTGCTGTCAGCTGTTTTTCTGCCCTTTTCGGCCCTTCGCCTCAGTTTGTTCTTGAAACTTTAATAAGTTTTTGTTCTTTGAAACTTTGATAAGTTTTTGTTCTTGAAACTTCGATAAGTTTTTGTTCTTGAAACTTCAATAAGTTTTTGTTCTTGAAACTTTGATAAGTTTTTGTCCTTAATTTCAATAAGTTTTTGTTCTTGAAACTTTGATAAGTTTTTGTCCTTGAAACTTTAATAAGTTTTTGTTCTTGAAACTCTAATAAGTTTTTGTCCTTGAAACTTTAATAAGTTTTTGTTCTTGAAACTTCAATAAGTTTTTGTTCTTGAAACTTTGATAAGTTTTTGTTCCTGAAACTTTGATTAGTTTTCTGTGATTGCATTTCATGGCATTCTTTGTACAGTGTTGGGACTTGAATTCGATGATGTGAGACATAAGCACTGTAAAGCTGACTCCATGAAAACCTTGTTCAGAGATGTCCCGCCTGACGTGATCTTTGAATTTCTTACAAGAGATTAACATTTTTCATCTGATCTCAGATTTTACGGATGAAAAGTTTTTAACAAAATTTCAGGTGTATTTTAAGGTGTATTTTTAAGGGCTGTGTGAATGAGAGTTTTTTAATAATTTAAAAAAAAAAAATTGTTTTACAATGACTTGTGAGTTGACTTCAATGCGGTGACAGCCCTGATATGGCCCCCTTGTGGTCAGCTGGGCTATAAGCAACATTACCTTACCCAAGTTCATGA
>CM065718.1:64383321-64400821 GCA_033310375.1 Conus canariensis | reverse complement strand
AAAAGATGATGTGAAGGGATGAAAGAAAAACCCATACCCTATCCCCCCCCCCCCACCCCCCACCCCCCACCCCCCAAGGAAAAAAAGCAAAGAAAGAAACAAACAAATAAAGAAAAAAAAAAGGTGGTAGATAGTGAGTGCAGTTCTAAAAGATGACTATAGCATGATTTACCAAAGCAGTGGCATATGTGACAGAGAGAGAGAGAGAGAGAGAGAGAGAGAGAGAGAGAGAGAGAGAGAGAACCTTACTGCAACAAAAGTTGGGCATGACATAGGAAAAGTGTGGAACACTATTTCAGATCTTAATTTCCCCTCCACACTCTACAGAGAACTTTCCATTTTCAGCGCTGCATTTTGCCCTCATGTCTTGTTAATTGTACAAGTATTTAACTTTAAAGTTTTGGGGGATTCTTTGCTTTCATTTCATCATTATAATTCCACTCAGGAAATAAAAAGAGGAAAAGTGGAACTTAGAAGGCTTTTCACTGCTGTAACATGTATTTTGTCGTCATCGATCACACAGTTGGGTTCCAGGTTATTTTTGTTTGAGGGGAGGGGAGGAAGGGAGATGATGGAGGTGGGATGTGGGGGTGGGTGGGGGGTGGATTAGGGTTAGAGGATGGGGGGGGGGGGGGATAGGGAGGTTTGGGGGTTTGCTTGAAAAGTTTTGGCAGGTGCTCAACGTTTGCTGACACATTCATGAGTAGCACTGGCAGGCAAAATCTGTAGGGGGCTGTGTGTAACACCTGTGTCCTATCTGGACCATGCGCACAATACATGTGTGTTTGTGCAGGTCATTAACTACATTCTGACGCTCAACAAGGCATCAGCTGTTGGTCAAGACTGTAGGTTCTAGAATAACTGGGTTATTGTAAGGAGTAGGAGAGGAGACTGACTGTTTACAGAGGTGTGAAGAGACCAACTGGTTACAGAGGTGTGAGGATACTGACTGATTACAGAGATGACTGGTTATAGAGGTGTGAGGAGACCGACTGATTACTGAGATGACTGTTTACAGAGGTGTGAGGAGACCGACTGGTTACAGAGGTGTGAGGAGACGGACTGTTTACAGAGGTGTGAGGAGACCGACTGTTTACAGAGGTGTGAGGAGACGGACTGTTTACAGAGGTGTGAGGAGACAACTGGTTACAGAGGTGTGAGGAGACGGACTGTTTACAGAGGTGTGAAGAGACGGACTGGTTACAGAGGTGTGAGGAGACGGACTGTTTACAGAGGTGTGAGGAGACGGACTGTTTACAGAGGTGTGAGGAGACGGACTGTTTACAGAGGTGTGAGGAGACGGACTGGATACAGAGGTGTGAAGAGACGGACTGGTTACAGAGGTGTGAAGAGACGGACTGGTTACAGAGGTGTGAAGAGACGGACTGTTACAGAGGTGTGAAGAGACGGACTGGTTACAGAGGTGTGAGGAGACGGACTGGTTACAGAGGTGTGAAGAGACGGATTGGTTACAGAGGTTGAGGAGACGGACTGTTTACAGAGGTGTGAGGAGACGGACTGGTTACAGAGGTGTGAAAGACGGACTGGTTACAGAGGTGTGAGGAACGGACTGTTTACAGAGGTGTGAAGGAGACGGACTGGTTACAGAGGTGTGAAGAGACGACTGGTTACAGAGGTGTGAGGAGACGGACTGGTTACAGAGGTGTGAGAGAGACGGACTGGTTACAGAGGTGTGAAGAGACGGACTGGTTACAGAGTGTGAGAGACGGACTGGTTACAGAGGTGTGAAGAGACGGACTGGTTACAGAGGTGTGAGGAGACGGACTGGTTACAGAGTGTGTGAGAGACGGACTGTCAGAGTGTGAGGAGACGGATGGTTACAGAGTGTGAGAGACGGACTGGTTACAGAGGTGTGAGGAGACGGACTGGTTACAGAGGTGTGAGGAGACGGACTGGTTACAGAGGATGTGAGAGAGACGGACTGGTTACAGAGGTGTGAGAGACGGACTGGTTACAGAGGTGTGAGAGACGGACTGTTACAGAGGTGTGAAGGACGACTGGTTACAGAGGTGTGAGGAGACGGACTGGTTACAGAGGTGTGAGAGACGACTGGTTACAGAGGTGTGAAGACGACTGGTTACAGAGGTGTGAGAGACGGACTGGTTACAGAGGTGTGAGGAGACGGACTGGTTACAGAGTGTGAGGAGACAACTGGTTACAGAGGTGTGAGGAGACGACTGGTTACAGAGGTGTGAGGAGACGACTGGTTACAGAGGTGTGAGGGACGACTGGTTACAGAGGTGTGAGGACGACTGGTTACAGAGGTGTGAGAGACGGACTGGTTACAGAGGTGTGAAGAGACCGACTGTTAAGACTGGTGAACGATGTTACAGAGGTGTGAGGAGACCGAAATGGTTACAGAGGTGTGAGAGACACTGGTACAGGTTAGGACAGTACGAGGTGTGAGGACCGACTGGTTACAGAGGTGTGAGGAGAACCGACTGGTTACAGAGGTGTGAGAGTGTGAGGAGACCGACTGGTTACAGAGTGATGTATGAGAGAGACCACTGGTTACAGAGTGTGAGTAGACCGACTGGTTACAGGAGGTGTGAGGAGACTGTTACAGAGGTGTGAGAGACCACTGTTACAGAGGTGTGAGGAGACCGACTGGTTACAGAGGTGTGAGGAGACCGACTGGTTACAGAGGTGTGAGAACCACTGGTTACAGAGTGATGTTACAGAGGATGACTGTTACAGAGGTGTGAGAGACCACGTACAGATGTATAGATAACTGTTTACAGAGTTGTGAGAGACCGACTGGTTACAGAGGTGTGAGTAGACCGACTGGTTACAGAGGTGTGAGGAGACGACTGTTACAGAGGGGGGACTGTTCAGAGGTGTGAGAGACCGACTGGTTACAGAGGTGTGAGACATGGTTACAGAGGTTGAGAGACCAATGGTTACAGAGTGTGAAGAGACCACTGGTTACAGAGGTGACTGTTAAGAGGTGACTGTTACAGAGGTGTGAGTAGACCCACTGGTTACAGAGGTGTGAGGAGACCCATGGTTACAGAGATGTGAGAGACCACTGGTTACAGAGGTGTGAAGGAGACCTGGTTACAGAGGTGTGAAGAGACGTGACTGGTTACAGAGGTGTGAAGAGACCGACTGGTTACAGAGTGTGAAGAGACCGACTGGTTACAGGGGTGTGAGAGACGACTGGTTACAGAGGTGTGAAGAGACCACTGGTTACAGAGGTGTGAAGAGACAACTAGTTACAGAGGGTGAAGAGACCCACTGGTTACAGAGGTGTTGAAGAGACCGACTGGTTACAGAGGTGTGAGAGACCGACTGGTTACAGAGGTGTGAAGAGACCAACTGGTTACAAAGATGTGAAGAGACGACTGGTTACAGAGGTGTGAAGAGACCGACTGGTTACAGAGGTGTGAAGAGACCGACTGGTTACAGAGGTGTGAAGAGACCGACTGGTTACAGAGGTGTGAAGAGACCGACTGGTTACAGAGGTGTGAAGAGACCGACTGGTTACAGAGGTGTGAAGAGACGGACTGGTTACAGAGGTGTGAAGAGACCGACTGGTTACAGAGGTGTGAAGAGACCGACTGGTTACAGAGATGTGAAGAGACCGACTGGTTACAGAGGTGTGAAGAGACCGACTGGTTACAGAGGTGTGAAGAGACGACTGGTTACAGAGGTGTGAAGAGACCGACTGGTTACAGAGGTGTGAAGAGACCGACTGGTTACAGAGTGGTGAAGAGACGGACTGGTTACAGAGGTGTGAAGAGACGGACTGGTTACAGAGGTGTGAAGAGACGGACTGGTTACAGAGGTGTGAAGAGACGGACTGGTTACAGAGGTGTGAAGAGACGGACTGGTTACAGAGGTGTGAAGAGACGGACTGGTTACAGAGGTGTGAAGAGACGGACTGGTTACAGAGGGTGAAGAGACGGACTGGTTACAGAGGTGTGAGGAGACGGACTGGTTACAGAGGTGTGAAGAGACGGACTGGTTACAGAGGTGTGAAGAGACGGACTGGTTACAGAGGCGTGAAGAGACGGACTGGTTACAGAGGCGTGAAGAGACGGACTGGTTACAGAGGTGTGAAGAGACGGACTGGTTACAGAGGTGTGAAGAGACCGACTGGTTACAGAGGTGTGAAGAGACGGACTGGTTACAGAGGTGTGAAGAGACCGACTGGTTTCAGAGGTGTGAAGAGACCGACTGGTTACAGAGTGAGAGGACACTGAGGTGTGAGGAGACCGCCTGGTTATGAAGAGACCAACTGGTTTCAGAGGTGTGAAGAGACCAACTGGTTTCAGAGGTGTGAAGAGACCGACTGGTTACAGAGTGAGAGGACACTGAGGTGTGAGGAGACCGCCTGGTTATAGAGTAGACTTGTGAGGAGGGAAGGGAGGTGGAAGGTGAAGGTGGAGGTAATGGAGGGCACTGAGCACCCATGTCTTACTACCTTTGACCTTATTGGTGCTGACCTGTGTTTGTGGCTGGGATGTAAACAACATGAGCTGTGTGTGGCAGGAGAAAGGAAGGATTAGTAGTGGAGGGTAGAAGAGTGGTGTGTGTGTGTGTGTGTGTGTGTGTGTGGGGGGGGGGGGGTGCGTGCGTGTGTGGTGTGTGCGTGCGTGCGTGTGTGTGCCTGCATGTGCAATTGTGTGTATTTGACAGAGATTAGGATTCAGGTTGTTTATCCAGTTATAGGCCTTGGCCCCTTAATGAGGGGATTTGTGAATATTATACGAAAGTAACAAAAAAAAAAACAACAACAAAAAACCAACAAAAAGAGCAGTTGGAGACTTGTAACAGTCATAGAATAGATCATAAAGATTGATTATAACATGTCATCATTTTCATGAAACAGCTATTTCTTTAAGCTCAAATGCTTTTACATAGAAACAACCAGAATGTTTTAACATGTTCAGTAGCAGTTAAAGACATCAGCAAGATCTACTTAAATGACAAGGAAGGCTGCCCATAATATTCATGTTTCAGTTTATCCCAAACATTCCTAAGAGCAGGGCAACAGAGAAAAAAATGTAACTCAGTCTCATGAGATTCTTGCACAATGAACAAAGTGAATCACGGCTCTTAACAGTTTTGTATCTATGATGATGGATAGCTATTTCTGAAACACCAAGTCTGAATTTCGTTGTATATGAACTTAAAGTGTTTATCCATATCAAGTGATAAATAGAGTTCCAGATCATACAGATGACAAAAATTCCTATGGAATTAAAACCTTTCACTGTTCTGGGTAAGGTCAGACCAGTTTTGCCATCAGCAATCAGTCCATCTTCGGCGAAAAACTGAAAAAAGATTCCTGTACATTTTTAACACCTTCATTAAGCCATGCAAATCCAAACTCATGTCTTCAAAGAAAGAAAGATGAACTTTAGTTGAACCCAGTTGTTCTTTCACCTTGCATCGGGATCATCAGCACATCGTAGGCTTTGCCGGGTATCCTGCTGTCATCCATTTATGACCAATTCAACCAATAGCGGATGCATCTTACTGCAGGAGCGAAATATACAGGGTATCTGTTGGTTTCACCATAAATGAGATCATTAGGCATTCATCTCATTCTGTCCACACCAAGAAACCTCTGTTAAGCAAGCATAAGTACTGATTCACAGCAGGTGGCAGCGTTGTCAAGACCCCATATTTCAGAGTCATATTGTACAATAGATTGGACTCGACTATGAAATAACAAAGAAATAAACTAAAAGAAGAATTGTTGACTACATACAACTTTTTCATGATACAAACTATTGACAGTAAATGGCAGCATTGTCAAGACCCCATATTTCAGAGTTATATTGTATAATACATTAGACTTGACTATGGAATAGATTAAAAGAATAAACTAAAAGAAGAATCATTGAGTACATATATATGTTTTTCATGATACAAAGCCAAGCATTTTCAGCTCTGCAAGTGAGGTCTTTACATGTGCCAACAAAACTCAAACAAGTGGAGAAATTTATACCCAAATATATACATAGGTATTGGCAACAGGCATTACTTCACCGTCATAAAAGCACCTCTTCCTTGCTCTTAAATAACCTCCCTTGTGAAACACAATAATGTTACTTTTAAGCAAATGAACGTTTAGGTGGACAGATTAAGCAGGTTGTCATAAGCTGCTTAGTTATGTTTGTAAACCCACTACACTACAGTCTCCAAGTCCAACATCAAGTTGACATCATCAGCCAGTAAAAAGAACAAAGAGTTCAAAAGCATCCAGTGACAGTTAGGTACCATGTCTTCCATTATTAATTACATCAGTTGCTAGTTTGTTGATGAACAGAGAAAATAAAACTGGACTGCATGTATCTCCATGTTTAACTCCTTATGTACAATTAATGTAGTTTGTCAAACTAGCGCCACAGTGAATTCTAGCTCTTACAGTGTCATACATCCTTCTAATACATCTGTGCAGTTTACCTTTAATACAAAGTTTAATCAGAATTGGCCAAAGAATATTTCTATTCATAAAGTCAAACACTTTTTCAAAGTCTATGAAAGCGACCAAAAAATTTCTGTTGTAAGAGAATTGTTTTTGTACAAGCGTAACAGAGTGACCATGTGGTCGACAGTTGAAAAGTCTTTTTAAAAGTCAGCTTACTACATGCATTGCTAAGAGAAATTGCTCTATAATTGTTGGGATTGTTGGCATCACCCTTGAAAAAAAGCAAAATGATCAATTCAGTCTGGCTTTCCAGATAGATACCATCATCAGAAAATGTATTTATATGAGGGAGCGAGAGAGAGAGAGAGAGAGAGAGAGAGAGAGAGAGAGAGAGAGAGGCAGACAGACAGACAGAGATGAAGAGAGAGAGAGACAGACAGACAGACAGACAGACAGACAGTCAGACAAAGAGAGACAAAGAGAAAGAGAGAGAGAGAATATGAAGACAAATATAACTATGAAATGATTTATTTTTGTTCAGCTTATAAAGGCCATTCACTAGAGAGCTGGTGGGGAAGGGACTGTGATGAAACTAAAACAGAGTAAAATGATAACAGATAGAAGAAGGCCACAAGGTTATCATGTGCTGGACTGGAAGTAAATACAGTGGTTATGAATACACCTCCTGGATCCACGACCACAGAAATGAAATGTTCATGTGGAACAAACTCTGATAATTTAGTACAAAATGAAATGTATCTTCTCTTCATTTCTGTCGTAATGATATGGACAAAACTTAGGATGAATACTTGACCGCAGATCTAGTGAGGTGTCGGCCCTTGACAAACTGACAAAATGATTTTCAAATGAACTTATGAAGGAAAAAGATGACATTCAGTCCGTGTGTTATATACCAAAGGTTTCATTAACGAATCAGGACAGTCAGTATACAGACGTGAACTAAGATGGGAATTATGCCCACAGGATTTGGCTTTGTCACTTCACAGACCGCACAGACAAACTGCAAACACTGTTGTGTAAAGCGATGGCTCCCTTTGTCAATTTCCCGGCATTCTGCCCCATTTATACACATTTCGGTGTTGACACATGCGTTTTGACAACCCTTTTGCTCAGTTTTGCTCAGGAGGCGGAGAATGCTGCTGCGGTGGAAACCAAAGAAAACCCAGACGCATGAACATGAAGCCAATTTTGTTCGTCTTTTTTGTGGTTGTTTTTTTGTTTTTGTCTTCTTTTTGCTTTTGATTTTTTAATCTTTGAACAAATCCAGATGAAAAAAAAAAAGGCTGATTAAAGATGTGTTTGACCGTCACAAAGAGCTGTGATATCTCCCGAGTGCTTTTCTGATTTTAACTTTATAGATTTTCAAATTTTCTGACCGCTGTGCTCCATTCATTTACCCAGTATTGAACATACATTTATAATCACAGGCATCCCAACTCCAGGATGCATTCAGCAGGTTTAGACAAGGACTTGTGCACCTTTGAAACTTAACTTGACAGAAAAGGAATGTGCCCCACAAATGAACCCATTACATTTTGATGCAGATCCAGAGGAACAGGCTGACCACAGATCAGTGTGACAGGTGTGGAGGGCTGTTCTGTCCCATGCACCTTTCTAATGTTTCTCATTTTCTGACCCCAGTGTTCCAGTTTAAACATTGGATATTTTATGTGCCATTAGTTTAAAGGTAAATTCTGCAAACATCTGTTTCTGTTTGTTTGTTTTGTTTTTTTGAACTGTTATGGAATGCATTTGATCACAGACAACCACAGTACTGGATGTTGATCTATTGATTTTGATTGATTTTAATCAGTATTGTTGAACACATTTATTAATCGCAGACAGCATAAATACGGAATATCTTTCAGTCTGGCTGTAGTCATTTAATCATCAGATGTTTGAATGGCAGCCCAAAACTTTAGCAGTTTTTCACAAGGAATAGCAGAGAGAGAGAGAGAGAGAGAGAGAGAGAGAGAGAGAGAGAGAGAGAGAGAGAGAGAGAGAGAGAATTGATCTGTCTGGCCATAGTCATTTAATCATTAGATATTTGAGTAATACCTCAAAATTTTAGCAGAGTGTTTTTCACAAGGAATAGTACAGAAAGAGAGAGAGAAAGAGAGAGAGAGAATGTGTGTGTGAGTGTGTGCCAGCATGTGTGTGTTTGTTTCTTACACCCCCTCTTCTTTGTTTGTTTCTTTCTTTCTTTTTCTTTCTTTTTTTTTCTTTTTTTTTTTTTAACGTTGCTGTCTTCAGCTCCCAATTCATGGTCTTTTTCTTCGTCATCATCGTCTGCACATTTCATGCCTGTCTCGTCAGAGATTGTGGTTTCACAACTGGTGGAGACTGCCGCGTCAATTCGACAGCCAGATGGTTTGATTTTGGCAAGGGAACAGCTTGAAATGGGCTTCCCCACATATCCATCACCACTCCAGCTCCTCCTCCTTCAGTTTCCCAGTCTGTCTGTATGTCTCATTGTCTGACTGACTGACTGTCTCTGTCTCTCTCTGTGTATACGAGAGAGGGGAGAGAGAGAGAGAGTGCTTTTGTGTGTGTGTATATGTGTGTGCGTGTCACTGTATATGTGTGTGTGCGTGTGCGTACGTGTGTGTGTGTGTGTGTGTGTGTGTGTGTGTGTGTGTGTGTGTGTGTGCACATGTCTGTGCACACACACGTGCATGTTTGAGTGCGCACATATGTGTGTGTGTGCTTGTTTTTTTTTAGTTTCTTTTATTTTATTTATTTATTTTTTTTTTTACAGATTATGTTGGAAATTGTACTCCAAGTTTGAGAAAGTCTCAGTCTTTGTCTGTCTCATGGCCTGTTTGGCTCTTGTTCCGTCAGTCTCTCTCTCTCTCTCCCCCCCCACCTCCCGCCCCCCCCCCCCCCCCCCCCCCCCTCCCTCCACTACCCCTCTGTCTCTTGTGTTTATTACCGAACTGCTGTACATTTAGCCTTTTCTTCCTCCGCCCCATATATCCTTGAAGCTTCAACTACAGAACATCTCCCTCCCATCCCGGCACCCCCTCCCCTCCTTTATCACCTCCCCCTCGTCTTCCCTTGCAACCAACTTTCTCCGATCTTATACTTCCCTTTCTGCCCCCACCCCCCTCCCCTCCCATCTCTCTTCTTCTTCCCCACCAGCAACAGTTTTTTTTTTTTTTTTTTTTTTAAGGTGAAGGCTGTGTGGCTTGTTTGTCGCGGCAAAATATTGGCCCATACCTCCAGTCATCACAGCCGCGGTGGAGGGAAATTTAATTGGGTTTCACGTTTTGAAAGGACCCCCCCTCCCCCTTCCTCCCAGGTGTGGTCTTTTAATACAGTGTGGACACACACACACACACACACACACACACGTGCGCACACTGCTAATGCTTGAACACAGAAGCAGGCTTTTATTTTCCTGATCGTAGCTGGGTCGCTGTGTGTGGATAATGCTTGTGTCAGTGTGACAGGAAGGGAGGGGGGGGGGGGGGGGGGGGGGGGCTAGAATAGAGGATTTGAGTTGTGGGGACTTTGCCTCCTCGCCCTCCCCTGCCTCCCCTTCCCACTCCTAGAGACCCCCCCTCCCTCCCCGGCCTCATCTTCCACCCTCCACCCGCCCCCCTCCCCCCCACCCCTGCCATCCCTTGTTATCCTTTCCCTTATGATCAGGGCAAAGAATGAAAAGATGTCCACAGGTTTTTTCTGCTGCTTTCGTGTAGTTTCGATTGTGATGTTATGGCCATTGTGGAGGCCGATGTGCTGGTCACTCCACTTGCCCCCCCCCCCCCCCTCCCCCCCCACACACACACACACAGAGCTCCTTATTCTCCCCTGCCTTTGTGATTCAAAGATAAGGCAAGGTGGGGTGGAGAGGTGGGGAGTTGGGGTGTCTTACAGTTGAATCTCTGCTGTCTTAGAATTCTGCATGGAGGTAGAAACAGTGTTAGGGCAAGGTGTATTTATTCCCTTTTGTAGAAATGTATGGTGTATACCCCTAACAAGAATTTTCAGCGGTACAGGTTCAACCAAATTAGTGAAAGTGTTTTTGAAAATGCTAAAAGTTTCACTTGGTTCCTCATCACTTTCTTTTCAAGGCACATGTGAGAAGCTTTCAAAGGGAGCGTACTCTCAGGGTACTGGACACAGTGATTTGATGAAAAGGAATGAAGCCATCCAGTTGTTGGCAAGCAAGTGTTTGTTAATTGATGACTCATTGCTTGTCACTTTTGTTTTAAAAAAAATAAAAAGAACAGAAGGCCTAGCGAGTCTAGTGGGACTGATAGGATAAAAAAAAAAAAAAAAGCTTCATTGTTTATGTTTATTAATAATGCATTGGTTGTCAGTTTCGTTAAAAAAAAAAAGGAAAAAAAAAGGTCTAGCAAGTCTGATAGAGTTGATAAAATATTGTTCAACTTCAAACTGCGTACATGCCTGAGCTAACAGTCCGTTTGTGATCAGATCTCTGAAAAACAAGACAGTATGTGTTCTTTCCCTTTTCATTGTTTATGTCTTCAAGATGTTTATCAGTACCACTATTTTTTTGAGATCTAAAACACTGTTGAAAGAATGGGTTTTCCTGTTATGTCTTGTCAAGCTGTTTCTCGCTGTTTGTAGAACTTTTGTTTGTTATACCCCTCCCTCGCCCCCCACCGCCATCCTCACCCCCCCCTTTTTTTTTTAAAGGGGGGATGGGGGTGGGAACCATTTATTTTGTCTTTGCTTTAAATTAATCACTTTAAGATTTTTTTTTTTCTGCTTTTGTTATGTTCTTTTTTTTTTTTCCTTTGTGAATGTCTCCTTTTTTTTTCTGTGAATGTTTTTGCTTTTATGCCTTTCTTCTGCTATATTTCGTCCTTACAGTCTTCTTTTCCAATATTTGAGATTTGTTCTGGACTCTCCGCACCTGTCACTTGCGCAGTGTGATCTTGGGTCTGGTCTCCTCGCTTGCCTCTCTCCTATTCCCCCACCCCCCCCGCCCCCATCCTCAGCCCTGTCTCAGTCTCTGGCCCACCCACACTTGAAAAACAAACGAACAAAAAACAAACAGTAAAAACTTATATGCTCAAAAACAGTGGGTTAGTGCTGCTGGTAAGTTCATAGAGAAACTGCCCGGCCATTCATTTGCTCTGCAGGGGTGGTTGTAGATACTGACTGCTGGCTACCTGGTCATCATTTCTGTAGTGTATGAGTTGCATAGGATGTGATTGACAGCCTGTCAGATCACTCTTTCCTCTCTGGCTTGTCCGTCAGTTGTGACCTTTAACAGGCTTGTGCCCTTCTCCTGTGGGGGTGGGGGATGGTCCGTCAAACTAGCAACAAAAGGAGTATTATCAGTAGGAAGTGTAGCAGGCAGTCTCCTGCATTGGTTGGGTCAGAACAGGCACCGGCTCGGCACCACAGAAGTGCTTTGGTGGCAGTGCAGTGTCTGCACTGGTGGGTTGCCTCACAGCAGTCTGTCATTAAAAGGACCGCTCCTTGTGCACTTCAGTGATTGGGCCGGGGACAGGACAGCCCTGGGTGTGGCTGTGAAGGAGATATCTAGGGGAGGGAGGATGCATGACAGGGGAGCATTGCCACTAAGGGGCACACACAAGAGGAGACAACCAACAAAAAAAGTGCTCATTCTCCCCCCCTCCCCCCACAATCCCCTGCCCTCCAGGTTTTGGATACCTGATCCACACCCGAGATGTTCCCTTCACCTGTTGGGCTGCACAGTTCTTTCACCCTCATACTGATTAAGGTGGCGAGTGTCAACACAAGGCACCCATTGTGTGCAGTCTCTCCTTGCCATTGGCGCGGCCATTGCTCACTGAATACTCACAATAGGTGTTTCTTAATGGGAAAGTTTGAATCCCCCCTCCCCCCCTTTCCCCCTCTCCGCCATCACCCTCCCCTTCTCCCAGGGGGGGAGGGATTAAGATCATTAGCCAGGTGTAGGGTTCACCAGACTGAAACCAGTTTGCTCACTAACTCTTGATACCAAGTTTGGGGGGGAGGGGGGGGGGTGTAGGTTGGGAAGGGGATTTATTCTGGAAGGAGAGGGATTGGAGTAGGGGCTGGAGGGTTACTTGGACCCATACCTAGAGCTTCTGTTTGTACTTTTTAGGGGGAGAGCTGCTTGAGTTGCCAGGCAGCCTTGAAAAGGGTTCAGTTTGACATGAATGGGCGCACTTAGATTTATGTTTACAAATGAGGTATGATTACACATGCATGCTTAGAAACACATGACATACACAAAGGTTTTCTTTCCTGTTTCTTTGTTTTGTGATGTTCCAGCAGATAGTTTTTAAATGAAATGTCAAGTTTCCCCGAACGTACAAACAAAAAGTGAAGTGTTATGGTTACATTCAGGTTCCCAGCACCAGTGACATGAGATTAGAGCTTCCAAAGTTTGAGATTCAAGTATCACTCTTTTCATCTTCCCCACGACCCAAATGCCTCACTTTTCTCCCGTTGTTAAAAAGCGATGTGTGCTGCAAAGTGTTCATCTGAGATAAAGAAGCTAGCCACCTCAACACATGAATGCAATGTGCATTTTAACTCGCAGAATTTCAAACTATCTTCAGCCTCTGTGGTAGAAGTACAGACTGTCATGTTTGTTTGAGGTGATATTGCACATAAACAAAGTACTTTCTTTATTTTCATTTTTTATTTATTTGTTCATTGTTTTGGTCAGAAGTTTGACTGGGTGAGAAAGGTACCTTGTAGAGCACAGACAGTCAGTTTATTCCACTCCAGTAAGTTAACAGTCAATGAAGTCATGATTTTGTTCTCAACTTCATAAGAAAAAGGGGTCAGTATCCATTATGAAGGAGAAAGGTATAAAAGTTCCTTTGGGGGGGGGGGGGGGGGGGGGGTGGAGGGTGGAAACTGTATCCCAGGAGTGGTCATGATTTTGTGTTGTGAAGGAAGTGTCTGTACCTATGACATTTATCATTGAATCATGATTGTAAGATCACAGCTTGTACATTGTAGCCTGAACCAAATGGAACAGTTACCTAACAGTTAATTTGTAAAATTGCTTGGCTGGCAGACGCGCATTCAGAAAAGATTAAAAAAAAGAAAGCTTCCACAGATCTCATGTTGAATCAATAGATGTAGGATTTTCCACTGAATCGTAGACTTATTACCTTTTTGCATTATTTGTGTGTGTGTGTGTGTGTGGTGTGTGTGGTGTGTGTGTGTGTGTGTGTGTGTGTGTTAGTGTGTGTATGCGTTTGTGTGTGGATGTGTCTGTGTATGTTTGTATGCGGCTGCTATAAACATCGTAAGTGGTTAGGGCTATTTATAGATTTAGTGCTGTCAATATTTTAATCATTGAACGCATGTATGCTGTATCCCAGGAGTGGTCTTGATTTTGTGTTGTGAAGGAAGTGTCTGTACCTATGACATTTATCATTGAATCATGATTGTAAGATCACAGCTTGTACATTGTAGCCTGAACCAAATGGAACAGTTACCTAACAGTTAATTTGTAAAATTGCTTGGCTGGCAGACGCGCATTCAGAAAAGATTAAAAAAAAAGAAAGCTTCCACAAATCTCATGTTGAATCAATAGATATAGGATTTTGCCCTAAATGTTGGATTAAAGTATCATTTTTGTTTTACAAAATCTGACCAACTTGTGGAGAGAAACTTGTTTTATTTGATGACAAATAATGAAACGGGCAGTGTGTGATTTTCTCATTCAGTTATGCTATAAACTACCTTCATATCCACTCACAAGCTACAGCAGCTTATGCATTTCAGGCTTTAAACCGCCTCATTAGGTAGGTCAGGATCAGGACCATGCAATGATTTCAGCGACAGACACCATTTGATGATTTGGGCGAGACATAAATGTAGCAAGTGAGCATGATAATATATATATATATATGCAGTATTTATGAACACAGCTTGTGATTGCCCATGAATGGGGCGGCCAAAGTGAGCAGTGAGAGAGGACACCAGTAACTGAATAAGAGAGATGGAGGATGAAACGTTAAAAAACAACAACAACAACAAAGCAGCTTGCATGCACACACACACACACACACATATCTCTCTGATTTTCTCCAGCTGTAAGTTCCTGCCCATGCATGGCATTCTTGTTTTGATACACATCTCCTGCAGATCCCATGTCTCCATACCAAGACCTTCAGAGACACACCACCCTAGAGCACGCTTTCTCTTTGCAAGTGCCATCTATTTGGAACAAACTTCCTTTCTGTCTCTGCGCCTCTAGTTCTGTCTCTTCCTTCAAGTCATCTTTCAAGACCATTTTCCACTGAATTGTAGACTTATTACCTTTTTGCATTATTTGTGTGTGTGTGTGTGTGTGTGTGTGTGTGTGTATGCGTTTGTGTGTGGATGTGTCTGTGTATGTTTGTATGCGGCTGCTATAAACATCGTAAGTGGTTAGGGCTATTTATAGATTTAGTGCTGTCAATATTTTAATCATTGAATGCATGTATGCTTCTCACACATGTACATGCACACCTGCAAACACACATATATATAGTATACATATAGTCTTATCAGATTTTATATGCCAACACTCTAAATACAACTGGGAAAGCCAACCAGCCAAACAGGCAACCAGCTAACTGACTATAACTACCTACCAGCCAACAGGTCAAGTCTGTGATCTGCCTCACTGTCACTAGACAAAGATGTAGAGGGAGCTGGACTGATATCTTGCATCATTTTCTCACAGCTTGCCTCATCAGAGTCCCAGATAGTGGCGCTGGTAACAAACCTTTCCCTAGAGAGAGAGGGGGGGGGGGGGGGTTGTATGTGTGTGTGTGTGTGTGTGTGTGTGTGTGTGTGTGTGTGCTGTCCCATCTTTTGTGCCACCTGAGCAGCATTACCTCCTCACTGCTCATTTCAGTTCCAGGTCCACAGCCCCCCCCTCCCCCCCTGCAGTCTCAGCACCACCAGTAAATTACAGGGAGGAGCAGTGTCAAGCCATGAAGAGGCAACTCTCCATACTGCTGCTGAATCATTTGGGTGGTGCTGAGTGATGCCTGTTTTGATCCAACGTATGCAGGACACCACCTAGTAAGCCCCCTACTGATGACAGTGATTGCTAAATTATGGAGCCAGCGTGGGTGAGCTTGCCCTCTGGAGATTGACACTGCATCCATCTAACTACAGTCCCAACAACCTTGTTTATATTATCAAATGAAGATGAAGTCATCAAGGGCATAAATGTGGATTGAAAATTGAAACTGAGGTCGCCACAAGGGCAGGGCATCAAAGGCAACCAAATTTTTTACTCTTATTTTTGTTTTCTATGCTGATCAATGATTGAAGAAGATGCTATGGAGTGACATTTCGGTCTGAGACAGAGTGACAGAGCTGTAGTCTATGTTTGTTCACATAATGCATCCCAGCCTCAGCAAAGCTGGAGAAATACAGACACTTGCAGGGCTTGTCAGGACGTATCAGCAACACTCAGATACGCATTTGTTATGTGGGTGAAACTGAACTGTGTGCTTTCAGTCTTTCCAGTTGAGCCCATAGCAAATTGAGCTCTGATTAGAAGCATTTTGGGCTAGAAAAATCCCACAAGTGAATGGTTCGGATGGGAATCGATCCCCTGACCTCCCAGGTGGGAATCCATGATGCCAACGACTGTGCTATGGGAGGGTTTATAGGGAGAGAATGGTTCACTTGACTGGTGTGCCTGTTCAGGTAACCTCAGTTCAGTTCAGGTAACCTCAGTTCAGTTCAGGTAACCTCATGCGCCATTTTCTTCTTGTCTTCTGTTCAGCAAGGTCTGCCTACTGCCTGCGTGTAAAGCACCAGACATGTGCTTCAAACTGGACAGTGTGGCATCCTGTGTAGCAAAGTGTAATGCACAGCCAGCCAACCCTTGAACAGCTGGAAGACTCAGAGCAAATCAGACAGACAGGAAGCGTTCAATGCCTTCGGTGCACACAGCAGAACTCAGCCTGCAAAAAGCGAATATACTTTTCCTGTCCTCTCTATATCTTTGTAAAGGGTAACTATTATGAAGTTGATTCTAATTCATCTAAGTAAAACATGACACTGATAGACTAATAAAGAATAGGATGCAGTCACGTTTTCGAGACTTGGTCAGGCTCCTTGTAAAGAGAGTGCATGTACATACTGTGTGGTGCTTGTGTGTATAGTACATACATCTATGGTGTGTCTTTTTGACAAAAACCTGCATGCCAGCTTGTAGCTTTTTGCGCAAGTTTTGTCAGCGACACGTCTCTGTATGCATAGCTTTTTTTTCCCCTTTAACTGCCTTGTGTGTGTGTGTGTTCGGTGTGTGTGTGTGTGTGTGTGTGTGTGTGTATGTGTGTGTGTGTCTGTGTCTGTGTCTGCATACATGTTTATACTTCTCTTTGCATACCTCTTTCTCTCTCTCTGTCTCTGTCTGTCTGTCTCGCTCATACCACACACACACACACGCACACACACACACACACACACACACACACACACACACACACACACACACACACATATGAATGCCTGCATGCACACATGCATGTATGTATAAAAAAGATTGCACATGTGCTTGCAAGCACACAGACAGCGACAGACGGACAGACAAACACACACATGCGCACACACACACACACACATACACACACACACACAGACACACACACACACATGCACACACATGCACACTCACGCATATTCATACGCAGATGCATACACATGCGCATGCATGCACTCACGCGCACGCGCGCGCACACACACACACACACACACACACACACACACACGTGTCTCTTGCTCACTTTCTGTCTTGGTTTTCTTTGAAGGTCTTTCTTTGTTTGACTGACCAGTTCACAAACTGAGATGAACTAAACATGGAGTCTCACTCTCATCTCGGCAACCTCGGTGATTCCCATCTGTTTTTTCCTCATTTTGTAATCATTTTTCAACATCTAAGATCGTTTGATTCATGTGTAGTCCAACACAAGGTTCAAGCAGGAAAGAGTATTGATTAGTACACTTCTTAGAACTGCGTTGGTTTGTGCAGAGGGAAATAACCAAGATTTCCAGGAATGGAAATGAATTTGTGGTGGGATGACCAAAATTATTATCAGGTTCTAGGTAAACTTTTTGTTT
>CM065718.1:64365821-64378321 GCA_033310375.1 Conus canariensis | reverse complement strand
CTGATTTGCTTTACTTTCCCTCTCAGTAAAGTTTGCTTCCTCAGCCGGATGTTGAACTGTTTACAGTGAGCTAACATGCGAGTGCTTTGTCTTGTTGGTCACGTCAGCAAGATGTTATCCATTTTCACCATTCAGGGATGCTGTTAAATGAAATGAAGAGTGAAGTAGATCTTCAAAAGCTGTAAATGAAATACAGGATAAAAATCTCAGAGAAATGAAATATAGAATAAACCTCTTGAAAGTTATGAATTAGACAGACTAGACAACGATTTTTCAGAAAACATGGTACATAAAATACAGGAGAAAGTTATTGTAAATAGAGAAAGACATGGTAAGGAAAATGCACGAGGAAACCATAGTAATGGAAACGAAGAAAACTGCGGTGTAAATAAGGCACTGGAGAAAGACATTGTAAATGAAACGGTGCAGAAAGAGATTGGAAGTACTGATGTCGGAAAAAGACATTGTAAATGAAATGCAGAGAAAGACATTGCAAATGAATGACAAGAGAAATAAAGTGTAAATGAAATGTATGCAGGGAAAGGACGTGAATAAACTGCAGGAGCTGAATCTGAAACAGGGCGTAAAGAAGGTGATGACGGGTCAGACTTGGACAAGGAATGTGAAACTGAAAAGCCAGCTCCTCTTAACCTTGAGGTGTTCTTTTCTTTCCTCTCCTTCTTCTCTTCTTTTTTCTTTTTTTTCTTTTCGATTTTCTTTATTCTTTTTTTTTTGTTATTTGTTTTTGTTTTGTTTCATTCTCTTCTCTCTCTCTCTCTCTCTCTCTCTCTCTCTCTCTCTCTCTCTCTCTCACATACACTCTCTCTCGCTCTCTCTCTCTCTCTCATGCTCTCTCTCTTTTTCTGTCCGTCTCGCTCTTGCTCTCTCTCTCTCTCTCTCTCTCTCTTTCTCTTTCTCTCTTTCCCTTCTTCTCCCCGTTTTGGCATAAGAAAAGACTCGCCAGCACAGGAGGAAAGAAAAACTGTTATTGTCGGGGGAAGAAAGGGGTGACAGTTGTGTGACATTGTGCTTAGGTCCCATATTGTCACCGGGGATTCTGGCTCTCTGTGTGCGTGCAGGTCGTGACCTCTGGGACCGAGGGGACGCAGAGGCCATGCCCGCCAGGGCAGATAATTCACCCTGATGGCAGAGGACGGGTGCGCTGTTGTCTCCCTGTCCATTGTGGCCTGAGTGAGTACTTTTTTTTTCTTTTCTGTGAACTAAGAAAGTGAAATCAAGTTATTAGTTTGTTATTTTCATGTACTGTATTGTTTGTTTACGTTCATTTAAAAACTGAATGTATTTGTATTAGTTGTTTTTTTTCACTGCTTTTTGTGTGCTGACCCTGTCACTGTCAGGTTGGTTGGTTGCCTGCGTGCGTGCGTATGGTCACTCTGTGTGTGTGTGTGTGTGTGTGTGTGTGTGTGTGAGATTGGTGATTCTGTGTATGTGTGTATGCGTGCGCACTCCCATCTCACCCCAGTCTTATCCCCGCCCCCTCCATTCTGTTCACTTTCCTGATTTTTTTTGCGCTTGCTTTACCTCTCAGGTGTAAAGATTTGTTATTACATTTTTACAGTGAAATCCTCAACAGCCACCTTCAGAAAATCCTTCACATTGGGACTTGAGTGTGAGGGACCCTTACTTTTTTGTACGTCTCGTCTTCTGCCTTGCAGTCGCTTTGGTCCCACACACTTCATAAGCTCCCCCATACATAACCAGATGTCCTGTTGCAGCCTGTCAAGATGGTCAGCATTTAGTTGTCAGCATCAGCCTGTCGGAAGGCAACCCACAGGAGGAGACACTGCACTGCAGCCAGGTAGTTTTGCTGCTGTTCACTGCAGCCAGGTCGTTTTGCTCCTGATCATTGGTGTCTGTTTTGATCCAGAAAAGTCATGACACTCCCAGTACTGATACTGCACACTGACTTGAGTGAGCTTCCCCTTCCAGAGGGCAGCACCATATCTGTCCAGCAGTCCTTAGGATCTTGCAGATACTGATAAGTTTGACTCACCACCATGTCTGTCCAACAGTCCTTAGGATCTTGCAGATACTGACAAGTTTGACTCACCACCATGTCTGTCCAGCAGTCCTTAGGATCTTGCAGATACTGACAAGTTTGACTCACCACCATGTCAGTCCAACAGTCCTTAGGATCTTGCAGATACTGACAAGTTTGACTCACCACCGTGTCTGTCCAACAGTCCTTAGGATCTTGCAGATACTGACAAGTTTGACTCGCCACCATGTCAGTCCAACAGTCCTTAGGATCTTGCAGATACTGACAAGTTCAACTCACCACCATGTCAGTCCAACAGTCCTTAGGATCTTGCAGATACTGACAAGTTCAACTCACCACCGTGTCAGTCCAACAGTCCTTAGGATCTTGCAGATACTGACAAGTTCAACTCACCACCGTGTCAGTCCAACAGTCCTTAGGATCTTGCAGATAGTGACAAGTTCAACTCACCACCGTGTCAGTCCAACAGTCCTTAGGATCTTGCAGATAGTGACAAGTTCAACTCACCACCATGTCAGTCCAACAGTCCTTAGGATCTTGCAGATACTGACAAGTTTGACTCACCACCATGTCAGTCCAACAGTCCTTAGGATCTTGCAGATACTGACAAGTTTGACTCACCACCATGTCTGTCCAACAGTCCTTAGGATCTTGCAGATACTGACAAGTTTGATTCGCCACCATGTCAGTCCAACAGTCCTTAGGATCTTGCAGATAGTGACAAGTTTGACCCACCACCAGTCTGTCCAACAGTCCTTAGGATCTTGCAGATACTGACAAGTTTTACTCATAGTTGTCATCAACGTAGAGAGGAAATCGAAACTGAGGTCACCGTGAGAGCAGGGCATGAAGGGGCACAGAATTTCAACTTTTTTTTTTTTCTCATGATAGTCAACAAGGGTGATGTAGAAGATGCAGTGGAATCCCAGGAAGGAGCCTTTTTTTTTTGAAGGGGGGGGGGGGGGGGGGGAGAAAATGTAGTTAGGATAAGAATAGAAAAATCTCAAAGGTAGAAACCAGTCGCAATCATGCAGTTATTGGTGTTTCAGGCAGGGCATGGAGACTGTCGGTTCAATTCCCAACAGATCTATTTACTTGTGTGTGTGTGTGTGTGTGTGTGTGTGTGTGTGTGTGCGCACGCATGTGTGTGTGTGTGTGTGTGTGTGTGTGTGTGTGTGCGTGTGTGTGTGTGTTTAGACATGGCAGTCTCTTGTCCCAAGTTGAATTTGGTAGAAGCTCAAAGAAGAAGAATTGAACCACATGTCGGGGATGTGTGGGAGTGGTCCTCATGTTTCATACCAACTCTCAGGGTTTGTTGTTGTTGTTGTTGTTGTTTTTTTTTTTATCCCTTTGAGCCTGGTTGACAACGAGGAAAAGAGATAGTGAGTGAAGTCCAGTGTTGTAAGATAGAGGGATAACTCCATGCCGTCACCCTAGTCATCCTCTTTGACCATCATGAAAAGAGAGGTCAAATTCTGGGTCTGTTCATCACCTGCCTTTGTGCTAACCTCAGGTATTCATTTTCTTCTCGTCCATGGACTGTTGCGTTCTTGTACAAGGCGTTTGTTGGGTCTTCGCTGGATGGACGCGGGTGGTGCGCTCTGGAGAGGTTTGCTGACTTGCTCTGGCTGCGAGATTCAGAAGGTTGTACGTCATTAGTAGCGCTGCTGGTTAGTGGTATGCATGTGTGTCCCTGTTCACATCATTTGTTGGTGTACAAAGTTGATAAGATTCAGCAGCTTATATGTCATTAGTAGTGCTGCTGGTTAGTGGTATGCATGTGTGTCCCTGTTCACATCATCTGTTGGCATACAAAGTTGATAAGATTCAGCAGCTTATATATCATTAGCAGTGCTGCTGGTTAGTGGTATGCATGTGTGTCCCTGTTCACATCATCTGTTGGCGTATAAAGTTGAAAAGATTCAGCAGCTTATATGTCATAAGTTGTGCTGCTGGTTAGTGGTATGCATGTGTGTCCCTGTTCACATCATCTGTTGGCGTATAAAGTTGATAAGCATTATTCATTGTCACAGTCAGCAGCACAACTTAATTTTCCTGATCTCTGTAGTCATCTTGCATTTTCCAGGTAAACGTATCCTTGTGCACACCAACACACACCCATACCTCCCCCCCCCCCCCCCCCCCCCCCCCCTTCTCACTCCTATGGTTACTCTCACTCTCTTTCTCTTACATACATATTTGTACGCATCCACATGTCCTTGCATTCTGAAGAGTTAAACAAGAACAACAACAAATTCACCAGCGACAACTTGTGTATCACTGAGTAAACTGTCGTATTTTGGTTGTGTTCTTTTTTCCTCTCCACCAGACCATTTTGTGAAGTTCTGCCCCTACAACGGTACACGGGATGTGTGCGAGCAGTGTCCCAGGAAGTTTGCCCTGTTCAAGCGGACGTCCTCCTTCGCTTACGAAACCTGCCAGGTCTTTCCCCTGGTCCCCAACAACTGCTCTGAGCTGCCCGGTAAGTTCCTATCAAACAAGGCAGTGATGACGCTGTACAGTTTGTCAGCATCGTGACAAAACAACCAGGACCAGCAACAACAACAACAACAACCCCCTCCACCACCCTCTCCAATGAAAAAAAAAAGTCCCTTCTTCCCCATACTCACCCCCCTATCCCCCCCCCCCCCCCCCCCTTTCCCTCCCTCCTCTCCCACCTAGTCTCTGACTTGGGGAAAAACAACAACACTGTAAGTGATGAGGGAGAAACCTGTTTTATATTTTCCTGTGTCATTGTCAGCGTGTAAATGCAGGTGTCATGGAACTTTCATGACGTCACCTGAAAGGGAAGGAGAGAGAGCGAGGCTTTGAAAATGTTGAGAGAGAGAGAGAGAGTCGAGAGAGAGAGAGTGAGTGAGTGAGGGAAGGAGAGAGAGCGAGGCTTTGGAAATGCTGAGAGAGTCAAGAGAGAGACAGTGAGTGAGGGAGGGAGAGAGAGCACGGCTTTGAAAATGTTGAGAGAGAGAGTCGAGAGAGAGAGAGTGAGTGAGTGAGGGAAGGAGAGAGAGCGCGGCTTTGAAAATGTTGAAAGAGAGAGAGAGAGAGAGAGGGGGAGAGAGAAGCTTGATTTGTGTCAGTATCAACAGTTTTTTAAAAAGGTATTGAGCTTACGAATAATGATAATGATATTGATAATAATAATGGAATGTTTAGGCAGTAAGCGCATACACTGGTCACAGCTGGTAAGGTACGTTACACAATCAAACTGTAAAATACTGAAGGAAAGGTTTTGACAGAACCGGCTGGTACACTGACGGTGTGTGTGTGTATGTGTGTGTGGGGGGGGGGTGTGTGTGTGTGCGTGCGTGCGTGCATGTGTGTGCGTGCTTATGTATTTGTTTGACATCTGGATGTGATGTTAGGACTGCTACCATCAACACGTTACTGATCCCCCCATGACAAATTTCTTGTGTGTACGTGTGTAGCCATGTCATACAAGTTGAAGTTGGACCTGGCGTTCTTTTAGAAGTAGCACAGTTTTCTCTCTTCTCGTAGTGTGCACACTGTTTAAATAACCAAGGTTTGCCTACCTAATAATGGCTGAGGTTTGAAGATCTAGTGCTTTCGCAGTATCAAGCTAGCTGAGGAAACCATGAATACAGAGAAGATGCTCCTTAGTCTTTTCTGATGTTGGCAATGTTTTTATGTAACACAGATTCTGGAAATTTTCATGACTTTTCCAGACTCAACAAAATTGACTTTTCCATGGCTTTTCCACACCTGGAAATAAGTTTTTCATTATTCCATGACTTGTCCATGCCTGGAAATAAGTTTTTCATTATTCCATGACTTGTACATGCCTGGAAATAAGTTTTTCATTATTCCATGACTTTTCCACACCTGGAAATAAGTTTTTCATTATTCCATGACTTTTCCACGCCTGGAAATAAGTTTTTCATTATTCCATGACTTTTCCACACCTGGAAATAAGTTTTTCATTATTCCATGACTTTTCCACACCAGGAAATAAGTTTTTCATTATTCCATGACTTTTCCAAACCTGGAAATAAGTTTTTCATTATTCCATGACTTTTCCACGCCTGGAAATAAGTTTTTCATTATTCCATGACTTTTCCACACCAGGAAATAAGTTTTTCATTATTCCATGACTTTTCCAAACCTGGAAATAAGTTTTTTCGTTATTCCATGACTTTTCCAAACAAGGAAATAAGTTTTTTCGTTATTCCATGACTTTTCCAGACTTTCAGGATTGTGGGAACCCTGAAAAACACTGCCAGCATCAGACATCTGCATCAGTGCTTTTTGTTTAAAAATTCATCGTCACTGTCCAACTTTGCGCCTGTGTGTTATATAATTATATTACAAATGTCAGACTTTGCATCTGTGTGTTATATAGAAACATTGCAAACTCAGACTCTGCATGTGTGTGTAATAACAAAAGCATTGCCAGCATCAGGCTTTGCATCTGCGAGTTGTATAAAAACATGATCAAAGTCGGACATTGCATCTGCATATTGTAGTTCAAAATTGCCAATATAAGACCGCACCATGTGTGTTAAAATAACAACACTCACAACATCGTACTTTGCACCCGTGTGTTATATGACAACATTGCCAAGGTCAGACTTTGCATCTGTATTATATTAAAACACTGCACCGCCACACTTTGCACCTGAAAACATTGTAACAACACTGTCAACATCAGACTTTCCATCTGTGCATTACATAAAAACAGTGCTGACATCAGACAGTACTAGGGAGCATCCTCTCTGTAGTCATGGTTTCCTCAGCTAGCTTGATATTGCGAAAGCACTGTATCTTCAAACCTCAGCCATTATTAGGTAGGCAAACCTTGGTTATTTAAACAGTGTGCACACTACGAGAAGAGAGTGTTTCCATATAACACGCAAGTGCCAAGCGTCAGGTTGGCAGTGTTTTCATATAACACGCAGGTGCCAAGCGTCAGGTTGGCAGTGTTCAGGTTGGCAGTGTTTTCATATAACATGCAGGTGCCAAGTGTCAGGTTGACAGTGTTCAGGTTGGTAGTGTTTTCATATAACACACAGGTGCCAAGTGTCAGGTTGGCAGTGTTTTCATATAACACACAGGTGCCAAGTGTTCAGGTTGGCAGTGTTTTCATATAACACACAGGTGCCAAGTGTTCAGGTTGGCAGTGTTTTCATATAACACACAGGTGCCAAGTGTCAGGTTGGCAGTGTTTTCATATAACACACAGGTGCCAAGTGTTCAGGTTGGCAGTGTTTTCATATAACACACAGGTGCCAAGTGTTCAGGTTGGCAGTGTTTTCATATAACACACAGGTGCCAAGTGTTCAGGTTGGCAGTGTTTTCATATAACACACCGGTGCCAAGTGTCAGGTTGGCAGTGTTCAGGTTGGCAGTGTTTTCATATAACACACAGGTGCCAAGTGTTCAGGTTGGCAGTGTTTCCATATAACACGCAATTCAAGTGCCAAGTGTCAGGTTGGCAGTGTTTCCATATAACACGCAGGTGCCAAGTGTCAGGTTGGCAGTGTTTCCATATAACACGCAGGTGCCAAGTGTTCAGGTTGGCAGTGTTTTGATATAACACGCAAGTGCCAAGTGTTCAGGTTGGCAGTGTTTTGATGTAACATGCAGGTGCCAAGTGTCAGGTTGGCAGTGTTTTCATATAACACGCAGGTGCCAAGTGTCAGGTTGGCAGTGTTTTGATATACCACTTAGGTGCCAAGTGTCAAGTTGGCAGTGTTTCCGTATAACATGCAGGTGCCAAGTGTCAGGTTGGCAGTGTTTTGATATAACACATAGGTGCCAAGTCAGAAGTTGACAGTATCTTTATGAAACACAGATATAAACATACAGTTGCAAAGTGTCAAGTTGGTAGTGTTTTCGTTTAACACCCTGGTGCAAAGTCAGAAGTTGACAATTTTTTTTATGACATACAGATATAGAGTTGATGTTGGCAGTATCTTGCCCAGGTCGGTTGCAATTAGTGGGTTGTGGTTTGTTAAAGTTGTGAAATGTGAGATTAGGCTGTTGTGTGTGTGTGTTGTGTGTGTGTGTGTGTGTGTGTGTGTGTGTGTGTGTGTGTGTGTGTCCCCGTGCGTGCAAGTACATGTGTGAGTGTGTGTGTGCGCGCGCGCACGCATGCATGTGTATGTGGTTCTCTATCCTATCTCTCTCTCCTATCTCTTTGTCTATCTGCCATCTGTGTGCCTGTCAGTCTGTGTTTGTGTGTGTGTGCATGCGTGCGTGTGGTGTGTGTGTGTGTGTGTGTGTGTGTGTGTGTGTGTGTGTGTGTGCGCGCGTGTGTGTGTAAGTATGCATGCGTGTGTGTGTGTGTTCTGTTTGTATCGTTCTCTCTTCTTTCACTCTGTCCTTTTTCTCTGTTTTTCATCTGTGTGTGTGTGTCTGTGTCTGTGTCTGTGTGTCTGTGTCTATGTCTGTGTCTGTGTGTTTGTGCATGCGTGTGCACACGTGTGTTTGTGTGCGTATGATTTCTGTGTTTCGGAATTTGTGCATGTGAATCGGTGTGTTGATCTTGTCCAAGATATCGCCATGTAGGGGAAATCGGTATGTTGTTCTTGTTCTTGTCCTAGATACTCCATGTAGGGCTTCTTCCATGGTATAAAAAAACCTTTGAGGTGGGGGTGTGGATAGTCTAGACAAAGTCCAAACAAGTAGACAAGCATCTACTGAGTAGCGTGATGTGTGACTGCATGCTTTTACAGGGGAACCTCTTAATTGTGCCCTTCTGAAGTCCATAAAACACGTTTCGTGGAAGTTAAATGGGGTGGAGATAACGAATGATTTCAAGATAGAAAACATTTGTTTTAACATGGACAGAAACAAAAATGTTCCTAAGGGAAAAGACCAAATTTATGAAAGGTGGGGAGCATTTGTTTGACTGTGGACAGAGACAAAATGGTGTTTCATGGAGGTAAATGTGCAGGAAAGAGAGACCAGAGTGCTGCAGGTTAAAAAAAAGAAAAAAAAAAAGAAAGAAAGAAAAAAAAAATGAAATAGAAAAAAAATCTTTGTTGAAAGGTCAGTCTAGGGCGGGACAAAGACAAAAACGCTCCAGAGAAATAAAAAAAGGCAAAAAGTCTTTAAAGAGAGGGACACTGTCAGTATTGGAAGTGAATCTGGTTGTAAAGACAGAGAAAAAAAAAGTACACTCAACACAGTCTTCTAAATACTGGAAGGTGTACACAAGAGTGTGGATTGTCAGCGCTAGAACCTTTTTTTGGCAAGGCAGTTTAAGAACGTTTTGTTTCTATAATTATTAAATTGGAAGAGCTCTTGTCCAGAGGTTCCTCTGTACTCCCTCCCAACTAGGCCAGCAGGTAGGCAGCGCAGGGCGCACAGGTATGATCAGTCTGTCTGTCTGGGGGGAGGTGTCGGATGCCTTCTTGCGTTACCTGGCGAAGGGATGGTGGGTAGGATCTTCAGTTTGTGCCGCTGACAAACTCACGGGGCGGACGGTGATTTATGAAGTAAGAGGACTGGGGAGCAAACAGCTTATCTCTCTTTTAGACCAAATCCGCTGACTGGCTTGGGCTGGCTGGGTGGCTTGAGATGTTAGGCGTCCGCATGTCCCCTCTGTCTGGGAGGTGAGGTGAGGGGTGGGAGTGGGGGAGTGCTGTGGGTGGTGATTTAGGTGGAAGTGTGTGTGTTTAAGTATGTGTGTGTGTTTGTGTGTGTGTGTGTGTGTGTGTGTGTGTGTGTGTATGTGTGTGTGTGTGTGTGTGTGTGTGTGTGTGTGGTGTTGTATGTGAAATGAAGAATACTTAACTGTATTTTGAGAGAAATTTATGAAAAGAGCGCACATCATAGATGGAAATTCATAAAGGAGCAGAAATAGATTGGTTAGTGTGTCTGTGTGTATTTTTGTTAAGACATAGGACATGTACATTTATGTATATAAGCACGTAGTAACATGTAAACGTGCGCATTTGATTTTCTAACAAAGATGTGAAATGCAGTAACAGGTAAACATGTGCATTTGATATGTTAACAAATTCATGCATGGAGATGTTTACAAAAAGACAGGCAACTTCAGCCGTAAGGAATTTTCCCAAAAGAAATTAAATACAGAAAATGGTTAATTTCATAAGCATGAGAGAAAACGTGACACTGATGTTTTTGTGACCTCAGAAGTTTTGCTTCATTCCACTCTTTCAGTAACAGAAAGTTCCATATCACTTATAAATGTGATAGAAACTTTCATACCACTCACACGCTATTACAGAAACTTCCATACCCCTCAGACTCGGTAACAAAACTTCCATACCACACAAACGCTACAATAGAAACTTCACGATTAATCACACATTGTTACAGAACCTCCCATTCTGCTCATGTGTTGTTATAGAAACTTTTATGCCTTTTTCACTCTGTTACATGAAGCTCCATGCCAGTCACACATTGTTACAAAAACCTCCATTCCACTTATACACTGTTACAGACTCCTATAACCATACACACTGTTACTGAAACTTCCATTCCACTTACATATTGAAACAGAAACTTCCATGCTACTCACGGATTAGAGCAGAGACATTCATTCTACCTTCACACTGTTACTGAATCTCCCATACCACTTGCACCCTGTTAGGGAAACTTCCATACTACTCATTCTCCATTCCACTTACTCACGCTGGTACAGTAACTCCCCTGCCAGCTGTGCACTGGTAAAGAAACTTCTTGGAGAGTTTGAGTAGTGTGAAAGATTTCGTTTGATAGAAATTTTACGTAGTGTTTAGCTGAAAATTACACACACATTTATAACAGATCAATTCCAGGATTTCGTGTAGAATGTGTTTTTTTGGTGAACTCATTTTTGCCTCGATTTTCAAAAAAAAACCAAAAAAACAACTGATTGGCATATTAGTATGTTCAAAATGTGGTTACTTTCCCATACATGCATGGTGTCGTGGAAAGTATTTTCCTTTAAATACTTGAAGGCGGATGTTGGATATAAATAGTGACTCTGGAAGGGAAGATGTAGTCTGTGCTGTGAACAAGATACCCAGCACCTGAGTGATGATGAAGACCCCTCCAGACGTCACCCGATGTGTGTGCACTAAGAAAAGCCTGGTTCTTCAGGGGAGGATCAATGATAGAACAAGGAGAGGTTTGATTCTTTTCCACACTGTCACAGACATGCGGTATTAACATGGGGGTGCATTGGCTTAGCCAGGTTATGCTGGCTTTGCATATTGTGAAGTGGGGTCGATGGCTTATGATAACGTATGTGGGTTATTGTTGTTTCTTTTGTTGTAGTTTTTATTTTCTACCGTCAGTTCTGTTTATGTCTTCAGCCTTTTCAGTTTCATTTCCGGTTATGGTGATATGTGTGTGTGTGTGTGTGTGTGTGTGTGTGTGTGTGTGTGTGTGTGTGTGTACATTCGCACCTGTTACTTTATATGGGTTTATGTGCACATGTTTGCATGCTTTTGTGTTTGTGTGTCTGTACATGCACATGTGTGTATGTGCATGTGTGTGTTAGGTATGTGTGTGTGTGTGTGGTATGTGTGTGTGTGTTGGTGTGTGTGCGTGCGTGCGTGGTGTGTGTGTTGTGTGTGTGTGTGTGTGTGTGTGTGTGTGTGTGTGTGTTTCGCACCTGTTACTTTATATGGGTTTGTGTGCACATGTTTACATGTTTTATGTTTGTGTGTGTCTGTACATGCACATGTTTGTGTGTGTGTGTGTATGTGTGTGTGTTTGATATATGTGTGTGTGTCTGTGTGTGTGTTTGTGAGTGTGTACACATAGGAGTGTATGTGTATGTATGCTGGTTCACAAGTGAGTGTTGCACTAAGTCAGTTTACGTGTTTGTGTGCACATGCTTTCATGTACTATTAAGTCTGTGAGTGGATGCATGTGCATACGTTTGTATGTGCGTCTGTGTATGTGTGTTTACCATGTATATGTGTGAACGTGCATACCTGAATATATTTTCTTCCCATCTTTTTGTCTTTTTTTCCTTTTGTTTGTGTTTTCTGAGCGTGATATAGGGACTTAGTGCATGAGCTCGACAGACAGATGCCATGACTGATACAGTGTCAAACAATGGAAATTGATGACAGCTAGGTACTGCCACAATTTCTTCAGATTCTCGTTCCTCTTTCTTTTTTTTAAAACCATTGGACTATTAATTCACATGAGACCTTCATAAGCATAAGTTATTAGTCTATGTAAGAGGATCAAAGAATTGAAGATGGAAAGATAAAAGAGTTAAATATATCATTGTGTAAAAATCCGCTCACAGTGTGACTCTTGTGTCAAGAGGAATCATAAAACGCAGTGCCTCTATGTGAGCCACAAGTAAATGTATCTGCAGTCTACACAAAACAAAAATTGAAAGGTGTGAACATTGAAGACGAACCAAAATTCAGTAGCCCACCACCAGGGAAATGTGATTGTATAAACAGTGATGGGGATGCTGATTCCCCCCCCCCCCCCCCCCCTCACCTGCCTTTCTCCTATTATTGTG
>CM065718.1:64355821-64360821 GCA_033310375.1 Conus canariensis | reverse complement strand
AGGGAGGAGGGAGGGAGTGAAGAGGTGGGAGAAGTGTTGGGAGTGGGGGGGGGGGGTGGGGGAATGGGGGGAGGGAGTGGGTGAGGAATAGAAGTGGTGATGGATGCCTGTTCTTGTGTATGTGTCTATTTTTATATATGGTAAGGTTGTAGTGGTGGTGCTTGTTTGTGTGTGTGCGTGCATGTGTAAGTGAGAGTAAGATCAACTCTTGTGCTGATGACCTTGCCTACAGTTACACAATAGAGGGGGAGGTACCAGTTTTCACAGCTGTGAGATTTCTTTTCTCGTGGGAGTCAAGAAAGTAGCTTCGGCTAAGGGACAGTTTTGTCACGTTTGTCACAGAAATAACTGAAGCGTGAAAGGAAAGCCTATCATTTGAGCAGCCCACGGCTGTACTATAATGTAAATTCGCGATCACTTCCTTGCTGACTTTTATCGGAAGATGTTACTCCGCACTGCTAGGCCTGCATCTCACTTTGCACTGAGGGAGAAAACTGCCTGCATGCCGTTTGGAGAAGATCTCAAGATCTCAGGCAGAAACTAGCTTCAGACGAATAGGCTGGATGATTGAGAGCTAAGTGTGGGCTAATTGGGCAACTAGCTCCCTTTGGTGGGCATCTAACCAGGTGAACTGCACCTGCCTGTCCTTCTACCAGGGGTGCATGTTCTGGTGCACGCACTCAGACAGACCTGTATGTATGCAGCATGCCTGCTTGGACACCACACTGACGTACATGTTTTAATTAGTAAAGTCACATGTATGCAAGCATACACGCACGCACACGTACACACACACACACACACTCACACACGCACGCACGCGCGCGCGCACACACACACACACACACACACACACACACACACACACACACACACACACACACACACATATTAATAGATAAGCAGAAGAAGGGAGTGAGAGTCAGAAGGGGGTGATAGTAAGAGCTAGAGAATTTTTTTTTTTTTTAATAGACAAATATTAATTTTTTTTTTAGAGAAGATACTGCCAAGAGAGACGTGAGGGAGGGAAAGGAAAAGGGGTAGGGGTGGGGAGAGATGGAGAAAAGAATGAAGAGGGAGAGACAGACAGACAGGCAGGCAAACAGACAGACACACAGAGAAAACACAACCACTGCCAATGCTAATTGACACTTTCTCCAGACACAGTGGAGCAAAGGGAGCTGACAACATGCAAAGAAAGGGGGGTTGACAGTTACAACAGTTCTGATGTAGGAAGCACATGTATACATCCAAACAAAGGGTAGTTACCAGGTCTGATCAAAGCATAGTAGATATGAAGAAAGGGGAGGTGAGACAGGTCTAATGTGGGAGAAAGATCACACAGGAAGGGGGCTCACATGTCTGAGGTAGAAAAAAGAAATATCATTAGTTGGGGTGGGGTGGGGGAGGGGGGGAGGTTTGACATGCTATGATGCCTGATACAGGAAAAAAAAAAAGGGGAAAAAAAAAATGAAAGAAAAAAAAATGTCGGTTGAGGGAGCAGACAGAGGCAAAAGATCAGAGGAAAGTGGTTCACATGTCTGATATGGCCAGAAAAAAAAAAAAAAAAAAAGATGAAAAGGAGAGATTTGACATGCCTGATATAGGGGAAAAAAGTGATCAGAAGAAAGGACGTGAATATGCCGTTTACAGAAAGAAAAGAAGAAAAAAAGGAAAGAAGGGGGTTGACATGTGTGATATTATAAGAGGGGAAAACTGAAGAATGCTGGTTGACCAGTCTGGCACAGAATGATACCTGGGAGGATGAGGACATATCTGATAGAAAGGGGGATTTGAAAAAGGAGGTTGACAGGTCTGATCTTGGTGGAAATGCCTAAAGACAGAAGGAATGACAGGTCTGATAATGTGCACTAAAAAAAATCTGGAGAAGGAGGATGGAAGGTTGCGGGAGGGAGAAGGTTGAGCATTTTGATACGTTCAGATCTCAGAGAAAGGTGAATGACGTGTCTGTTTGGGGGGGGGGGGGGGGGGGGGGGCTGAAAATGGAGGTTGGCAGGTCTGATGTAGGAAGAAAAAAAAAAAATCTGAAGTTGGGAGGATTGAGGAGAGAGGGGGGGGGGGGGGGAGGGGGGGGGTGGAGACAGATCTGACTCAGAAAGAAAGAAGAAAAAAAAAGATGGGGCAGGGGTCCAGACTAGTTTGATGGTAACAGGCAAAAAGGCAGGCAGGGGTGTAAATATAGAAAGAGATAACCTGGTGTACCTGTCTGAGCTCCAAATTGGCTGCCCCACCTCCACCCCCTTACCCCCAGACCCAATCCATCTCTTACCTCCTCCCTTTCAGGCAAATTGCCTGCGCTGGACTTTGTGACAATGACACCCATCATGTCAACAGACTCTGAAGAAGAGGGTAGCAGATGAAGTGGGGAAAAAAAAGGTGATTGGGGGGGGGGGGGGGGGGGTTCCAGTCTGCCCCCAACTCCTCTATATATCTTCCTTGCACTCATCCCCGCCTCCTCTTCTCCCCCCTACCCCCCCCCCCCCCTTTTTTTTGTTGTTGTTGTTGTAATCTCCTGTCTCCTGTGCTTCTGGGCAGCTTTTGTGTGGTCCATGCCTGGTCTTACGTGGTGCATTACTAATTATCATCAGACAGCCCCAGTAGAGGATCATTCCCTGGTGTCAGCAGTTAGCAGGGAGTGACCATGTGTCTGACTGTCTGTCGTGAGACTGCCCTGCCCAGAGGAGAAAACACACTGCCACAGAGTCAGCTTCTGGAGTTGGCAGGACTCTGCTTAAAAGAGAGAGGGAGAAAGAGACACACACACACACACACACACACACACACACACAAGAGAGAGAGTGGTGTGTGTGTGTGTGTGTATGCGCCTGCATGCATGTATCCATGGATACTACCTATGAAGCTCCCTCCATGCTGCCTTTTAAAAATTACTTCTGAAGAATTTCACATTTTCATTTAAAAAAAAAAAAATCTAATTGTAAAAATGGGGAGGGTTGGGAGGTGCAGCCATAACGATGTTCAGCTGACGTCAGGAAGTGCAAGGCATGATCCGAGGTTTCTGTGTCAGCTGTTCCTTAATCACTTCAAGTAGAGGGGTGTCAAATGGTTACTTGAGTTCAAGGGTCGCCTGTTGTTTTGTTGTTGTTGTTTTTCCATGCTGAATGAGAGTGCTCAGCTGCTTTTAACTTGATCGCTGAATTCTAGGTGATGAACACTTTGTTGAAAGCAGTTCTTAAGATTGTGATCACATGTTTTCGAGGTTTGATATGTTGGTTTTGATTTCTATGTGGTTGTATGGCTCCACAGCCTTCTTGGAACTATTACGTTCTAGCTCTGTTGACTTCTGAGTCATCCTAAATCCCACTGCATTCATCTGAGGTTGTTTTTTTTTTTGAAAAGATGTTGACGAAAAAGAGAATAGAAGTGGTCATTGTAGCTGTTCGAAGCGGTTTGGGCAGCCAAACAATAATCGACTACAGACGTAACAAGGAAATTGATGATATAAAGGATAGGTGAGTCTGTTCCATGAAAGGAAGTCCTGCATGGTATTACACTTTTTGCTAAACAGCCACAGCCTCAGTGGCAAACTGAAAATGGCTGAAAAATGGAAGGAAATCTCAAATGAGGCTGGAAACAATAAACAGTAAATAATAAACAAGTGCAGTAACTCTTGCTCCAATGCCCACATAACTCCTGAAAAAAAAAATGCTGCTTATGACACAGAATTGCTAAGCAAACTTGCTGACAGTTATTCATAATAGCATGTAATGATCTCATCATTGGAGCAAAAGTTAAAACTACTTGTTTACGATTTACTGAAAAATGGAAACGGGCATGATGAAAGTAGAGGCATCTTTCATTATCCAGATTTTTTTTTCTCTGAAAGTTTACCAGACTTTCCCATACATCCTTCAGTGGATGGTGGGGGTGGGGGTTGACATGACTGATATAGGGAAACCATTCCTGAAGACTCCCAAACTTTGAAGAAGACGGGCAACTATAGGCCCTGCTGACGCCAGGAACCAGTTGGTGTCAAAGGCTGACAGAAACTGAAGGGTTTCTTCAATGCTTGTTGCTTGGGAAGGATTTTGTTTTAAGCCAAAATAGAGTGTGGAAGGAGAGAATTTAACAATGTGCTAAATTGAAAATTTTTTTTGCTGAAGATGGTTCCATTACGCATCTATGAGTTACAGTTAACTGGTTGAAAGATTGTTTATATACGAACCCCAAGTGGAACTATAGAATCTAAGATCATACTGGATCAAAATGTAAATGTTTTCTGTCACAGATGATTTCATTACACATTGTTTTACAGATAACTGATTTTCTCCTTTTGCATTTATGTTTTAAGATCGCTGAATTTTCCCTTTTGCATTTATGTTTTACAGATCGCTGAAATTTTTCCCTTTTGCATTTATGTTTTACAGATTGCTGAATTTTTCCTTTTGCATTTATGTTTTACAGATCGCTGAAATTTTTCCCTTTTGCATTTATGTTTACAGATTGCTGAAATTTTTCCATTTGCGCTATGTTTTACAGATAAATGGTTTTTTCCCTTTTGCATCTGTTTTACAGATAATTGAAGTATTTCCCTGTGCATCTGTGTTTTACAGAAAACTGAATTATTTCCATACTTTTTTTTTGTATGCTGTACTCTATGGGCGTTAGTCTTCCATACTCAGGACGCAGTGAAATCTTGATGAACCTAACCTATGCCCAAGACTGTGACGAGAGTTGGGGATGGGTCGGTGTGTCCTAAAGGGGAAGGACTTATAATGTTTTCTGTATTAGAGTTAAGCACTTATAATGTTTTCTGTATTAGAGTTAAGGACTTACAATGTTTTCTCTATTAGACTTAAGGACTTATAATATTTTCTCTATTAGAGTTGAGGACTTGCGTGTTTTCTGTAGTGGAGTTAAGGACTTATAATGTTTTCTCTATAAGAGTTAAGGACTTATAATGTTTTCTCTGTTAGAGTTATATTAAGATTTCACCTCCACCCTCTCTCTTACTACTTATG
>CM065718.1:64255821-64350821 GCA_033310375.1 Conus canariensis | reverse complement strand
TTGGAAGGAGTAGCGCAAAGACTTGGTCGTCCATTTCATAAAGGTGTCATTGCGTCACCTAAAGGAATAGACGTTGTCCCATGTGAAAGAGGACAGACAATGGTACTGGGTAACCTGATCTGTTGGCCCCATCCCATCACAAGGAGGCTTCAGTCTTCCACTGACGAGGCTGCTCCTCAGCACCAGTCAGAGGGATTAGAAACAGTGACAATAACAAACTGCCACTTCTTCTGCACTCTATCAATGGTGTTCATCCTCACCGCTCTTTTCAGTTCTCCCATGTATAAAACAACAGATTGCCACTTCTTCTGCTCTCTATCAGTGGTGTTCATCCTCACCGTTCTTTTCAGTTCTCCCATGTATAAAACAACAGATTGCCACTTCTTCTGCACTCTATCAATGGTGTTCATCCTCACCGTTCTTTTCAGTTCTCCCATGTATAAAACAACAGATTGCCACTTCTTCTGCACTCTATCAATGGTGTTCATCCTCACCGTTCTTTTCAGTTCTCCCATGTATAAAACAACAGATTGCCACTTCTTCTGCACTCTATCAATGGTGTTCATCCTCACCGTTCTTTTCAGTTCTCCCATGTATAAAACAACAGATTGCCACTTCTTTTGCACTCTATCAATGGTGTTCATCCTCACCGTTCTTTTCAGTTCTCCCATGTATAAAACAACAGATTGCCACTTCTTCTGCACTCTATCAATGGTGTTCATCCTCACCGCTCTTTTCAGTTCTCCCATGTATAAAACAACAGATTGCCACTTCTGCACTCTATCAATGGTGTTCATCCTCACCGCTCTTTTCAGTTCTCCCATGTATAAAACAACAGATTGCCACTTCTTCTGCACTCTATCAATGGTGTTCATCCTCACCGCTCTTTTCAGTTCTCCCATGTATAAAACAACAGATTGCCACTGCTTCTGCACTCTATCAATGGTGTTCATCCTCACCGTTCTTTTCAGTTCTCCCATGTATAAAACAACAGATTGCCACTTCTTCTGCACTCTATCAATGGTGTTCATCCTCACCGCTCTTTTCGGTTCTCCCATGTATGAAGCTGTTTTTTTTGACTCGGTCCCAGTTTTGGTGTTCAACAAGGATCTGTACTAGGCCGTCATTGGGTACAGCCGCTGCGAGTTGTTATGATGGTGTTTGGTGATGTATTTTCCAGTCCAGCAAAAACGCTGGACACCATCTGCTGAGCTCCTCTCACTCACAAAATTGACTGCATAGTCGCAGGATGAACACGGTGGTTTTTTTTTTTTTTTTAATTTCTCATTGATCAGGGAAAGATTGTTAGTTGTTGAAATTTTTTTTTTCATCTTATGTCATTTTATTTTGTGTGTGTGTGTGTGGTGTACAGGCAATCCCAAGGCCACTGCGGAGGACATCATGCACTGCTTCTGTGAGCTGGAAACGGGAGTGTATTACATGAAACCTCAGGTGCCGCTCGGCCGCTCTTCCTACTGCCAGCCTTTCCACACCACCTGCAGAAAGGGGGAGCAACCCACACTGAAAGGTCAGATGGCAGTACGTCTTGAGTTAAAACAAAGACTAACTAAATGAGTGTAAAAAAAAAAAAGTTGCCCAACTATAATATAGGAGGTGTTATTATTGTGACTTGCTGATGTATAGTTAATGAAGACCAGGGTTTGGAGGAGGGTGGCGGGGCGGAAAGAGAGAGAGAGAGAGAGAGAGTTTTACTGAGTGTAAGTGGACGCTTGCCCAGTTCAGGATTTTGTGGAGTTTAATAGTACATTTGCCCTGTGGGATTTCGGGATTGTGTGAAGTATTACTGTACCTTTGTCCTGTATTGTTTCAGGAGTGTGTGGACTGTGACTATACCTTTGTCCTGTATTTTTTTCAGGATTGCATGGACTGTATCTACATCTGTACCTTTGTCCTGTATTGTTTCAGGATTGTGTGGACTGTAACTGTACCTTTGTCCTATATTGTTTCAGGATTGCGTGGACTGTTACTGTACCTTTGTCCTGTATTGTTTCAGGATTGTGTGGACTGTAACTATACCTTTGTCCTGTATTGTTTCAGGATTGCATGGACTGTAAATGTACCTTTGTCCTGTATTGTTTCAGGATTGCATGGACTGTAACTGTACCTTTGTCCTGTATTGTTTCAGGATTGCATGGACTGTAACTGTACCTTTGTCCTGTATTGTTTCAGGATTGCGTGGATGTAACTGTCCCTTTGTCCTGTATTGTTTCAAGAGTGTGTGGACTGTAACTGTACCTTTGTCCTGTATTGTTTCAGGATTGCATGGACTGTAACTGTACCTTTGTCCTGTATTGTTTCAGGATTGGCTGGAGTGTAACTGTACCTTTGTCCTGTATTGTTTCAGGATTGCGTGGATGTAACTGTCCCTTTATCCTGTATTGTTTCAAGAGTGTGTGCACTGTAACTGTCCCTTTGTCCTGTATTGTTTCAAGAGTGTGTGCACTGTAACTGTATCTTTGTCCTGTACTGTTTCAAGAGTGTGTGAACTGTTACTGTACCTTTGTCCTGTATTGTTTCAGGATTGCATGGACTGTAACTGTACCTTTGTCCTGTATTGTTTCAGGATTGCATGGACTGTAACTTACCTTTGTCCTGTATTGTTTTAAGAGTGTATGGACTGTAACTGTACCTTTGTCCTGTACTGTTTCAGGAGTGTGTGGACTGTAACTGTACCCTTGTCTTGTATTGTTTCAGGATTGGCTGGAGTGTAACTGTATCTTTGTCCTGTATTTTCAAGTGTGTGGACTGTAACTGTACCTTTGTCCTGTATTGTTTCAGGATTGCATGGAGTGTAACTGTACCTTTGTCCTGTATTGTTACAGGATTGCATGGACTGTAACTGTACCTTTGTCCTGTATTGTTTCAGGATTGCGTGGATGTAACTGTCCCTTTGTCCTGTATTGTTTCAAGAGTGTGTGGACTGTAACTGTACCTTTGTCCTGTATTGTTTCAGGATTGCATGGACTGTAACTGTACCTTTTTCCTGTATTGTTTCAGATTTGCGTGGACTGTTACTGTACCTTTGTCCTGTATTGTTTCAGGATTGCGTGGAGTGTAACTGTATCTTTGTCCTGCATTGTTTCAAGAGTGTGTGGACTGTAACTGTACCTTTGTCCTGTATTGTTTCAGGATTGCATGGAGTGTAACTGTACCTTTGTCCTGCATTGTTTCAAGAATGTGTGGACTGTAACTGTACCTTTGTCCTGTATTGTTTCAGGATTGCATGGAGTGTAACTTACCTTTGTCCTGTATTGTTTCAGGATTGCATGGATGTAACTGTCCCTTTGTCCTGTATTGTTTCAAGAGTGTGTGGACTGTAACTGTACCTTTGTCCTGAATTGTTTCAGGATTGCATGGAGTGTAACTGTACCTTTGTCCTGTATTGTTTCAGGATTGGCTGGAGTGTAAGTGTATCTTTGTTGTGTATTGTTTCAGGATTGCGTGGATGTAACTGTCTCTTTGTCCTGTATTGTTTCAAGAGTGTGTGGACTGTAACTGTACCTTTGTCCTGTATTGTTTCAGGATTGCATGGAGTGTAACTGTACCTTTGTCCTGTATTGTTTCAGGATTGGCTGGAGTGTAACTGTATCTTTGTCGTGTATTGTTTCAGGAGTGCGTGGACTGTAACTATACTGTTGTCCTGAATATTTCATGAAAGCTGTAAGAAAATTTGTTATAAAAATATTTGAAAGCAACAAATATGTTATTTGCGATATGAAACAGGTGCTGTAGACCACTGTCTGTTGGTCTTTCCTTTACACCTTCAACCCCCCATTACAGCCATAATTTTTTTCACTCTTCTTATCTTATTAATCTTCAGAAAGTTGCCATGTCAGTGTGCATTTGTCCTGTATGGTTTCAGGGATGTGTTGGAGTGTATATGTTTTGTCTTGAATGGTTTCAGGGGTGTGTTGGAGTGTGTATGTTTTGTCTTGAGTGGTCTCTGGGGTGTGTTGGAGTGTGTATGTTTTGTCTTGAATGGTCTCAGGGATGTGTTGGAGTGTGTATGTTTGTCTTGAAGGTCTCAGGGGTTGGTGTGTGGAGTGTATATGTTTTGTCTTGAATGGTCTCAGGGTGTGTTGGAGTGCATATGTTTTGTCTTGAATGGTTTCAGGGGTGTGTTGGAGTGCATATGTTTTGTTTTGAATGGTTTCAGGGGTGTGTTGGAGTGCATATGTTTTGTCTTGAATGGTCTCAGGGGTGTGTTGGAGTGTGTATGTTTTGTTTTGAATGGTTTCAGGGGTGTGTTGGAGTGCATATGTTTTGTCTTGAATGGTCTCAGGGGTGTGTTGGAGTGTGTATGTTTTGTCTTGAATGGTTTCAGGGGTGTGTTAGAGTGTATATGTTTTGTCTTGAATGGTCTCAAGGGTGTGTTGGAGTGCATATGTTTTGTCTTGAATGGTTTCAGGAGTGTGTCAAGTTAACTGTACATTGGTCCTTTGTGGTTTTTAAGAGTGTATGGAATGTAATAATTGTATGTTTGTTATGTTTGGTTTCAAGAGTGTGTGGAGTGTACATTTACATTATTTTGAAGGTGTGGAGTGTAATTGTACGTTTTTTTCCCTGTGTGACTTCAGGAGGATGTGGAGTGTAGCTGTACATTGGTCCTGTGTAGTTTCAGGAGGGTGTGGAGTGTACATTTACATTTGAGATGTGTGGTTTCAAGAATGGTGAAATTAACTGTACTTGTTTCCTGTGTGGTTTCAGGAATGGGGGAATTAACCGTACATGTTTTCTGTGTGGTTTCCAGGAGTGGTAGAATGAACTGTAAATGTTTCCTGTGTGGTTTCCAGGAATGGTGAAATTAACTATACATGCTTCCTGTGTGGTTTCCAGGAATGGTAGAATGAACTGTAAATGTTTCCTGTGTGGTTTCCAGGAATGGTGAAATAAACTGTCCATGTTTCCTGTGTGATTTCAGGAGTGTGTGAGCCGTGTCCCAAGAACACAGTTCAAGATGTGGACGACAACTTTTTCCTCTGCCGTCCCCAAACGAAGTAAGCTCCTGCCACATGCTTCAAACTTTAATCATACCCCCGCTTGTTGGTCTCTGTGCTGCTTCTTGTCATTCTTTCTTTCATTTGTTCCTCTCTCTCTCTCTCTCTCTCTCTCTCTCTCTCTCTCTCTCTCTCTCTCTCTCTCTCTCAGTGAGTGGATGACTTCATGCTCACATATCATACGATGTATGAGACATTCACACACTGCAGTTCTGTTGGGCTCAGTGTTCTGATTCAGCATTTGATGACTTTTTGAGCAGAAGACAAAGAAGACTAGAGGTTTGAGGGAGGGAAGGAGGGAGAGACTCTGACAGACACTGACATCTTTTATTGACATTGGCTAATAGCCTTTTTGTCAAGGCGGTACCATGTCTTTTTTTTTCCTTGCATGGAAGAAAAGAAAGCAAAGGAAAAACTGCAAATTAGGTGTCTACACAACTAAGCAACATTAAGAAATTATTTCAATTTCCATCACTCATTTGTGTTTTTTGTGTATGTTCTGGTACAAAATCATTCTCATACAACAAGCATTCCCTTCATATACGCACACTGATCTATCCTATCTTCCATCGACTTGCACACACGCATTTATGTCCTTACCCTCCCTTCTCCCCATTCACACATATTCTATGCACAGATATTTTATCTGGCTTGATATTATGAAAAACATTCACTTGAACCATTAAGCTTCAAGGTCAAATAAGTATTCTAAACAATAAAAATGAAATATAATTGATATGCCATCAATGTTTTGAACTTTTATTCATTGATAATTTTCTTCAGCATGTCTACAGCTTCTGTTACATATTTTGCCAGCATCTTTAACAATGTTATATCATTTTGTTTACAAAATATTGTTAAGGTTTCGACTCTTGACTGTGTTATGATCAAAGAGTCTTGATTTTTTTTATAATGTTCCCGTAGAGAGAGAGAGGAACTAGAACTGAAAAAGAAGAAAATTTGATAAAAGGAAGAGGAAGTGAGGGAAGAAAGATATGCCAGAAAATTATGAAAAGGAAATGTACACATGTTGATGCAGATTTAGATATACATAGAGATAATACAACAATGAAATGAAAAAAAAAATGTAGAAGCAAGAAGAGACAGTGCAGCAGAAATGTAGACATGTCTCTCGTGGGTTAGACTGATGAAGAGCTAGAGAGATATACATGAAGACTGGAGAGAGAAAAACTCAGGTATCATTGGGAGAAGGGGGTGGGGAACGAATCGAAAAGCGATGAAACTTGAGTATAATTGAGGTCAGGACAAGTTGTAGTGAAAGTTAGTGTATGTATTCTCATGTCTGTGGTCTGCTAAGGATGAAGAGGTTACCAATCCTTTATCTACACAGGGTGGAGATAACGGTTGTTTAAAAAAAAAAAAAAAAAGGAAAATTTGACTAATAACTCTGTTGTTGAAAGAACTACCTCTGGCTGCTTGTTTAACCTTTTAACTACCATGTTTTTAACCTAATAGTTACTTAACTACTAAATGAATTCTTTTTAAAGCTGGGTGCATATTAAAAACTGATTAGTGTTTGTTTTTGAAAAAGTAACCCCCCCCTTCCCCACTCCCCAATGAGATCCAGATCACACCAGATTTTGTGTACGAATGTAGTTTTCAGAAAAAGAACATTTTTTTTTAATCCATCAGAAATACCATTTACAGAGCCACAAACCACATACAATTTTTGTTTATGCAAACACACCCATACACAAAGCTGCATACGAACATAAACACAAGTGAAGAAGAGGAAGAAAAAAGAAGATAGACGACAAGATTGACAACAAAAACAAACAAAAATAGCACAAATTAAAGGTCAGCGTTCAGAGATCATAAAAAGAATCGGGATGAACAGATTCTCTTTCTCCTTCTCCCCCCACCCACCCACCCACTCAACTCCCTTTCCTTACTCTCACCTTTACCTTTTGTGTGTGTGTGTGACTTGATGTAGTTGAATTTTGCGGGTTGGGGCGTTTGCTGTTTGGGACATTTTGGAGAATTTCAAGCCCAAATACTACAACTCCGTGTGAGTGACTAAGCTGAAAAAAAAGAGAGAGAAAAGAAAGAGAGAGGGATACAGATATGGATATGGAAATGGAAAGTTTAATCATGTATAGGCCATTGCCCCTCATGATGCGGTACATATATACAAACATTTTTCAGAACTGACATTTGTGAACAGTGAAATCATCCAAAACTGACTTGGTCGTAAATCTAAGAAGTGAGAATAGAATGCAGCTTTAAGGCTTTATAAAGACAGGTTGACAGATTCCTGACTGTTTTTTCGTGCGTACTGGCCATAAGCAGTGTAAATCTAAACAGAGAGAGAGAGAGAACATAAGCAATGTAAATCAAAACTGAGAGAGAGAGCATAAGCAATGTAAATCTAAACTGAGAGAGAGAGAGAGAACATAAGCAATGTAAATCTAAACTGAGAGAGAGAACATAAGCAATGTAAATCTAAACTGAGAGAGAGAACATAAGCAGTGTAAATCTAAACTGAGAGAGAGAGAGAGAGAACATAAGCAATGTAAATCTAAACTGAGAGAGAGAGCATAAGCAATGTAAATCTAAACTGAGAGAGAGAGCATAAGCAATGTAAATCTAAGCTGAGAGGGAGAGAGAGCATAAGCAATGTAAGTCTAAACTGAGAGAGAGAGAGAGCATAAACAGTGTAAATCTAAACTGAGAGAGAGAGAGAGCATAAGCAATGTAAATCTAAACAGAGAGAGAGAGAGAACATAAGCAATGTAAATCTAAACTGAGAGAGAGAGCATAAGCAATGTAAATCTAAACTGAGAGAGCGAGCATAAGCAATGTAAATCTAAACTGAGAGAGAGAGAGTATAAGCAGTATAAATCTAAACTGAGAGAGAGAGAGCATAAGCAATGTAAATCTAAACTGAGAGAGAGCATGAGCAATGTAAATCTAAACTGAGAGAGAGAGAGCATAAGCAATGTAAATCTAAACTGAGAGAGAGCATGAGCAATGTAAATCTAAACTGAGAGAGAGAGAGCATAAGCAACGTAAATCTAAACTGAGAGAGAGCATGAGCAATGTAAATCTAAACAGAGAGAGAGAGCATAAGCAACGTAAATCAAAACTGAGAGAGAGCATGAGCAATGTAAATCTAAACTGAGAGAGAGAGAGCATAAGCAACGTAAATCTAAACTGAGAGAGAGCATGAGCAATGTAAATCTAAACTGAGAGAGAGAGAGCATAAGCAATGTAAATCTAAACTGAGAGAGAGAGAGCATAAGCAATGTAAATCTAAACTGAGAGAGAGCATAAGCAATGTAAATCTAAACTGAGAGAGAGAGAACATAAGCAATGTAAATCTAAACTGAGAGAGAGAGCATAAGCAATGTAAATCTAAACTGAGAGAGAGAGAGAACATAAGCAATGTAAATCTAAACTGAGAGAGAGCATGAGCAATGTAAATCTAAACTGAGAGAGAGAGAGCATAAGCAATGTAAATCTAAACTGAGAGAGAGCATGAGCAATGTAAATCTAAACTGAGAGAGAGAGAGAGAACATAAGCAATGTAAATCTAAACTGAGAGAGAGCATAAGCAATGTAAATCTAAACTGAGAGAGAGAGAGCATAAGCAATGTAAATCTAAACTGAGAGAGATAGAGCATAAGCAATGTAAATCTAAACTGAGAGAGAGAGAGCATGAGCAATGTAAATCTAAACTGAGAGAGAGAGAGCATAAGCAATGTAAATCTAAACTGAGAGAGAGAGAGCATAAGCAATGTAAATCTAAACTGAGAGAGAGAGAGCATAAGCAACGTAAATCTAAACTGAGAGAGAGCATGAGCAATGTAAATCTAAACTGAGAGAGAGAGAGCATAAGCAACGTAAATCTAAACTGAGAGAGAGCATGAGCAATGTAAATCTAAACTGAGAGAGAGAGAGCATAAGCAACGTAAATCTAAACTGAGAGAGAGCATGAGCAATGTAAATCTAAACTGAGAGAGAGAGCATAAGCAACGTAAATCTAAACTGAGAGAGAGCATGAGCAATGTAAATCTAAACTGAGAGAGAGAGAGCATAAGCAATGTAAATGTAAACAGAGAGAGAGAGCATAAGCAATGTAAATGTAAACTGAGAGAGAGAGATGCTGGGTCTGCTGCGGACTGGTGTTGTAAGGAGGTGACCTATTTGCCCAACAGCTGCACTGCCCTTGGCCTGGACACAGAGGAGATGGGCAACACGCAGAAGGAAACTGTCTGTGCCAAGCCTCCCTCCCTCCCTTCCTACCGGCCCCTGTCAGCGCCCATACTACCACTGCCTCGGGTAAGCTGTGAATGGTTGGCGGTAGAGCTGGCAAGAGAGTGGCCATGACAGAGAGCAGAGGAGAGGAGAGAGAGAGAGAGAGAGAGAGGAGAGAGAGAGAGAGAGAGAGTGGATATTGCAGGAGAGAGTGAAGATGAAGATAAGAGAGCCAGAGAGATGAATGCAGACCCGAGGAAGTGGAGGTGAAGGTTAGAGCCGGGGAGAGTGAAAATGAACGTAGATTCAGAGGGGAGAGTAGAGACGAAGATAGAAGCCAAGAGCCAGGGGAAGAGAGTGAAGTTGAAGTGTGAGAGGGGTAGAGATGAAGGTAGATTCAAAAAGGGGAATGGAAATAAAGATAGAGCCAGGGGAAGCGTTGTGATGAAGATGGAGCCAGGTGGAGGGTAGATTGTGGATGGGGTGTTGGAAATGATGGCGGAACCAGGGATAATGGAGACAGAGCTTGGGAGAGTTGAGATGAAGTTGGGCGGAGAGTTGAAACAGAGGCAGAGCCAGGGGAATGAGTGGAGATTAAGGAAGAGGGGGGTGGGGGAAGGGGGGAGAATGGAGAGTCGGGTAAAACTAGGGGTAGAGTGGAGTTGAAGGTAGACCCAGGTGGAGTGGAGATGAAGGTAGATTCAGTGGCGAGAGTGGACAGGTAGGCAAGAGCTCTGGGGAGAGGAGAGTTAAGGTGTCAGTAGAGCCAGGGGGAGAGTGGAGATGAACGTGAGCCAGGAGGATGACGAGAGGAATGGAGAGCTAGGGGAGTGTGGAAATGAAAGGTAGGTCCTGTTCATGCTGTACGTCCTGTTGCTTTCATTTCCAGCAGTGTTGCCGGGGAAAGCGACGACAAAAAAGACGACGGTGGTGTCGGTGAAAGAGCCAGTTCCACCCTCTGTGGCACCAGTTCTGGATTCGGAGGATGGAGCTTACTTTACAGTCACCCATATGTAAGTGGGGATTACTTTACAGTCACCCATGTGTAAGTGGTGATTACTTTACAGTCACCCGTGTGTAAGTGGTGATTACTTTACAGTCACCCGTGTGTAAGTGGGGATTACTTTACAGTCACCTGTGTGTAAGTGCTAATTACTTTACAGTCACCCATATGTAAGTGGGGGTTACTTTACAGTCGCCCATGTGTAAGTGGTGATTACTTTACAGTCACCCATGTGTAAGTGCTGATTACTTTACAGTCACCCATATGTAAGTGGTGATTACTTTACAGTCACCCATGTGTAGGTGGTGATTACTTTACAGTCACCCATATGTAAGTGGTGATTACTTTACAGTCACCTGTGTGTAAGTGGTGATTACTTTACAGTCGCCCACATGTAAGTGGTGATTACGTTACAGTCACCCTTATGTAAGGGGGCGTTGCTGGCTTGTTTTGTAGCATGTTGTAATGTCACCCATATGTGAGTTGGGATTACTTTTTAGTCACCCATATGTGAGTGGGGATTACTTTACATTCACCCATATGTAATGGGGCATTGCCGTCTTGTTTTGTGGCATGTTGTAATGTCACCCATATGTAAGTGGTGATTACTTTACAGTCACCCATATGTAAGGGGGCATTGTTGTCTTGTTTTGTGGCATGTTGTAATGTCACCCATATGTAAGTGGTGATAACTGGGTTGATTGGTGGAATGTTGTGGGGCCACCAAATGGATGGTGATTGCTGTTGTGTGGAATGTTGTAGTGTTGCACCTATATAAGTGGTGATCGTTCAGTGCAATGTTATAGTGTCACCATTGGTAAGCGGTGATTGCTGTCTTGCAGAATGTTGTTGTGTCATCCATATGTAAGCGGTGATTGCTGTCTTGCGGAATGTTGTAGTGTCATCCATATGTAAGTGGTGATTGCTGTCTTGCGGAATGTTGTAGTGTCACCCATATGTAAGTGGTGATTGCTGTCTTGCGGAATGTTGTAGTGTCATCCATATGTAAGTGGTGATTGCTGTCTTGCGGAATGTTGTAGTGTCACCCATATGCAGACCTGTCTACCCTACGATGTTTTAGCGTATTTTACAAAATTTGACTGGAAAATAGGATAATACGCTGAGTACGACAAAAATACGAAAGTTGGCAACATTGGCTACAAAAAACAAAACAAAAAAAAACACACTATTTTCCTGTTTGAAGATGGGAGTTATTGTCCCTAGTTCCAGTTGGCGCGTACTCGCTTACACCATGGTCGGCCATCTTTCATAGTGAGCGAATGAGACAGATATTCACGAAGAGAATGCCGCCACCAGCAAAATTATGCATTCATGAGAGTGATGAAGAGCTGTATGTTGAAAAGAAGGTTGCCAAAACGAAGGAGCAAACTTACCGGAATACATACCATGTAAACTTGGAAGTGCTTAGTCCCAAGTTCAAAAAAGGTCCAACTTTCGTGTGGTGCACTGTGTGCGAAACGGGTTTTAGTTGTGCTCATGGAGGCCGCAATGACTGCATAAAGCATGTTTCGTCAAAATCGCATAAAAAAACTATCAGAAGTGATGAAAGGAACACCTTCAATTGTACAAGCATTGAAAAAGGCCAAGGCAAAGTCTAGTGGGGGGACCTGGAGCAGCAGGTGACAAACGCTGAGATGATGATCATGACGTGTAGGCTGGTGGTTGGCGCAAATCTGTCCCAGTCAAGACTGATCGTCGTGTTCCCTATTCAAGAAGATGTTTCTTGACACTAGTGCAGCAAAATTGTTCAAGGTGTGTCTGTCACTTTAACTTCTGTTAATTAACTCCACTCCCCACGCCCACACCCCCGTCCCCCCAAAACAGGGGGGGGGGGGGGGATGGAGTGGCAGTACAAAGAGAAGAAAAAGATGGAAAATGAAAACTGTATGAAGGGTATGCATGTATGTGACTCTCTGTCACTCTGTGTGTGTGTTTGTGTGTGTGTGTGTGTGTGTGCGCGCGGGGGGGGGGGGGGGGGGGGGGGTGAAAGGAAGATAAGATAAGATAATGTTGCTTATAGCCCAGCCGACCGCAAAGGGCCACATCAGGGCTGTCACCACGTTAAAATCAACTCAAGTCATTCATTCACACAATTCTTTAAAATACATCGAAAAACCATCCGAAAGTTTGTTAAAAATCTTTCCACTGTAAAAACTCAGATCCGATGAAAAATGTTAATCTCTTTCAAGAACTCAAAGATGGCATCAGGTGGGACATCTCTGAACAAGGTTTTCATGGAATCTGCCGTAAAATGTTTGTGTCTCACATCGTGCAAGTCCCAACACTCTAAAAGAATATGCTTCATTGTGAGTGGCACATGACATGGAATGCACCACGGAGCTTCTTCATTATAATTTTTTTTTTTTTTTAATAAGATGGGCATCTAGATACGTGCAGTGTGTGTGTGTGTGTGTGTGTGCAGTGCACTTGTGCTAGTTGGTTTGAGTGTGGGTACAGCACAGTGAGTTGGCTGCAAGAATTGCGCGGTATAAGATCCATGTAAAGTTCAAGGGGAGAAAAATACTCTTTTTTTTGTCATGGAATACTAAAATTTACTCCATGGAATACTAATGGTTCACTTTTGAGGTAGACAGGTCTGCATTTGTAAGTGGTGATTGCTGTCTTGCGGAATGTTGTGTCACCATATGTAAATGGTGATTATTGCTTTGTGGAATATTGTAGCGTCACCATATGCATGTGGTGATTGCTGTCTTATGGAATGTTCTAGAGTCATAATATGTAAGTGGTGATTGTTGTCTTGTGGAATGTTGTTGTGTCACCATATGTAAACTGTGATTGCTGTCTTGTAGAATGTAGTGTTAACATATGTAGATGGTGATTATTGTTGAGTGGAATGTTGTTGTGTCACCTGTATGCAAATGGTGATTATTGTTTTGTGCAGTGTTGTACTGTTATTTTTATGTAAGTGGTGATTGTTGTTTCACAGAATGTTGTATTGTCATCCATCTGTAAGAAGTGTAGTTGTGTTGTGCAGTGTTATAGTGTCACCCGTATGTAAGTGGTGGTTATTTTTGTCGTGCATTGTTGCCATTGTGCAATGTTATACTCTCACTCCTATGTAATTGGTGATTGTTGTTTTGTGCAATGTTGTACTCTCACTCCTATGTTGTATGTAAGTGGTGATTGTTGTTTTGTGCAGTGTCTTTCCCATGTAAATGGTAATTGTTTTGTGGTTAATTCCAGTATCACCCCAGTGTACATGGTGACTGTTTTGTGCAATGTTGTACTGTCACAGTGGTGATTGTTATTTTGTATTGTAGTGTCACCATATGTAGTGGTTATTGTCCTGTGGAATAGTGTAGTGTCACCATATGTAAATGGTGGTGGTTGTCCTATCGAATAATGCAGTGTCGCCCATATGTAAGTGTTGATTGTTGTCCTATGGAATGGTGTAGTGTCACCGAATGTAGGTGGTGATTGTTGTCCTATGGAATAGTGTAGTGTCACCCATATGTAAATGGTGATTGTTGTCCTATGGAATAGTGCAGTGTCACCCATATGTGAGTGGTGATTGTTGTCCTATGGAATGGTGTAGTGTCACCGAATGTAGGTGGTGATTGTTGTCCTATAGAATAGTATGGTGTCACCCATATGTAAGTGGTGATTATTGTCCTATGGAATGGTGTAGTGTCACCGAATGTAGGTGGTGATTGTTGTCCTATGGAATGGTGTAGTGTCACCCATATGTAAATGGTGATCGTTGTCCTGTGGAATAGTGCAGTGACGCCCATATGTAAGTGTTGATTGTTGTCCTATGGAATGGTGTAGTGTCACCGAATGTAGCTGGTGATTGTTGTCCTATGGAATAGTGTAGTGTCACCCATATGTAAGTGTTGATTGTTGTCCTATGGAATGGTGTAGTGTCACCGAATGTAGCTGGTGATTGTTGTCCTATGGAATAGTGTAGTGTCACCCATATGTAAGTGGTGATTGTTGTCCTATGGAATAGTGTAGTGTCACCCATATGTAAGTGTTGATTGTTGTCCTATGGAATGGTGTAGTGTCACCGAATGTAGCTGGTGATTGTTGTCCTATGGAATAGTGTAGTGTCACCAATATGTAAGTGGTGATTGTTGTCCTGTGGAATAGTGTAGTGTTACCCATATGTAAGTGTTGATTGTTGTCCTATGGAATGGTGTAGTGTCACCGAATGTAGCTGGTGATTGTTGTCCTATGGAATAGTGTAGTGTCACCCATATGTAAGTGGTGATTGTTGTCCTATGGAATAGTGTAGTGTCACCCATATGTGAGTGGTGATTGTTGTCCTATGGAATGGTGTAGTGTCACCGAATATAGCTGGTGATTGTTGTCCTATGGAATAGTGTAGTGTCACCCATATGTAAGTGTTGATTGTTGTCCTATGGAATGGTGTAGTGTCACCGAATGTAGCTGGTGATTGTTGTCCTATGGAATAGTGTAGTGTCACCCATATGTAAGTGGTGATTGTTGTCCTATGGAATAGTGTAGTGTCGCCCATATGTAAGTGGTGATTGTTGTCCTGTGGAATAGTGTAGTGTCACCCATATGTGAGTGGTGATTGTTGTCCTGTGGAATGGTGTAGTGTCACCCATATGTAAATGGTGATTGTTGTCCTGTGGAATAGTGCAGTGTCACCCATATGTAAGTGGTGATCGTTGTTCTAAGGAATGGTGTAGTGTCATCCATATGCAAGTGGTAATTGTTGTGGAAGTTTGTCGTGTCACCCCATCTGTAAGTGGTGATTGTGTGCAATGTTGTAGTGTAGCCTGGTGCAGGCAGTGGCTTTTGTAGTGTGGAATGTTGAAATGTCACCAAATATTGGTGCTGAGTGGTATGCAAGTTTGTTCTCTCACTATATATAATTGGTGATTGCTGAGGAATGTTGTCATGTCAACATGTGTTAGTGGTGAGTGTTGTCTTTTGGCCTGTTCTAGTGTCACCTTATGGAAATGGTGATTTGTAGATTGTTGAAATCTCACCGTATGTAATTGATTAGGGTTGTGTCACCTTATTTAACCCTCTTCAGTATGCACTTACCTGAGCTTAGTTATGCCGAAAACCATCGGCAAGATAAGTAACTCCGTAATTTGAACATGGTTGCCCATTTAAAAATTAATTTAAAAGAGAAGAAAGGAAATAATGAAATGAAAATCGTTTTTAAAATTCCAACGAATATATATGTTGCTATATCATAAATTTGAAGAATGTCACGTGAGCCAGTTACTCGGGAAAAAAAAAATCTTCTTCTTCAGAACTTTCTTCCGAATCGTCGTTTATCATATCTGGAACCTCATCCCAGTCGAAATCTAGGTCACTGAAAGCTTCATCACCCAGCACTTTCACTAAGTCTTATGCCGTAAATCCCACAAATCACAGTATCTTCATTACTAAATCTCATTATAGAATGGCAGAAATCAAGGTTAGCCATGGTGAAAAAACAGCATTTCGACCACAAAACTTTAAAAAATCATAACTCGAGAACTACGGCACGTATCGACTCGCATTTTTTTTGCAAAAGGAAGTGAATGGCTACAGGAAGAAGGAAGTCACGTTCTCGTGAGGCTTCCTTTTCTACAAGAATCATGGCGGCGCCCATTGTTGCCACGTGTTTTACCGGGCGCTGGCAGGCGCTCAGCCTTTTGGCAGTGTGATTTCCGGTCAGGCGGTAGGGGGTGCATGCTTGTCAAGAAGGTTAAGTGGTCACTGTTGTGGAATGTTATAGCACACACACACACACACACACACACACACACACACACACACACACACACACACACACACATAGACACACACTCTCTCTCTCTCTCTCTCTCTCTTTCACATACTTACACACACACACACACACCACACAGTGTCTTTCAGTTTGATGGAAAAGTCTGTCTCTGATGTTGTATTCTAGGTTGCATTCGGATGATGTGTGTGATGTAGCGTTTTGCAGATGTGTTGTCAGTCTTTGGGAGAAACCTCTACGTTTACCTGGTATGTTGCAGTGTTGTGCTGTGTGTCAGCGGAGGAGTGTTGCTGATTCTGATCATTGTCATCATGATCTACGTTCGCCGTAAGGGATACTGTGCGCCTCGAAGTGAGTTTTTCAGCTGCTTTCAGTATTGTTTTCGTTTAATGACAATAAGTATTGATAAAATGCAACATTTCCACTAGCACTTGGAGTAGTTTGCTCTTTGCATAAAGTAGAACAGGAAAAAATATGTCTTCAAGAACATTTTACAACAGTCTGTGCACAGAATGAAAAAACTGAAAAGGCTCAAACACAATTCCAAGGAAGCAATCACATTGCATATTCTGTGTAACAAATACTTTCACACAAGCTCTGCCCAGGAGTTACAGCACAAATGAAAACCAAAGAAAAATGAAGAGTTCAGCCATAGAAAGTTCTATTCATTATATAGCATCAAGGGAGACCTTAAATAAAAAGTTAGCGAACTGCCAAGAGAAACGTGGACAAACAAGTCACAAGACAAAACACCAATCTGTGTTTTGTCTTGTGACTCGTTTGTCCACGTTTCTCTTGGCGGTTTGCAAACATTTATTTAAGATTTGTTTAGATTTCCGCCTGCAGTCGTCTCACTTTGCAACTTGAAGGGAGATGTTTCTAATGCTCTTCTGAAAGAGTCAAGAGAAGGGGAAAGAGGGATTTGCTGTGGAAAAGAATTCAAACCTGCGGTGTGCTGAACGAAAAGGACCAATGACCAAAAGACTTGGTCCTAACTTGCAGTGTGTGGAGAATTCTGTTGTTTGAAGAACACCAAAGACTTCGAGATGGGACATAGTTAGACAGGAGGTCAGCAATGTATGCTAGAGAAGAAAAAAAATTAAAGCACAACAGTGACAGTTTGTGTTCTTAGTGGTGACTGTTTGTGATCTATACTAGCATGAATAGGGAACCAGCGAAGTGTCTGAAGAAGAGGCTTAGCATGGTCACGCTTCTTTGCCCTGAAGACAAATCTGGCAGCAGAGTTCTAAACACACTGCTGTTTAGACAAAATATGCACCGGACAGCCAGGGAGGACTGCATTCCAGAGTCCATTTTGTGGAGAATGAAAGAACATACTAAAGACTCAGTTGCTTGTATAGATAGGTAGCGTTGAATGGAACTTATCCTGCATATTTCTATGTAGCGTATATTTGTAACACATTTTGTTAGGGGTATTTTGTTGAATTCCTGATATTCAAGATTCCTGGCAAAGTAAGGGAAAGGGATGTTGGTAGTATCGACTAGTCTTGAAGTGGGTTGTGGAAAAGGAAAACTTACTGTCTAAGATAGAATCAGGAGACCATCTGTTTTGTTGTCGGCGACTCAAAGCAAGCTGAAGTTTAATCATTAAACTTCAGCTTGCTTTGTGTCGCCCAGGTTTTTATCACAGTTGATACAGTTCTGCACGCTTCTGAGGGACACGAGTCACACAACGGTGTGTCACTAGCGAAAGACCCACTTGAAGCAGAAAAGAAGTCTATGAGTGATGTGACTTGAACTGTGTACATAATGAAAAGAACTGGTTTTAGAGCAGAACCTTGTGAAACACCAAAATGAAAGGTTGTTGACTCATTTTCTTTTTAGTGAAGAAAGGAGGGGTATTTAAGATAGCAGTCATCATTGTAATGGTTAGTTTTGTTGTCATGAAGGTTACAAAAAAAAATCCAAGAGTTTGTTGACATGTGTATCTTTACCTAAATCAGAGCATACCTGATAAAACAAAACTGTGTTGACATGTATGTCTTTATCTAAATCAGTGCATACCTGATAAAACATCAGACTTTACCTGCTTTAGTGGTATGCGTCTCCTCTGACAGATCATTTTCAGTGATAGAAAACCAAGAGTGTGAGTTGTCAGAAAAACATCTCGTTTACCTATTCTTTCAGACTCTTGTCATCGTCACTGTGCCATGGAGAGCGCCCAGTATCCAGTCAACTCCCCACCATGCGACAACGACAACGCCAGCGACGACTCATGCTGTGCCTGTGCCGACAGCTGCCTGGCATCATCCAGCAAGAGCAGCAACAGCGGGAAAGGCGGAGCGTGTGCCATCCCACCCTGCAAGCAGCCAGGGCACGTGCCCATGCTGGAGGGCTACATGAATGGCAAGTGTGGGCACGGGGAGCTGTCGGAGCCGCTCTACAACAGCATCAGCCACGACGAGTCCAAGCTGAGCCAGGGAAACCTCGCCACCTACCAGAACCTGAACGGCGTGCCCCCAACCATGCTGAAGCAGGGCGACTTTGTTGGCAAGGCGCCCCCAGCCTTCGACTACAGCTATCCCAGCAAGGTGCGGATTCCGTCCATGGACAGCGAGGAGGACAGCGACAGTTTAAAGAAAGGTCACCACCATGACCTGGCCACCCCAGACCCAGGCAAGGGGAAGGAGGTCAAGGATCGGGAGGACTTCACGGAGACCGACCCCCTGCTGCCCAACTTGGAGGTGGTGTCTTGCGGCAGTAACCCACCTACCGGCGCCCGCCCACTTCGAGGAATTTTGCGACACGGCAATGCGCGCCAGGAGGCGTCAGCAGCGCAGGGTGATGGGAGAGAGGTGGGGGGTGGGAACCGCCCCAACCTCAGCATGCTGTTGAGCTCTGTGGAGAGCATGGGGGCGTCTCAGGAGAGTGGAGGGAGGAATCCAGTGGCCAACCTGCCCTACCTGAGTCAGCTGGTGTCGTCGTCGCCACACAGCACGGCACATGGGGCAGTGTCTCCGCCGCAGCAACCACCAGTCCAGCACCAGCAGCTGCAGCAGCAACCGCAGGCGGCTCCAGAACCCCCTCAACACGTCCACGAACTTCCACCCCAGCTGCAGCGCCGCCTGATGCAGCAGCAGCAGCAGCAACAGCAACAACCGCAGCAGGAAGGATCCACGCTGGCTCTGCGCCTCATCCCAACAGCAGAGGCCACCCAGCCGCCAGTCAACACCAGCCTGGTCCAGATGGACGAATTGAAGCCTGCCCTGTCTCTTCACCCCAGCCCCACCACCCCGGCCCCCCCTCCCAACACCACCACCACCACCACAGTCCCAACAGGGGCAGCCAACATCAGGGACCGAAAAGAGCGCACAGCGTCCCCGGCACGTATCAACCCCTCCCAGCAGAAACAGGTGCGGGGGGGACGAGGGGGCAAGGGGCGAGAAGAGGAGAGCAGCCCTTGTGCAATCAAGGCCCCGGACACGAAGCTGGCTGCCGAGGAGATGGCGATCGACCCGGAAGGGGCGGGGCCAGGGAGACGGCTGGACGAGGAGACGCTGAGGAAGGAGGCGTTGCCGGCAGCGTCGCCGGTGGAGGAGGAAGAGACAACAAGGAAAAGTGTGGGTGGGAGTTCTGGACTGGGTGACTCGCTGGACCTCTCCTCGCCGCTCAGTCTCCCCTCGGAGGACGGGCGTCGCTCCAGGTCTCTGTACCGGCGCAGCAACAGTGAGGCGTCGCGCAGCGTGAGCCCCCAGCTGCCGCTGCCCCCCTCCCGCAGTATTTCCTCCCCTGGAGACAAAAACCGACCCTACGCTGTTGTCAAACGTGAGTTGGTTTTTCCATCATTGGACTGAACTGTTGCAAACAATGCAGTGGCACCTCTCAGTAAAGGCCTTCAGGAACTCTAGTAAAGTAGTTCTTAAATGGGAGAGGAAAAACACATTTGTAAAGGGGAAAGAGCCTGTCTTGGAAGGTAATTGTGATGTAGAGACAGAGAGAAAAAAAGTCCTAAAAATAGAACAAATCTTCAGGTGGAATTAAGCTGATGGAAAAAGAAAAAAATATATAGGGGGAGGGGGAACCCAAGGAAGTCTTTATTTACAGGCAAATCTTGTAACTTTTATACAAAGAGGGAAAAAATACTTCAGAAAAAAAAAGTGTTAACCTTTTGATCAACAAGTTTGTGTATGTAACATGTGCTATGTGTGACATGTACTAAACAGCTGGGGTAAATTTTTGAAGCGTTCATCAAACTCAAGAAATAGTGGCACTGGTCGAGCACCCCGTCGAACTCATGAAACCAAGGTTTAGTTTATTTGTTTGTTAGTTTTAATTATCGGAAAAGAAATATTTTCTCCTCATAATATCATTAAAATTACTGCTGATGTTAGAGAGGAGGATGTGAGTGGGATGGAGTGAGAAGAGATGGGGATGGTTGGGGGGGGGGGGGGGGGGGGACACAGTTGTGGGTGCAAAGCAAACAAATTTATGCAAAACAGAAACAGATCAGGAAGGAGGGAGTAACACACTTACACAGAAGGGGGGAAGCTGTAAAAGGTCCAGGGCATCTCATCAATTAGCATCTCCACGTGCTAAAAAAAAAAAAAAAAAAAAAAAAAATGGCCCCCTGGCATGGTTAAAGTGAACATGCGAATACTGGACGCCATCTGCAGTTGTACTTTTGACCTTCTACATTTCCATTGGTGTGATTTCTTTTTCAGATTGGTCTTGTTTTTGTGCACTGTAGATGCGACTTCAAAGTCATCGCTGATGTTTTAATTGATTTCAAATACATGCATAGAGTCTGACCGACGTCTGAGTCATTACAGTTGGTTTAGCAGTGCCTGGGTGTCTAAACCATCCACAGTTGTGCAGCAGTGTGCCAGAACAAACTGTTTCCTATTACTGTCCCTAGTCTAAAGTTGTCATTCACCTCCCAGACAAAGTTAAAAACGGTTTTTGAAAAATGTTTGCAAGCCAGTTGCAAGTGATTCCTATGAGCTTAACACTACTGATTCAGAAACCGATGTCTTTGTGGTCAAGCATTCCTAAGTGATCATGGGGATGGGGAAACAAAAGCAGAGTCACCCTTTAGAAGCAGATTAGAAGTCAAGGGAAAGCAATGACTAGGCAGATGCGTTGTTAGACGTTAAAAAGTGGTCAATAGGAGGTAAATCTGATGTGTAGACAGTCACTAAAAAAGAAGATGTTGCAGAATGAAGAAGGTTGTTAAAAGGTTGGGAATCTGTATCGGGAGGTAAAATGTAGTGTAAAGTTGAAAAAAAAATGTTACAGGAAAAGAAATCTTTAATGTGCTAGCATTCAGAAATGTTTCTTGGGAACTCTTCTTTGTATTCAAAACTTTCTGTACTTTTTAGTCACACGCAGTGCCATAGCTGTGTAGTGCCAAAATTAGCACCATTGTTTCATAGGTTTAACCTTAGCACCATTGTTTCATAGGTTGAACCTTGATCTAAACGGGAAGATTGACAGAGGTTAATGCATGATAGAAATATCAGAGTGACAGGCAGTGAGTTATGGTGAGTGTAGAAATACAGACCTGTATACCCATACAATTTGGGGCATTTTGGTTGGCAGAAATATGGCTTTTAGAAAGCAAGTGTAAGATTTGTACATGCTTTTTTTTCTTTTAAGGGAAAATGCATTGATTTTTGTTGAAAGGTATACCAGGAGTAGTTTTAGGGTAAACAGGTTTTGAAATAGCATTAAAATGCCAGGGATTTCTGTGCATCAGGAACAATTTTTTTAGTTCCTGTAAGAGAGAAATATTTTTCATCTGATCTAAGAGTTAGGGAAAAAAGCCATTTTTTCTTCTTTTTTTCTTCTTTTTTTGTTTTTGTTTTTTGTTTTGAAGTCTTGTTTAATGAAGTGGGTTTGTATGTGTGTTTTTAAAAACTGTCTAAGGAACTGAATCTGATGAGATGACAGGCTTGATATGGCCATTTGCGGTCGGCGGGGCTATAAATAAATGAGTTAAAGACACAGCTGGTTGTGGCAGGAGAAAATGGAAAAGGGTTAAAGGGAGGTGGTGGTTTGTTTTTTTTTCTTGGAGACAGATCTTGCACAGAAAAACAGTAAATTGGTTTGGAAAGAAAAATGAATCTGTATAATGTGATGGTCGTTTCTGGTTCTTAGACACAGACGTTTATGTGTGTGACAGCCATATCATTTGGTGACCAGTCTATGTGATCGGAGCCTTTGTTATACCGACATTATGCAAGACAACCATGCAAAGTGACCAGTCTTTGTGGCCTTAGTCATTTTTACGCAGACATTTGCGTGTGACAGCTATGCATAGTGACCAGTTTTGTGACGTTAGTCGTTTTTACGCAGACATTTGCATGTGACAGCTATGCAAAGTGACCAGTCTTTGTGACCTTAGTCGCTTCCATGCAGACATGTGTTTTTGTGTTGTGCATAACAGCCATACTAAAAAGTCACTTTCATGCAGACATGTGTTTAGTGTGTTGTGTTAACAGCCATACTAAAAAGTCACTTTCATGCAGACATGTGTTTAGTGTGTTGTGTTAACAGCCATACTAAAAAGTCACTTTCATGCAGACATGTGTTTAGTGTGTTGTGTTAGCCATACTAAAAAGTCACTTTCATGCAGATATGTGTTTCGTTTGTGACAGCCGTATTAAAACGACCAATCTGTGCTTCCTGAGTTACTTTAATACCTGTAGACACGTGTGCTATGTATGTGTAGTGGGTGTGACAGCCATGCAAAGCGACCCGTTGTGACCCGAATGGTTTTTAATCCATACATGTGTGTGTGGTCTGTATGACAGCCATACAAAGCGACCTGTTGTGACCCGAGTGGTTTTTAATCCATACATGTGTGCGGTCTGTATAACAGCCATGCAGAGTGACCCGTTGTGACCCGAGTGGTTTTTAATCCATACATGTGTGTGTGGTCTGTATGACAGCCATGCAGAGTGACCCGTTGTGACCCGAGTGGTTTTTAATCCATACATGTGTGTGTGGTCTGTATGACAGCCATGCAGAGTGACCCGTTGTGACCCGAGTGGTTTTTAATCCATACATGTGTGTGTGGTCTGTATGACAGCCATGCAGAGTGACCCGTTGTGACCCGAGTGGTTTTTAATCCATACATGTATCTGGTCTGTATGACAGCCATGCAAAGCGACCAATCACTGGACGCCCTGTCCTCCAGTCCCGATCAGCTGACAGAGTTGACGCGGCCTTTGGACTCGGCCAGCCACCAGTACCCCTTGCAGAGTTTGCGGAGCAGTACGCCAGAGAGAGAGGTCAGTGGGTGGCCTTTGTGGAGGTGGGGAAGAGAGGGAGGGAAGGTAGTGAGGTCTGTGTAAACTGATGCTTAGAAGATGAACAGACCCAGACACAAGTGTGCAATCATGTGTGTGCGCGCACGCACACACATGTGCCACACACACACACACACACACACACACACACACACACACACACACACACACACACAAAATTCTCTCTCTTTCTCTCTCTCTCTCTCTCTCTCTCTCTCTCTTTCTCTCTCTCTCTCTCTCTCTCTTGGACCTAAGTAGGTAGTTCCTGTGTTAGCTTCAACACAACATGTTTATCTGCAGCCCACTTTGAATGCACTGGTATACTGTAAGGTGTATCAACATTCTTGAAAGGTACATTTCAGCTTGTCACTACAGAGACACAAATGCACTGGTATACTGTAAGGTGTATCAACATTCTTGAAATGTGCATTTCAGCTTGTCACTACAGAGACACAAATGCACTGGTATACTGTAAGGTGTATCAACATTCTTGAAATGTGCATTTCAACTTGTCGCTACAGAGACACAGTACTTGCGTTTAAATTCAAAGAAAGACAGGGACATTTAAACGTGCACACAGAGCGCAGTGTCAGAAATAAAAAGATAAAAGACTGCGCCTGACTCGGTGACTGTTGCAATGAATGGCAGGATTAGCGTGTTGAAAACTGAATGTTGCAGTCTGTTGAGTGGAGTAGTCAGAAGAAGAAAAATGGTGAGGAATGTGGAGGGGGAACATGTGAAAGATGAAACGAGGGCTTTGAAAACAGTAGGACATTCCTTCTCTCAACTGATATTTCCTGTTCAGTTTACACTCAAACGTAAAGGAAGGAGCTTGGAGAGTGGGAATGGTGGGTGGATGGGGGAGAGGGTGCAGCTGTTGAAATAATAGGTGTGACAGTCAGGAGGGAAAGGAGGGTGGGATGGAGGTGGGGGGGTTGGCAGTGCAGAAGGTTTGTACAAAGTTTTTTATGAGCTGCGTGTCAGTGAGCATACAGATATTTGTTGTTGTTTCAAGAGCAATGGGAAACTTTGCTGATTCATTGTCATAATTCTGATGTAACACGCTATACAGAATATATTACAGGTGCTGTCCCTGTACATCTGAACCAGTTGTGATGCCGTGACAGAGCTCCGAAGCATATGTCATGCACACTTCCCTTTGTCTTTCTTCTGCATCATCACACATGTTCAATCTCTCTGAGTGAAATGAGTAGGTGTGTTCAGTTGATAACTCCATCATTTCATTCAGGTCTCACACCATGTGTTGAAAAACGCAAATGTGAATTAACAGAAAAAGAGGCATGCACAGCGAACTGTCTGACACAGTTCGGCTGGTGCCAGAAATTCAGTTGAATCATAACTTAAGTCAGGGAGGAGCTTTGCTCAACTTGACGGATTAAGGAAAGAAGGCTGCACACAGGTTTGACAAGGATGTGAATGTGGGCGCGCCGTATGTACATACAACGCATGTATGTATGCCTACTACCAGTTGGAGAGTATCTGTCTGTCTGAGAGCGCAGCTAGTGTAGACAAGACTACAGTTTACACAAAGATGATGCCTCTGTGTGTGTGTGTGTGTCTGAGAGTGCAGCCAGTGTAGACAAGACTGTTTACAGTTTACACAAAGATGATGCCTCTGTGTGTGTGTCTGTCGGTCTGAGAGTGCAGCTAGTGTAGACAAGACTGTTTACAGTTTACACAAAGATAATGCCTGTGTGTGTGTGTCTTGTCTGAGAAGGCAGCTACTGTAGACAAGACTTTTTACAGTTTACACTAAGATAATGCCTCTGTGTGTGTCTGTCTGTCTATCTGAGAGCGCAGCTAGCGTAAACAAGACTGTTTACAGTTTACACAAAGATAATGCCTCTGTGTGTCTGTCTGTCTGAGAGTGCAGCTAGTGTAGACAAGACTTTTTACAGTTCACACAAAGACAATGCCTGTGTGTGTGTGTGTGTGTGTGTGTGTGTGTGTGTGTGTGTGTGTGTGTGTGTGAGCGCAGCTAGCATAGACAAAACTTTACAGTTTACACAAAGATAATGCCTCTGTGTCGTTTCTCTGTCTGAGAGCACAGCTGGTGTAGACAAGACTGTTTACAGTTTACACAAAGATTATACCTCTGTGTTGTTCCATTTCAGTCCTCACAAGAGTCCTCAGAGGAAGCTGACGAAGCAGAAAATGCCTGACGACCACTCTTCAGGAAAGGGAGGAGACAACACTGACACTGACGGAGGTGAACACAGTCAGGCAGACAAACAATAGTAGAAGGCTTTGCATCAGTGCTGTGAAAAAACAACAACAAAAAAAAACAATAAAATAAAGAATTGCAGTTGAGCAAAAAACAAAAAAAAAGATGGTGGACAAAGGATTGCAATCGAAACGGTTTTTGTGGCCATGAGGATTCTGTACAGTGAGGTGAACTAGAGACATTGTCACAACAGATGACGACGGGCCTCTTGATTGGTCTGATAACCCCTGGAAAAACAGAGAAAGGAGACACGACAGTGAGAGGTTTTGGAAAGGAACATCGGAAGGAGATGAAAGGGAAAGAAAAGAAAAAAAAATGAAAGAGAAAAAAAAACACCAAACAAACAAAAAGAAAGAAATCATGGAAAGTTTAGACAGAAAGAGATTTGATAGAGAGAGATGTTTTGGACTCAAAATGGCCGTAAAGAGATGAGAGAGTAGTTTTTCGAGAGGATGACAGAACAAAGTTGAAACAGGAGAGAACGGAGATTTCAGTGATTGGCGAGAGTGCACATGTTGTTGAAAATGGGTCTCTGCGTGGTGAAGGTGATGGTGGAGTTTCATGTCGTCCGTTGCTCCATTCTTGGCTGTGCGCAATATTTTTGTGTGCGTGGTGTTTTTTTTTTTTTTTTTTTTTTAACCAATAAACTTGTGCCAGTGTCAGTGGAGAGTCTTTTGGTTTGCCATAGAGACAATGTGGTGAAGCAAATGCATAGTGTACGGCTGGCAGTGAGACGACAAGTGTGTGTGTATGGGACACACGAACTGCAGTGCCTATTTCGTCTGCCACAAATCATCAGGGAACAGAGATTGGTCAGGTGGTGTGGTTAGGAACTGGTCCATTAAAACAAGAACAAGAACAGAACGATAAAAGCTTTCTGTCTTTCATCTCGTTTCCTTGTTTCTGCTTCCTCCTCTTTTGCAGATTTTGAAAAAAAAAATTCAGACTCTCTCTCTCTTTTTCTCTCTCTCTCTCTTCCCCCCCCTCCCCCACCCCCCAATCTCTCTTTCTTCCGTTTCTTCTTTTTTTCTCAGTTTCCTCCTCTGTATCACTCCTTTTCTGTCGTCACATTTGACTAATACAACATACGGAAGTGCTAAAAAAGAAAAGGAAGTTTTGCATAAATTGACATGTTGCAATTGTTGAACAAGAACCACAACCGGTTTCACCACCAAAGAGAGAGAGAAAAAAAAAACACACACAGAGACATTGCAATCCCAGCGGAATGTGATAGTAAATGGCAAACAACATGCGCACCACTCTAACATTGTGGTCCAGATGGACAGGATGCATTTTTTTTTAATTTTTTTTTTTTTAATGTGCATGTTGGTGTTTGACGACATGGGCAGGGAACTTCCTGTACAGATTCGGCCCAACGGAAAGTGGTCCTTATGATCTGTGTGAGGCGGCATTGAGAGGTTGAGAGTTAATTGACGTGGAAATCGAACGGGTGTCATGGTGTGTATAGGTGGGTTTTTTTTGTTTTTTTTTTATTCCTGCTCTTGTCATGGCGACATGGAACAACAAATGCAAAGTGTTGTGAAGAGGGCTTTAGGAAAGTTTGGTGGAACAGTTTGAAAAATGGGGAGGAAACCGAGGCTCTCCATTTGTGCTACACACATATTTGCAGGTGTACATTGAAGACCCTTTTTGTTAATGTTAATTTTAAGATAATGCAAGGGTATTCTTTTTGATTGATAGATTAAATAAATAAGAATTCAGGAAGGAATGAAGAAAATGGGCGGCATTAAAGCTGAAGAGACATGTTGAGTGACTTGAGTGTGGCGAGATGGGTGAAATCAGTTGGTGTTTGTTTAGAGAGTCGTAGATCCAGTCCAGAGAGAATCTGTAACGGTGATGTGTAGGAAACTTACTGCTCAGAACCCAAGAGAGAGACTGAATTCGTGACACCCTGACTGAACAGATAACGAGCAGTGAAAAATATTATGAATTATTAAAAAGAAAAAAAGGAAACTTGTGAGTGGTTGATAAACCGTTGGTGAATTGTAAAACAAACAACAAAACAAAAACAAACAAAAAAACATAAGGAAACAGATTGCTCACAAATGTAAGACAAAATGCTCACTAGAAATGATACAGTGGACCAGTTCTTTAGAAAATAACGGAACATGGATTTCTGGGTAATATCACAATCTTTAGATTGGACGAAGAATGGACAGCAGAAGTGTGTGTGTAAGGGACCCATTGTACGCCTCATCTGCGAGAAGAACAACTTGTTGCTGAGTCGGCAAGACGTGTTCGAAACTGTGATCAGCTGCAGTTGGTGTTTGGCTGGCTCCAGTAATTCCTGATCAGCTCTGACTACACTCGGAGAGAGACCAGTTCATACACATATATTGGTTTGTGTTATGTTCAGCAAGTGAGAAACCCGAACCTAAGAAAAAAAAAGAAGAAAAAAAAACAGGAAAAAAAAAGAGACTGGACTGCAGTGCCATTGCTGTGTGCGCAAAACCAATGCCGCCGCCCCCCACCTTCCTCCCCCTACAATCCCCCTTCCCCCCCAAAGTCCCATGATTAGCCCAGTGGCTTTTCTTATGTGTTTGTTGCATCGCCCTTCGTTCCGTGTTTTTTTTTTTTTTTTTTTTTTTTTTTTGTAAAACACAAACAGTCCATTGTCCTGAAGATGGAACACTGGACAAAGGTGTACATGGTTGTTTTCGAAGTAATCCATAGTCTTTTGCTGTATATTCTTTGATAAACGGAGAAAAGGGTTGGCAGATGTTTTGACAACAGAGCCAAGGTTCCCTGTGGTTTGAGTAGCGTACGACATCAGGACTAGAAAAGGTTTCCAAGGTGGCCAGTTCCTCTGTGATCAGAGTTAGTGTCAAGATGGAAAGGGGAGACCAACCAGGAAATTCCCCTGCAACGGAGCTGTCTGTATACAAGTCACTGCCATATAATTTTCTTTTCTTTGTCTTTTTTTTTTTTTTTTTGCTTCATTGTCGAGCACTTTGTCACATGATGTGTTTGCCATTGGGACAGATATGTGCAGAAACATTGGGACTTTTTTTTTCTTTTTCCCAGAGTGTATCATTATCTGAAGATTTGTTGATGTATTCATAATGTCACTGTGTTGTTACTTTGTTACTCTCGTCTGCTTATCTTTTCTTTTCTTTTTTTTTTTTTTTTTTTTTTTGAAAAGTTTACTACTGCTTCGTCTGTTTTGTCACTTTGTTTATTCTCGCGCTCTGTCTCTCTTTTCATTTCCTTTTTGTGCTTACGAGTTTTTCATTGCTCAGAGATGATATTCAGATTAATCTGGGTGTGTGTGTGTGTGTGTGTGTGTGTGTGTGTGGGTGGTTTCCTTCAGCTTAGACTTTTCAAGATTAAATAGCGGGAAATAATTTCTGCCCTTTATGTACCTCCTCAAGCCCACCTTCCCTATCCTTTTTTTCTTTCCCTTTTTTTTTTTCATGGACTTTTGAACGTATGCAAGATGTAACTTGGGATAAGTGTCAAGTGCACATTTACGTACTCTGTAGCTGTCAGTGCATCTTGAAAAACGTGTGCTTTGTTACGGCATACTGGTCTCTTCTTCCCTCCTAGGTGGACAATTTCATTGACAAATTTTAGTCCATTGCGTTGACACCTCTCAGTAAAGTCCTCTCCCAATGAAAACTTTTACTGAAATTCAAAAAAAAAAAAAAAAAAAAAAAGACTGTGTTATGAGAAACGTTTTTCTTTGTCTAGATGTAAACAACTTCATTAAATTGAATCTTTATTCACAGCAATGTTTGTGCCATAGTGGAATGTACGTCAAGAAATCTGTTTTGACGCCACTTCAGTGACAAGTGTCAACTTGACCGACATGGGGTGTTCTCGTTCCAGATTGTTGAGGTTCGTCATCAGTGGCAGTGTCGACTTGTTTCTCAAGTGAATGGGATGCTTAGTCCAAAATTGTTCAGGCTTATTGTCGGTAGCAGTGTCCCCGTGACTATCATGTTCTTGAGGTGCTTTGATACCAAATTGTTCAGGCTTATTTTCAGTAGCAGTGTCAACTTGACCCATCATTTCATGAAGTAATTTCATTCCAAATTGTCCTGGTTTATCTGCAGTGGAAGTGTGGACTTAACTAATAACACATTTGCTCCACATCGTTCAGGTACATCCTCAGTGACAGAGCTCTACAGCTCAGTGGGGTAGGAGGTGAGAGGGCAGGGGGAGGTAGTGTGGGGATGTGGGAAGAGGGAGTGGATTAGAAGCCTGCTCCGTGTTAGCAATTGCAAAATGGTACAAATAGCTGTTAAAGTGTAGACCCTGAGGTTGGGACTTGTGAATAAATCACGAATGAAAACCAAAGCCCAGCTGTATCTCTTGTGGTAAGTAAAGTCAGTAGTATAATCCGAGTTAACCAGTCAAAGAACCACCTCTCTCCCTTATTGTTGATTCGACTGTGTGGATCATCAAGTTGTGGAAGACAAATGAGATTGTCGCTTTTTTTTCTTCTTTTTTTTTTAACTATTTCAATTTTATGTTTTTGTAAAGAATCTACCAATTTTTTTTTTTTTCAGAGCACCGACTTTGTGAAACTAGGGTGTTTTATTGACCCCCCCCCCCCCCCCCCCCCCACCCCCCCCTCCAAAAAAAAAAAAAATCAGCAAGTCCAAAATCCCACTAAGCTTTCTTTGGAAATAGTTTAGTACGAAAGTAATAGAAGTAAAGAGAAAAACAAAAAGAAAAATCCTTTAAAGAGAGCAAGTCTGCCTTGAGAGTGACTTTACTTGGAGGTGTCATTGTACTATATTTACCAGAAACTTTTAAAGACTCCCTTCCCAGATCCAGTGGTGAAGGATGTCTGAAGGTCATTGCCAACAGGCTCCTCTGAAGACAAAGGAGTATGTCGAGTTGCGTAATAAGGGGGAAACAGGTGCATATCTACAGAGACATGCACTGATCCATGTTGTCAAGAACTTTCAAAGTGCCATGGCCATTGATATGTTTGGCTTTGTTTTCTGGGATCAGATTATATTGTGCTCTCAAATGTTTGTACTGACTGTTGATGATTAAAAGAGAACTATGTTGACGCTTCAGATTTTGACTCGCTAGTTTGGGTGGTGGTGATGGAGAGAATGGTATCTCTCTGACACCCCCCCCCCCCCCCCCCCCCCCCAATGCCTGCATTTTGTCTTAGTTGTAAGGAATTGTTGCCTGTGTGTCTCCTGCATCTCTGTTGTTCTTTATAGTGTTTCAGCTTGATGTTAATTCATTTTCTTTGCCTTTATAGGAGAGGATTGTAAGAGGGAGATTTGAAAAAAAAAGGGGGGGAGGGTAAGGGGTGGGTGTGGGGGCATGTGGAAAAGGGATTAGTAGATTCTTATCATCTCTTTGTTGCATAATGTTCTTTGAAATGAATGGCAGAATGTGTTGACCATTCATATACATGTGAAGCCATGGCAAAATGTGTTGACCATTCATACACGTGTGCAGCCATAGCAAAATGTGTTGACCATTCATACACGTGTGCAGCCACGGCAAAATGTGTTGACCATTCATAAAGGTGTGCAGCCATGGCAAAATGTGTTGACCATTCATACATGTGTGCAGCCAATTGCATTTATTTGCAGCCTGTCATGGCCTTCTTCATCCTGAAATTAACATTCATTTGCGGCCAATCCCAATTGACAGTATTTGTGTCAAAACTATTGTTCTTCATTATGTGCAGCAGTGTTTATGTTGCCTGCTTTCATGAGGAAAGTGGAAGGATGCAAGACACTTTCTTAGCGCTTGGCTTACCGTGTCCTTTTCTTTTCCTTTTTTTTAAAAATTTCATGGTTTGTTTTGTTGATTATCATTGTGATGCCAATGGGATCACTGTCATGGCATTGTCGCACGCTGTGTAGACACAATGAAACAATTGTGACTGTTCAACGGACAGTCATTACAAGGAGGGCAAGTTTTCATACCAAAGTTGAGTTTGTGCGTGTTTTTTTGTGTGTGGGTATGTGTAAGTGTATGCATGTGTGTGACCATGTTGTGCATGCGCACTAGTGAAATGCTTCTGGTGAAATGATGCTATTGCTTTTTTTTTTTCTCAATGTTTTAGTTAATTATCTCCACTGATAGGTTTTGTCAACATGATTCATATCCTTACTCTTTTTTCTTTTGAATAATTTATTTCTTTCTATTTATTACTGTTTTTTTTTTTTTCTTTGTTTTGTTTTGTTTACTTCTGTTTCCTGATTTCTGTTTGCTTTGCAAGTGTGATACAAATTATGAAAACAGACAACTGGATTTTAGTGACGGTGTCTAAGATAGAGAGGGGAAAAGGACAGCAGGGTGAGAGTGGGGGGGGGGGGGGGGGGGGGGACATTTTGCACTTGGTTTTTAGTGTGTGTTAAGTAACTGAAGAATAGCTGGGAGTGCAGCTTTTAGAGAAAAAGATAAAGAAGAAAAAAAGTCATTTTTAAATTGTGGGTGGATGTAGTTTGTGTTGGGAGGAACTGGACGAGGAGGCATATATAAAAGAAACAGACGGCAGAGGTGTTTTATTGTTGTTTGTTGTTGTTCAAAGACAAGTTACTGCCTGAACTTGGCAAAATGTGTCCAAAAATGTGATCGGTGTTTTGAATCTCACCAGGTGGAAATGCTGTAGTGGAATTGATTGTCGTTTGTCTGTTCCTGAGTGTGTTGGTGTATGTGTCTATGGTCATGCATGTGAGTGTGGTTGACTGGATGTGTGTCATGTTTTGAGTTGGCAGTAGTTTTGTTTTAACTCTACGGAAACAGTATTTTATAGAGAACAGAAAAACATGAAGAAAAAAAAAAAAAAAAACACTCTTTACCAGCAAAAATTTTCTCAACAAGAGGAATGTTTCAGTCATTACAGTTTGTTCCATTTTTCAGTTGCTGTTGACGGACAATGAATGTCTTTTCACAAGCTAGCATTTCTCTCTGTCTTGTATAATTTGTTTTTACATGTGTGTTTGTGTGTGTGTGCGAGAGGGGAAAAGGCAAAGAATGGAACTGGGCTGGAGGTGTGCTGAAAGAGAAAAATTGTGTGGAAATGTGTCTGTAAATAAATGAGCATTGAACATTGTCTGTGGAGCTAAGTGTATTTGCCAACATTTTTTTATCGAATCAAATCAGTGGTCAGCATCTATTCTTACCAGTCCGTAGGTTTTGACGATTTACCTAAATATCAGTCATTTTAATCTCGGAACACAAGCAAACATGGTAATACATGATTTGAAAGAAAAATGACTATAGTTAAAAAAGTATATATAGTTTCTAACTTAATGAATATTATTCAGAAAAAAAAAAATGTATGGCTGAACAATGTGTTCTTTTGCAAATCTGAACATCAGTTTAGTATGATGTCATATTTTTCATTGAATTCATTCAGTGAAGAAGTATATTTTTGTCAGTTCATGAAGAATTTTCCATTATTGCTTGTAGCTGGACTTATAATGTCATTTATTCCATACAGTCCATTTCAGGTAAATTGGTTAGTCTTTTTAGTGCTGAGACTACTGTATAAAATCGCTCTGAATTCATCAGTAAATAAATACACAGACACAACCGAAAAACACTTTAAAATGAATAGTTCACAGTGAAATGTCAGCAGTAAAACAAGTTCAGGAGAAGCATGCATTAAAGTGTTGTTGTTATTTTTAACTGAAACAATAAGCTTCAACAGCATGGGGTTTTTTGTTTGTTGGGTTTTTTTAATTATTATTATTTTATCAAGAAGTGTGCATAGGAAGACTGATGTCTACAGCCATGATTAAAGAGAGGAAAATTAGGAGCGGGACGAGGGTAGGCAAATGGTATAGTGATGATTGGAAGAAGGAATAGTACAGAGTAAGTAAACATGGCGGAGGAATGAAAATGAACACATCTGAATAGAAAAAGAAAAAAGAAAAAGGGGGGGGGGGGGGGGGAGAAAAGAGGAGGATTGTAGTAGTTCCTTCTACATTGATGAACATGATTTTTTAAGCTGATTTTGTTCCATGTGCGTTTGCTTGGGAGGGCTGTTTAATGTCTGTTTTTCATAAGTTCAGCATTTTGGCAGCATTCTAAACTTGTAGAAGAGTTGCTCCAATGTACATATGAAGCAGGTTGGTACAGTTGCATGACTGTAATCACGCACATACACACCCACATACATAAGCTAGAGTACCAAAATTCTGTGTCTGTACAGTTTTGTGTGTATGAATTGCCCATGAAGTTTTGCGCGCTATGATTCGCCCTTTGTTTTGTGTTATAAATCGCTGATTAAAGTTTTGACTTGTGCGATACATGTCTCTCCTAAAGTTCCAAATTTGTGTTATAAATCACAGACAAGTTTTGTCATAAGCAGATAAAGAAACACAAGCATGCAAGGGCCATTACTGCAGTTGACCTGTGCCATCTCATTTTCACTCTGGAGTTGTTTCCACATGTCTTTAGAAGAATATCAAATCCTTGCATGCTGGGATATCCATTTGACCGTACAGAAGAGTTATCATGACGGTATGGAGTGCGAGATTTGAACAAGAGTGGGACCAGAAAAGAACATGAGCAGAAAAGAACTGCCAAGTTATTTCAAAGGCAACACTGGTTTGTAAAGTGATGGACATGTGTATGAAGCTGCCAAGAATTGCAAATCTTCAGCTTTTCTGTACTTACTGTTGAAAATCTCCTGGAATCCACTGCAGTGTCAGTTTCCTTGAAAACGAACTGAGCTTACTGTAGTTACACGGGTTGTCAATACTGGAAGGGCTGAAACGCACCAACATTTTGACAGGAGGAATATAGTGGCTTGCTTGTTTGTATCTCTTTATTTGTTTGTGTTTATGTATTAAAAAAAAAAAAAAGAAGAAAAACTTGCAACCAACAGCAGTTGTACCATGATGTGAGATTTGGTTGTACAGTTTCTCATCTTAATCCAGTAATCCGGAACGTGTATTGAGTCTTAAAAATCAAAATTGTACAGCCTGAAATCTTAGGTCTGATCTTTCCACTAGATCATGAGATGAGGTGATAAGATGGATGTGGAAGTCAGTCAGTTCTGTTCCTCGAAAACAAAAAAAAAAAGGTCATAGAGAGCTGGGCTGGGTTTCATTGACTGAAGACGGCAAGATTTAAACAAGCAATCACATTGTTCTGTGATGTTGGGCAGTGAGAGAAGCAGCGTACTGCCGGTGTGAACATCAGGACTGGTTCGCATGCTAGACAAAAATGACAGCGTTGTGGATAAGACTAGACGGCCGGTGTGAACATCAGGACTGGTTCGCATGCTAGACAAAAATGACAGCGTTGTGGATAAGACTAGACGGCCGGTGTGAACATCAGGACTGGTTCGCATGCTAGACAAAAATGACAGCGTTGTGGATAAGACTAGACTGTGTCAGGATAAAAGAAGCAATGGGTCTGCTGCTGTATGACATAGTATGAACCAACTGCGACAGTGAACCAACTACTGCGACAGTCATTTGTTTGATGTTGCCATTGTGACACGTTTCATGCAACAGAGCTGATTTCAACCAATCTGGATCCAGATTCAGGAACCAGATGATGGAAAGAGCCATTGTAGTTTGCTTTTGCCTCGGGACTTCTCTTTCGTCATCTCTTCAGAACTGGCTAGTTGCATCACTTTGTGGCAAAATCTCTCTCCAAGTCCAGGAACGCAGCTCTGCTGACATCTCTTCAGTATGGCGACCGCAGTGTCTTGTCCTGTGTCCTGTTTCTGCAGGGGAATGTCCTATATGATAACGAGAAAAGCGTAGGGAACATTTTGCAGTTGGCAATAGGGACAGCACAGTGCTTAGAGCACATGCCATCACAGTGGGATTGGGAGGTGAAGCATGGTTACCCCAATTCCAGACAGGTGCTCTGTCATGAACAGACCACCCCAGGTCAACCACCTGTCAGTGGATAGCTAGCTGTATCTCTTTGAGCTGGGAAAGGGAGAGCAGTGAGGGGAAGAAGCAGGCAGCCAAGCTCTCGTGGCAGACCCAGACAGAATTTTTGGTCTTTAGCTCCTTATTCCCCAGCTGTAGCTTAGGTTATGGGAACATCAGTGCTTCTTTGTGTGTGTTTTGGTGAGCAGAGCTCCATTCCAGACTGTGTGCTCTTGGTGCTTAACAATTGCTTGAACATGGGCATACTCATGCAATTTTTGGCATCTAGATATTGCTGTCGGTTGATGTGGCCAGATTCTGTTTCTGTCTTCCTTTTTTTTTTCATTGTCTTTGCACATAATCACTGATTTATTTATAAAAGTTCTGAAGACAGTGTTTGTACCATGGTCTCAGGTTTTTCTGTTGGAGTGTGTTTTTGTGTGTGCATTGCCTGCAGTCATTCACACAGTACTGCATGAAAAGATTTGTGTCTGGGTGCTCACAGTGCAGTTCTAGTATGCCTGTCATATGTGGTGTCTGCTCAAATTCTAAAAGGAAAAACAAACGTAATAATATGGTGTGAACAGACATGTCTTTATTTAGTCCTGGAACCATGGTGCAACCCGATTGGTTCACTTGAACAAGCAACCAACCAAACAACATTTTGTTAAATGGTTTGTTTAGAAAATAAAATTTAGTAAAATTTTGTTGTGTTCAATCCAAAATCATAGTATTCTTCATAATCCTGCCGTATTGTGTGAGCTTGAGTGTGGTTATAAATGATTCAAGAAGGGAAATATTCCAGCTGGTATGTTTGTGTCTGTTTGTATTTTATATTGATTTTAATTACCTTTATTTTGAAATTGTATTATGTTTGAACCAGGTTTTTTTCGTGTGTGTGTATTGTGGTGCTGTATGCTGGATGAAGTGGACTGCCATAAGTACTTAATTATGATTAGCAATTATTGTGTGCTGAAGAACATCATCATATACAACACATACATTATATATAGAGAGAGAGAGATCTATCAATAATGGATGTCACCTTCCTGTTATTTCTCTACCATCTTTGTTGTCTCACATTGTCATCATTCTATCTCTCTTGTCTGTTCTGAACTCATCCCCCCACCCCAACTCCCTCCGTCATTGCTTTCTTCAGCAACATTCTCGTTTTCTTCAAATGTTTGACTTTGCACCTGAGCCAGATTCTTATTGCAGGCTTTAAACTATTTGACAGGATGTACTGTGCGTCTTATTTAACCTCCAACGTTGTAATCCATGCCGTCGTCTCGCTCATCACAGTTGTGCTTCAATGTTCTAATGTTGGTTTGAACAAACAAACCAAAAAAAAAAGAATAAAAAAAGAAAAAAATGTTAATATCTGTCACGTCAGGTGCCTGTGAATGTAGATGTGACGATGTGCCGTGGATTTGATACTCACTCTGCAGGGTGGAGGTTCATGTAACAAAGTAGTACTGTTCATTAAAGACTTTCCTAACGAATATCGGACTTGCTGCATTCATATCATGTCCATCTCTTTGTGAGCATTGGCCAGTTTGCCAGCTCTGGCCAGATTTTTCGCAGCTGACTCAGTACTAGGACACACCACAAAGCATCTTGCTCTTTCGGTGTTCCGCGAACATCTGCTTTTTTTCGTACTTTGATCTATTCTTTTTTATTTTTTTACTATTTACTTTTTTGTTTTATGGTGAAACACTGAACAAGACACCCCCGTCAGGTTTTTTGCTCTCTCTTTATTTTTCAGACCTCGCTGTGCTCAGTTGTTCCTTTCCTTCCCATTGTGGCTGAAAATAATCCCTCAGTGTTGCTGTCAGGACTGAATCGGTTCATGTCCAGCACTTTTTCCCTCTACATTTTCTTCCTTCTGGTTGCTCATTTGCATGCCCCGCCATCTGGATTATCATGCCTGATTCCAAACGGACTTCTCTCACAAAATATTTCTCTGCTCTTAAAATACCTGTAGATGTACCTTCCCGCAGAGCAGCCCCCCCCCCCCCCCCCTCCCCCTCCCCTCCCATTTTAGACATAATTGTTCAGAATTTGTAGAAATCATTTGAAAGAAGTTACACTGTAGATACGTAGAAAATTAGGTGCAAAAGAAAGTGAAAAAGACGTTAAAGCATTTTTTTGGTTACTAACATCCATATTAAGCAATGCTTATCTGCCGTCAAAAGAAATGCCATATCATACTTGTGGGGAAAAAGGAGCCAAATTCTGTCTCTCAGCAGACTTCAAGTAACAGCTCAGTCCTTGTAGCTGACCTCCCTTTTCTCTTGTTTTTTTTTTTTGTGACACTTTGGATGTGATCACTAGGTCTCTCATTGTGCACCTTTCAGAGTTTATACAAGCATGGAGTATCCCAAAGGATCGTTTCCATCAAAGGTAGACCTGCTGGTCTTATTGGAACAATTTCACTTCAGCTTGGTTGGGTTGAACGAACCTGTCAGAGTCCACGTCTAGAAATCATTTCAATGGAAGGTAAAGTGTGGGTTATCTTTCCTGGGAGGGAAATCAGGTATTCAGATGAAGAAGAATGTTCTGGGGGAAAAAGTCTTTAAAAGGGAGGTTTTTTTTTTGTTTTTTTTTTGATCAGTCTTTATTGGGAGGTGTCATTGCATAAATGAGCAGCTCTCTCTGTTCATGTGTTAGGAATGACTCGGTCATCAGCCAGCCAGAAAGGCTTTACGTTCAGCTTGCTGGAAATGAAATTCTGATTTCGTTAATAACCCATATTGTTGGCACTGGACAAAAACTTTTGTAAGTGGTTATAGCCCATGTTGTTGGCTCTCAGACAAAATCTTTTGTATGTGGTAATAGCCCATGTTTTGGGCACTCAGACAAAAAATCTTTTATATGTGATAATAGCCAGTGTTGTTGGCACTCAGACAAAATCTTTTGTATGTGGTAATAGCCAGTGTTGTTGGCACTCGGACAAAATCCTTTACAGATTTGACAGCCGTATCTGAAAACTTGTGCAAGAAGCAGCCTCATGGGTACATACAGAACCTGAAATTTGGAACCCCTGTTCAAATTTGATTTCTTGTTTTGAGCGAACGAGGATCCTGATACAAAATAGGGTTAAGAACTGATAAAACATAGTTACTTATTTTATCGATGGCACTCTGTGAAACCTTTGAATGTCTGCGACTCCCTCTCTTCAAAGTCTCTTTTTTTTTTAATGAAACACTTGTTAAATTTTTATCAGGTTTATTGCCCTAATACTTGAAAATAAAGTGACCCCATTTTTAAGGATTTGTGGAGGTCATTATTGACAGGTTCCATTTTATTTTCAGAAAAGTAAAATGGTTTTATGAACAAAGCAGTGTAGAGGAAGATGAAACAAAGAAACAAACGGAAAACAAGGAATGAAAAGGTTTACTGTTTAACCCCTTGAATGCCAATGACGTATATACACTTTTGCTAAAATGCTTGAGTGCTTGCCAAGGACATACACATTGGATTAATTTTATGCGCTTGGTTTGTTCAGAGTGTTAAAGAAACTTAAAACTGTCATAAGTTATTCGTCTGTTCATTTTATGGATACTTTCTTGCAAGAGTGTGTATGCTGTAATTTTCTGCTATTAACTATTACCCTCCACAGGCAAAAAAAAACCAAGTGGGCTCTTACATTGATACATGGCACTGAATGGTTAAAAGGAGGATTTTTTTTTTAACAATAATGATCAAATTGTTATGAAATGGAAGGGGTAATCATGAGATTGTTTTTGTTTCCACTAATATCAGGAATTGTTAAACGGTTGTTGTGAATAACTGACTCGAAACTGGAGAATGTTTAGGGATTCATATAGTTTGTTTTTAAACTTCAGTTTTTTTTTCTTTTTCATGGTACTTTCAATTATATTCTTGCTTGTTTTATTTCATAGTTTATTTACTGACTTCAGCTTTTTAAATGCCATCATTTTCTTTCTTTACCCACATTTTTTTTTCCATTTCTAGTAGTTCAGAACATAAACCCAGCAATCCCAATGAGGTTACAAGGATGCAAGAAGGAAACTGTCTCATTGAAAGCAGGACATGAGGGGTCACAGAATTTGATGAAGATGAAGACATGCTGTTCTGTTCTGATCTGAAACACGTGATGGGTCTTTATTCTACACTTCCCTTTTTTCTTTTCTTTTTTTCCTCAGAGTCGAGCAGGCCAATAAAGATACAGCATGCTCAGCAAGGTCGGAGCTGTACAAGGCTGAAAAATTCAGTGCCTCTTATGGGACTCGAACCCACGATACCATGGCACTAACCTGTGTCTCTGTGAATGGTCTAACTGGGTTTGATTTTAGTGGTGTTTTTATCTGTGGGTTTGATTTTATAGTAACTTAATTATTTCAGACTCCCAAATATTTTTTTCCACTTTTTTTTTCCTACTGTGCTGTTTTTATATGATATGAAATTATCTATTCACAAAAACCTCTACATATTTTCTTTTATTCTTGACTTTATTTTTTATTGTTTACATTAATTTTCAGTTAATGACAGTAAATTTTGTATTTACATTGATTAAGTTTATGTTGATTAAAAAGAAATTGTTTTCAGTTCCTTTTTCTAGAAAGCTAATGGGTTCAAACCAGTTAAGCCTGGGAATTTTCCATTTTGAGGAAAAATCTGGGGGAAAAATGTTTCTCCTTTTTTCTTTGTTTTTTTTTTTTTGGCTGACCCACATGCTGTAATACAGTGTTTATTATAACAGAAGATTTCAGTTCTATGAAATACAGGTTAATAATGTTCTGAAATCTTTCAGGACTTTTCCCTCCCCCTCCCCATTTTCTAATAGTGTTGTAAATCACTAAATGCATCATTCTTTACATTTCTAAAATTTTAGTGCAATAGCATCAAGACAAAATGAAGCACTGAATAAAGGGCGAGGTGTCATAGAATTGTGCCAAATGGCGAAGTGTTTGATACACTGATATTTGATTGGATTTATATGCTTGTTTTGTAAACTTCAGGTGCATGTTTGACAAGGACTGCCATGTGTTTTATAAACTGCAAACCAAATGACTGATGTCCATTTTCTTTCCGTCTCTCTCTCTCTCTCTTGTTGGTCACTTTTTTGTTTTCAATATTTCTTGTTGTTTGTTTCTGTTATATTCATTTTATCAACATTTGTTTTTTTTTTTGCAATGAGTATGTTTATATAAATATCAGTGAATGTTCTTCTTGTAGTCTGCATATCACCATTTATTTTACTTGCAATGAATTTTGTCATTTAGTGATTTTGCCTCTGAGAGTAGCCATTTTCGTCTGAAGTTAACACGAGACAATGCAGTTGAGGCAGGCTGTTTTTGGTGTGAACAGAAGGCAAGACCGTCTATTGCGGCAGTGTATTTGGTGGCTTTCAGAGGTAGAGCCATGTTGCACGATGCCATGTCACTCAGTCGCTTTCTGGTAGCTGGTGATCGCATACTGTACCGTTATGTACATACTGTACGAAATAAAGTACACTAAACAATAATCCTGCGTCTGTTCTTGTTGCGTCTGATTCTTGCGTCGCTTTTTCTCCAACTGAATTCCTTTCAACTGGTAGGCTCATGCTCTGTCTGTGTTTGATTCTCTCCGTGTTTTCTTGCAGACTCTAGTTTGTCACCGATGCACAAAACCGACTTGTTCACCTTTGAATCCTAAGCTAGTTTGTCTTCATGAGGTACACATTGAATGCCCAGCTCATAGTCCTGTGCATCATCAAAATGGCCTTTGACTTTGAGACTGAAAACATGACGCGTGCATGCTCATTGGTTTCCCTTTGATTGTTCCAACTGTGGCCAACTCACGAACAGAACTGCACTGCATTTGCTTGCCAACTGTTGCTTGCTAACTGTCGCATATCCTAACAGGGACAATCCAGAAGAGAGACTGGAGACTGTTTTCATTACATGAAATGGTGGCTGTCACATTGTTTTTTGTTTTCATTATTAAAGTGAAATGGTGGCTACCACATTGTTTTACTTTTTTTTTTATAGTGAAGTGGTGGCTCTCACATTGTTTCACATTTTCTTTCTAGTGAAGTGGTGACTGTCACATTGTTTTACATTTCCTCTATAGTGAAGTGGTGGCTCTCACATTGTTTTACACTTTCTTTATAGTGAAATGGTGGCTATAAAGTATAATATTGTAATTTTGTTAACACCCTTGTGATTTCTGGATCATTCTGGGTACACTCACCTCTTACTTGCAGCAAAACACTGGAGTCACCAGGAGCCTTTTGTGTTATGGCTGTAGACAGCCCAATCCCACAACGCCCCACCAAGAGACTCAGCAGATATGATAGCTGAGGTCCTGATTTGGCTCTTAGTAGTCCGCTGGACCCTATAAACACTAACCAACGCCCCACCAGTGTTATCATTTGGGGGGGAGGGGGGGGGGGGGGGGGGGGGGGAGAGACTTCTCTCTCAGGGGGAAAAAAAACACCCACAAAAGCAACAAATGTACACATACTCTCTCTATTTATGTATATATATATATAAGGAGAGTTCAACCCCCCCTCCCCCCTCACACACACCCAAATTGCTCCTTGGGTTCAACGGCTTCACACTTGTAGAAAAGAACTTAGTAGCCACTGCAGATGGATTACAAAAACAACATCAACTTTTTTCATGTCTTTAACATTTTAACATTTCACCACAGTCTCACTTACGTTGATCTTCTTTGAGTATCAATCAATCAGACTAAATAAGCTGACAACAATCCTAAAATGTGAGGCAGAGAGCACACACACACACACAGAAACGAACATGCGCACACAGTCACCGACATAAGCTATAAAAGAAGACTTGACTTTCTTTTCTTTCTGTTTTTTCTTTCTCTTTATTTGTCTGGTTTTGTTTTTCCTGTTTATTTTATTCTCTGTGTGTGAGTGTGTGTTTCTTGCATAGTGTCGGCTAACAAGTCAGAGTTACACAATATTATGTATATGGAAATGCATTAATGTACTTCCGAGAGCTCATGTTACACCAGTAAATTTTGTTGGTGTAACTAGGTTCTGGCACTGGAATTGTTATAAAACTCAATATTAAGCAACAATATATCAATGATTATGAACAGCACTGGAATGTCTTGACAGAAGTGCATGTATTGCTCTCGATCCTAACTTCAGACAAGTGCTCCCCCAAATTGTGACCTATTCCCTATGTTGACAGTCACAAAATGACAGTGTGGGAAAATCTGTAATCTTGTTTATACTATCCCTTCATCCTCTCCCATGCATGTCTCGATCGTTTCCCTGCGTTAGCCTCCGTCTCTCTGATCTGTGTCCAATTCAACTTTCAGGCCTACCTAAATGTATACATGTCTGCCTTCCTTTGTTTAACTGTCTTGTTCAGTTATGCGTCCATTTGTTTGGTTCTGTCCCCTTGTCTGTCTTAATATTGGTTTTTATGTCCACCTTTCTCGTTGTTTTTCTCTTTGGTCTTCTCATGTTCTCTGTTTTGATTTTTTTATTTGGGGGGGGGGGTCTGCCTTGCTTGGCTTTTCTGTCTTGCTTTGTTCTTCTGTCCTGCTTGCCTTTTTTTGTTTTGTCTGTTTATCTTGTTCTGTTTTTTTGTTCGTTTGTTTTGTATATTTGTGCTTTCTGTTGATTTTTTATTTTGATTGTCTGTGTACAGTATTTGTTATATTTCATTTGCTTGTTGTCTTTTGTGTTCTCTTTATTTGTCTTGTGTTTTTTTGTTTGTTTTTTTCTGTCCTGTTCCATTTTCCTATTCCGTCAGTTTGTCTGGCTTGTTGTGTTTATGTCTTCTGTTGTCCCGTCTTTTTATCTGTTTATTTTTCTGTTTTTCTCTCTTGATCTGTCAATTTGTCTTCTGTTCTCTGAGAGAACTATAAAATAGGCATTCTGGCTCATCCGGCTCCGCCCAGCTTCAACCGGCTGAAGCCGGTTTCGCTGCTGCTCCACCGGATTACCCAGAATGCCTATTTTATAGTTCTCTTAGGTTCTTATTCAAGTCGGCATCATGTTCTTATTCAAGTTCTTATTTAAGTTCTTAACAAGTTTTTATTCAAGTTCTTATTTAAGTTCTTAACAAGTCAACATCAAGTTCTTAACAAGTCATCATCAAGTTCTTATTCAAGTTCTTATTTAAGTTCTTAACAAGTTTTTATTCAAGTTCTTATTCAAGTTCTTAACAAGTCATCATTAAGTTCTTATCAAGTCGTCATTAAGTTCTTATCAAGTCGTCATCAAGTTCTTATCAAGTTCTTATTTAAGTTTTCATCAAGTCGTCATCAAGTCGTTATTAAGTTCTTATTCAAGTCACTTATAATTATTTATTAAGTTCTTGAAATATTACTGCATATCAAATGGATCAAAATGATCTTTTGTTGTTGGCAGTTCTGGTATTCTTTTTTGTTCAGATTTTGTATTTAGTGGCTGTGATTTTTTGGGCTGCTTTGGTTTTTGCTGTCTTTCTTTATATGTTTTATAAACGTAATAACCACCCCCACCAACACCAATGACGCCAAAAATGCCAACTCTTTTAATCCAAATAATCCATGATGATGTTGCGGGTCTTGAAACAACTTGTTCTTGTTGTGGCTCTGGCACAACTGGTGTTTTTTCATTATGAGTTATATGTTGTAACTCTAATTTTCTTTTTTTGTTCCACTCTGCTAATTTTTTCCCTGCTTCAACGCGCCCAGGATTCTTTTCACGGGTCACTTTCTCCATCAACGTTTTCTGATTCTGCTCGGTCATTTTTAAGGGAAATAAAATCTATATGATTAAACGTAATTAACCCCATAATTACTGGCGACAATAATGTTCCAAATCTGTAATATAGATCACATCCTAGAGACTCTAATGACTTTGTTAAAACTGGATCCTGCGTTAAATCATACATAAAATCTTGTTCAGAATCAATGGGCACAAATCTACTAACTAGTTTAGTGTACAAACTAAGAACAGTTTGTCCGACACTTTTGACCATTCTTGACCCCAGTTGCGCTTCATACCTGTTGTGATACTTTACAATGTCTTGCGGCGACATCTGTTGAATCTGTTCTATGCTGAATTCATTTCCGAGGTACTGTTTTGTTTTTCCACACGCCGCCAAAGAATACAGCCTTTCTTTTTGGCGCATAATAGCTTGGTCATCAACTTGATTATTTGTAAGTTCAGGAAGTAAATCATCGCAGTTCATGTTTTATTAATAATAAATATTATTTTATTTTTAAAAAATGAGCACCGAAAAAACTGTTGCCAACCTCGTATACCATTCTGCTGTTATTGGAGGTCTAAGTGTAGGATACACAATGCTTGGTAAAAGCTTGTTAAGAATAAAACCAGCAGATCTTGGCAAGCTAGATTTTGAAGACTCAGCAAAGTTGCTGTCATTACAGCTTCATTTGCTACGAAAGACTTTCTAGTTAAGCAAGGAATAATTCCAGAAAATATAAATATGTAAAAAAAATACATTTATAAAAATGGCTTCACTCGTAATGATGATAGGCGGCGCAGTGGTCAACGCGCTTGCTTTCAGCGGAAGTAATTACGCGTTTAGTAAACTACAAAATAACGATGAGAGAAAAAGACATAACAGAGCTATGGAGCAACTAGCCGCTGCACAAGACACCTATGAAAAGCAAAGAATGGAGCAGTTAGATTTTATTAACAACAGACTTAAACAACAGGGACATGCAGCTTACACATTTAAAGATGTTGACCAGGCAATAAAAGAATATTTTCTAGTAACAGGCCAACAAGTTGAAACATTGCCCCCACCAAAATTCAGCGATTACTATCAACCATCAGAAAAACAAAAGATGCAAGAAATATTGTTTATTGTCTTTGGCATGACCGCTGTGTATTTTGTTGCACAAAGTATTGGCTGAATAAAAATGTACAAAATCTATTATTCTCCAAAAGGATATTGGAAGGGAATAACGGCAATTAAAAAGCTTAGCCAAGCAGCAGGAGTCAGTGAACAAACAGCAAAAGAATGGTTATCTAAACAAGCGATTTGGCAAATTTATTTACCTGCGCCTAAACGAATACAGAGACCACATTTTGTGAATATAACTCCAAACGACACCCATCAAATGGATCTTCTATATTTACCCCATGATACGATTAGACGAAAAAGATTTAAGTACGCACTTACAGTCATTGACATAGCTTCAAGATACAAAGATGCGGAACCATTAACACAAAAAAGTGCTTCTGCTGTTGCTGTCGCTATACAACTGATATATCAACGAGGCCCTTTAACTTATCCTCGCATGATTCAAGTCGATGACGGAAAAGAATTTAAAGGTGAAGTGAATCAATTATTGTTAAAACATAGAGTTACTATTAAAAGAGGCATTCCAGGAGTTCACAGATCACAGGGTTTGGTTGAAAACTTTAACAAACAGTTATCTGAAAGACTTTTCTCCTACCAGTATCACAGAGAGCTGATTGACAATTCTCGCAACACAGAATGGGTTAGAAGACTGCCCTCAGTTTTGCGCGCAATGAATAATGAAGAATTTAAAGGGCTAAAACCAGTACAAGCAATCAAAACCAAACGAATAAATGTTGCTATTGAAGACTCATCCAGTAAACTATTACCATTTGGTTTAAAAGTGAGATACCTTTATTCACCGGGAGAAGCGGAAGGGGACACTCGCATCAGGGCAACAGATCCAGTTTGGAGTGTTGATCCATATGAGATAAAAAAAATTGTGAAAATGAATCCGCCAGTGTATTATTTACGAGAAACTGACACAACAAAACGACCAGCCCCCCGAAGATCTTTTGTGAAGGAAGAACTGCAGATAATCCCACCAGACACAGTTCCAGTCGCTTAGTTAATTTAGGCAAATACATTTGAGTTTAAAATGGAAGCTCAAAAGAAAAAAGAGTTTTCAAAATTAATACGTCAATTATCTGCTTATAATATTATTATCAAAAAAATATTTAAGAACATTGACAATCTTATGCTAAAACAGCCAGACAATCGCTTACTACCCCAATCCCTAGATTCTGATATTTTGATATGGAAAAATCAAAATCTTGAAATGATAAAAAAAAATTGAAGCACATTTAGCAGTAATGAATGTGAATAATAATGATTTGGCTATACTGGATAATGATATAGTTGAGCTTCTGATAACACTTGACCAAACAGAAACTCCATGAAGACATATGATTATACTATTCTCCAGTGCCCAATTGCATATGAAAACTCTGGATTAACAAATACTCGTTTAGTGTTTGTTCTATCTAATGACTTCTTTGTTACAACAGTTGTGTTAATCTCATGTAGATTAGATCGTAGTTTGTAATTGTCATGATGAAAAGTCTTTTTATTGAACAATGCTTCTTTGTAGTTGTCATGTGATATGTTTGATTGCACAACACTACGAGATATTCCCTTTGCTTTTTTGACAACTTTTTTTTGGCTTGAAAGACTGTACATTTTCGACCTTAAACCAATAAACTCCTTGATCACACCTCCAGATAATTCATCCTTCATCTTACCTAAAACCTTCTTATTAATAACTGAATGCAAAGGTGAATCTTTAGGGTAATCAGATGTGTCGTACCATCCCGCATGCCCTTTTGCTACTTCTAATTCCATGTCTTTGTAAAAATCTTCAGTAGGGATGTCGATTACAAAAGAATCTGTATCTGTGTACAGAACTCTGGACTCTGGATACAAGGGTTTAAAGTAGTCGTAAAGAAATTCTAACATCAAAAGCTTCGACAGCTCTAAAACAGTAAACCCAATAAAAACAGGTTTGTCCAATTTGACTTTCTTTTTTTTCATCATTATTCCAAAAAGCTGATCATGAAATCTTCTGAAGTCTTGGTAGTTGGGTTTTGACACCAGCTTAATTGCTTCGTTTTCTCTAGTGACCAATCTGACATCTTTGCGCTTGTGCGGATTTTCCATAGTCTTTCCAAAACAGCTGTTGTTCATCAACTTGAAAAAGTCTTTTTCTGAAGCATCTGTGGATTTAGTTCTGAGATCAGTGTTCTTCATGATGTATGGTTTCATGAACTGTTCTTGATCAAATGCAATTATACGATGAACTGCTGTTAACTTTAAACCATGTCTTAAATAAAATTGGAGAAGTCTGTAATGACAGACATAATTTTTTTTGTCACGAAGATTAGGCACAAGTTTAGGCGGTTCTGTCATTGACACTTTTAGGGTTTCTGCCGCTAATGGATAGTCATTATGGTAATCATGGAGTTCATGAGGATATTCTAAATCAACTTCAAGAATAAAGCCTTGCGGTTGATCAGCTTCTAGACTCTGTAGCCATTTTAAAAACTTTTGAATGTCTTTTACACCTCCTGTGTACATTTTAAAGTTACGTAATGGAAGTGATTGACTCATAGCCCAACCATACAGATTGTTTGCATCTAAATACATGAGATAGTTAGAAGTTTTACTTGGATCATAGTTGTCTAGGTATTTGTTGTTTGCTTTACAGTAATGGTGAGACGCCATACTAATTCCGCCACGCAATCCGTTTTCAATCATCTGAAGCATTGGTAGGTCAGACAACAGGTCAATCTGTACACCAGTAAATTTTAAGAATGCGTCCCAACTCATCCCAGGCGCAGAAATATAATGCGCAGGATCTAGACTATAATGTTTCATGCAGGTCTTTCTGTAATTTTCAAAGATATCCGCCAACAAACAGGTATCCGCCATTAAATAGGAATCATGATAGTCTCCCATTGTTTTAGATTCTAATTTTTGCCACGCTTCTTGTGCATGCTGGTAATCAGAATCACTGATGTCCTTTCCTCTAAGACTAGAAAAGAACGCACCTTTAGGCGGAAGGGTTGGCTCGTCAAACCTTTCCCAACTGTTCATGTACTCATAAGGGTAAACGCCCTTTCTAACGAGCGTTGGGTCAAAATATTCTTCTGTTATTGGACAGGACTTTAATGATCCTGCTAGTGACTCTAATGATCCCATCAGGTGTTGCATAGAGTCATAAAAAGATAAATTATTTAAAGTGAAACACATGTACTTTTCTGATGACTGCGCAATGCATGACACCCTGAAATCGCTAGTTACTGCTTGCAATATAAGATGAGAATCGTAACCTCGCAAGTTATGAAAGAATATAGGAAGTCTCCAAGTCCTAGGATCAAACTTTAGTTGAAGATTGCAATTGTTATGTGCTGCTCCTCTGAATTCTCCGCTAATGTGATCATGATCTCTTACTGTTGGGTTTAAACTTTTAGGTGTTAGCTCTAAACCACAAATCCAACAGTGAGTGGCTGAGTCATAGCGATCTTGATCTTCAGAGGTCATCTTAAGATCGGATAGGACTAGATTATTAGAACAGACATTATGAACTTCTTGCATGCGTTTTAAGAAATGTTTTGCTGCATGTGGTCCTCTGTATAATTCTGGCTTTGAATGTTCACCATCTGACCTGACAACAATGAAGGCAAATGAACAAATCTGGTGGTTATTCATTATAACTGTTTTTGGTAAATGTTTTGGAGCAGGTCCTTCATAAGGAACAATAAGCGATTCAAAGTCTGCGTAAACAACGTATGGAGACCTCTGGAGTTTTTTGTAATTCTTAAAACTAACCTTACTGCCTTCTCTTGGCATAATTAGTTCTGTATTGCAGTCAACTGGACTGAGACAATGTTTTACATGTTCGCTCGCAGCTTGAACGGACGGAATTCTTGTTAAACATTTTCTACAAAATTCTTGTTTGCTATGTTGTTTTGTAGTATGCACTAGTAATCTACTCATTGTGCGTATTAGAGTGTAGTGCAACCCATTAAGGCTTTGCATTAGGAGTAAGTCTACATGAGTTTTGGTTGGTTCGCCTATTGTTGGACTGTTCTTTGACACTCTAATTGGCAGAAGGTTGGTTTCTTCAGACCATGCGTATACGTTAACAGTTATTGGGGGATTCTGTTCTTCAAACTGATCAATTTTGTCTACAGCCATAGGAAAGGTGAGTCCATCAAAGTTAAGATCATTGACCCAAGGTTGATAGTTAGATACTCTCTCTGCATTTTTGGCAACGTGATGCAGCTTCGCAAGAACGCACCACATAAAACATTTGTCGTCTGAATTCTTTATGTTCAAAACTGCTCTCTTTGCAACTAATGTTGGAGGCAGTGGAATGTAAGACTTGCCTACAATTGGCTCATACTTAGCCTGTCTTAATCTGATGTCTAGGACTTCACCCTCTGACCAACCAGAGCCTCTCATTTTAGCTGCTTCAGAGGCTTCATTAAACTGTGTAAGAAGTTGATCTGCCCAACCGGGTGTTAAGTCATTATAAGAAAGAATAGTCTGCTGTTTAGTTGAGACCCAGACTTCTAGATTTTCTTCGTTTATTGTTATATAGTCGATTAAAACAACTAACCTTACTTTAACTGGAGGGTTTATTGTTAGTTTACTTGGAACTTGAGAAATAGCATGTACAACGCTTGCCTGTACGTTTGTTGGATCAATAACTTCTAAAACGACCTCATTTAAAGCTTTTGACAAACGCTCTTCCTCTTCCATTGCATCTAACCAAGAGTCAAAACTGTCATATATCTTATCCATGTTGAGCTTCTTTTCTAACTCAAAATATTTATTTAAATTAATTAATCAATATCAGAGGTCTTTTTGTGCTTAGACTCATAAACTAAAGTATAAACGCCCTTTGGTGTTGTTAATGTGATCTGTTTAGAACAGAGTTTAATGTCTCGTTTACTTTTTTTAAACATTCCTTTTTTATCTGGTCGGTGTCTGGTTGTTGAGAAAAAGTTGCCCTTGCCTTTCTTTGAAGATCAAACTTTTGTCTTTTGTAGTCCTCAAAATCAGCCTGTAGGCGACTAAATTCTTCATCCGTGATGTTCGAGTCGGCAAGTGCTTTATCAATTATCAGTTTGAAGGAACTAAGTTTAGCTGTTATTAGTTGAACCATAGCTGTGTGCTTTTGGAGTTTAGCTTTTATTTTTTTGCTGACAGCACTTACAGCCAATGAACACAGGCCAAGAGTTAAAGACAAACCGCCTAGAGGTAAAGCTGCCGGTGCACCTACGCCTGTTGCTAAGAGACCTACACTTGTTCCTGCTGATAGAGCACTAGTGATCGATGCTCCAGTATTAACATATGTAACAGCATTAAAGACAGCAGAATACCTTCGTTTGGTTTTACTGTATTTTGAAAGGTCCTGCTCTAGTTGGGTTTGCATTTGTGTTATGTTTGTTAATCTGAAAGTTTTTATGTCTACAGCAACAGAGTTGCCTACTATCTCTTCTTTGGGCACTTTTGGATAAACCTGAACAGACATGCTTTTTTTAAAAATAAAAATAATTTAGTATTGGATATCTTTTAATCTGTTATCTTGAATATTCAGCTGCGCACCATATATTAAAAACAAATGTACATTAAGTGGTTTATCACTCTCTTTTTCTTTATCAATTTGAATGTTTATTACGTCTTTAACTGTTCTCCCACTCCCATGCAACTGATTATCCTCTGTCGACCTTAGGTCAATCCATAAACCGTATTTCGTTGTTAAATAATCATCAAGTCTAACATTATGAAGATGTAGATCTTTGGACACAAGATCTGCTGTTGGACTTCTATGCCTCCCGCCTCCAAAATATTTTCTTATTTCGTCAAAATGCTGATAAGGTTTAAGCCCACTACTGTAGATTTGGTTAGGACTGCCCTCAATTGAACATTGTACTTTCGTTATTTTAGGATTAATAAACTTTTCAGTTTGTCTTTCGTATGGTTTTTCATCTTCACACAGCAATAAAATACCTTTAAGCGATCTTGCTGAGGCGCTAAAACTAAAATTCCATATTGTGTCTGCCTTGTTTTTAGTATATTTAGAATGATGAATTACTCTTTCGTAATATATTGCTAATTTTGACTGATACTGTTGTTCGATCAACCTTGCTAAGTTAGGATCGTTAATAGTATCAAACTCCAACAAGATGTCAGAAATGCTGTACTTTGCATCTTTGACTGTAGATTTAATAACGCGATTGTATTCATTAAAAGTTAGTTCATATGTCAATCTGTCTTTTAATGCTCCTTGAAAGTATGGTGCATGCGCGCTTAATAACTCAAAATCCAAGGGTATGGAAAAGCGATTTCCATACGCAAAATTTACAGCTTCGGGCTTGTTGCCAGATGCAGCATCATCAGCATCTATTCTGTGTTTTAGTGCTTCATCACTTTCGATTCCTTGAAACGCGAGGTCAGCCCTTTCATTCGCGGTTAGCCATAGATCACAATAGATTAGAAATATGTCTGCATTGTGTAAAGAAAATATTTCTTGCCCCTCAAGTTTTATAGAAATTTTCTTAACGATTGCCCGTCCCAGATTCTGTACAACTGTCCTGTTTGCGTCTGTTGCTGATTCGAGTTCTATTTTGAAAGCAAGTCGGGCAGAGCCTGGTACAATCATTTCATCTGCTCCTAGGTCTGGAAATTTGACAGTAAGAATCTGATCTGAATCAATAGTAGATGGATTATTTGGAACAATAATATTTTGCTTATTTCCCTTCACGCCAAAGGGCTCTTTCAGTCTTCTATGTGGGTCAAGAAATGAACCATATGCTTGTGACATTTTTTTATAAAACAAAAATAAAAAGTTAATTATTTTTAAAACATGGCAGGCATTGAAGATTATGATGTTTTTGATCCTGGAGACGACATGAGTGAAATGACGCCTTTGACACATCCATTACAATCATTGCGGCGTGAATTAACAGAAAGTAAGGTCAAATCATTTTATCAAAGTTTAGGCCAAGAACCTCCCGAATTTATAGACCCTAATGATTTTGAAACAAAAGATGACCATTTGTTTGTGAGAAACGATGAAGGACAACTTGTTCAGCTTACAACTAAACCAGACTCATCAAAGTTTTTAAAAAAGAGTACAATTAGACAAAGGCTCAGTGTGAGCGAACAAAATCGCCTTGGCATTACTAAACCAAAATTAGATAGGGAAGCAGTTGCTAAACTTCAAAACACACTACAAGAACTCCCAACAGATAACCAAATACAAAACATGGAACTTTAAGATTTAAGCCCAACAGCAAACAAAATAATAGAAGCAGAAACCAGTTTTTCAGAAGAAACAGTATTAAAAACTATGCACGATCCGCCGCTACCTATGAGAGAAATAACGGCCCTTGATCATGCTTTGAGAAGCATCAGAGGCGAATTAACAAACAATTTAGCAAAACTGGGTGAACTAGATGAGCATATAAAAAGAGAAAAAGAAAAACTAGTTGAGGCTGATGACCACAACTTAGGACCTGGTGTTAAAGAAAGAATAACACAAAGACTAAAAGATCTTGAACAAGAGAGATCAGCAAGACTAGAAGTGTTGTCTAATAACCGAGAACAATTACGAACTCAAGTGAGCAGAATAAGAGAAACTATCCAAAGAATTTTATATGAAGACACAACGTTAGCAGAACGAATAAGAACACTGTTTAGAGAGCAAGGTGTCACATTAGCAAGTGTTATAACAGCCTTAGGATTTGCAATAAGTACACTGGTGATGGCTATTACAGGCGGCGGTGGGCAAGGGTTAGTGCCTCCGCCACCATCACCACCATCAGATAAATCATGTGTAAAAAAACAACTTGATCATCTTGCAAGTTTATTAAAAAAATTAGCTAGTAAAGCAATAGATTCTTTGCCTGGTATAATAGGAGGGATCGTTAGCTGGCTTTTGTCTGCCGCAAGTAAAGTAGTTGGCTTTATGGCTGAGCACTTATGGACATTAGTTGTCTTAATAGTTGGGTTACTTTATAGTAAGATAAAGACCAAGTAATCCTAGGGCAGTTAATCCAATAACAAGTGCTGTCTTTTCATATTCATGGGGGTCGCTTTTATTCACCATGGGGATTGGTTGGGGTGGGGTTTTGGGGTGATTGGTGGGACTTCTTTTTTTATTGCTATTGCTGGCTTAGAATTTATGTCGTTTTTTCCGACCTTCTCTTCATTGCCAGCCACAAGGATTTCATTATTATAGTTTATTATTGTTCCTATCTGAAGTCTGAGGTCAGAAGGCAGCATGTATAAACCAGTGCCGACAGCAAAGTCTACTTTCGATCTTGCATATTGCAAAACATTTTGGTACCTTTTAATACTTGAAGGCAAATCAATTGCAGAATTAATAGAATCCTCTAAATTTGCTAAATACTGTTTTTGGGCGTCAAAGCCAGTAGAAGGATCAATTATGTTTGATCTCGTTTGTGCTTGCGAACCTAGCAAACACCAAACATAAGTACGAATAGAGTCGTTTATTCGTTCTATTCCCGCTTTTGTTAGGCCCTTAGAAGCGTCCAAAATAAATGTAGTCCACGCTGTTTTATGCTCTTGCTCTATGGACCCGAGGTGAACAGTTGTGCCTGAAGAGAAAGATGTGTAAGGAGGATTCCAATCATAGTTATACTTTCTGTGCACGCCCAATAATAAAGAGTGCCTAAACCATGATTAAGATCCAACTTTTGTCTAAAGTCTGTCTTTGGGTCAATATCAAATTCGTTTCAGATCCTTTCAAAAGCCTTGTAATCTATTCTGTTGCTGAATGGATTAAACGTTTTGTCATTTGGTAATGGCGCTTGCAGTTCAGACAAAATACATCTGAAGGTGTAATAAAAATGAAATCTATACACTGACCTCACCAAAGGATCAGGATGATTTAAATGATCAGTATACGACACTCCACATCCAGTTGATGCACAAAACACAGCAAAGTTTAACTGGTTCTGATAAAACTGCATCGGATGACTAAACCACACTTTCGGGATGTAGTCGTTTTTAATAAGAGGGTTAAGATATCTGTTCAATGGAGTACTAACCTTTACTTGAAAGGCGTCAGTCTGAGTCACAGAAATGTCGAGGGTATCAGTTGTTATATCTTTAGGACTGTAGTGCGGTCCAACAGAATATTTTGCATTAGTATATTTGAATGCACTCATTTTTAAATTTGTTTTAAAAATGTTTGTAACAATAACAACTCAAGACAGTCCTTCGTTTTTAGAATATGCTATTGATAATAACTGCGGAACCCAAAGGGTCGCACTCCATGAAATTTTTTACAAAGTCGTATGGTTTAATATAACTGAATCCAAGGAGAATAATAAGATTAAAAAATTTGATAATAGTGGAAACTTAGTTAGCCAGTTAACCATACCTGATGGTTATTACGGGTTTTGCTCGCTAAAAGAAGCAATGAGTAACTTCGACATTACTCTCAAACTTAACAATGCAAATTTGAAAATAATGTTGACATTCAAACCTGAAGAAGAAGTAGACCATTACCTTTTTGATGTAGAGCTAGCTAAAATGTTAGGCTTTACACATGATATATTTTTAGTTTTACAAAAAGAGTCTACTTATGAGGGAAGAAATCCGCTCGATCTTGCCTTATATCCATTACTCTATGTACATTTGGATGAGCTGAGCACTGATGAAAACTTATATGATGGAAGGCCCTCAACTGTTTTAAGAGCTCTTCCAGCAGGTAAAGCTGCATATTGCGATTATGAAATTATACGATTCCCTAATTTACAGTTTAAAAGATTAGCTTGTGGGAGGGTCAGATCATTTAATATAAAGATCACAGATAAAACAGGGAAAGTCGTGAAATGTGATAACCTGCACATTGTTTTAGAAATAAAATAATACGTTGTTTTAAAAAATGTCACGTGGACCAGAAGAATCAGGAGTTACATTAGCGCCTGAGAGGTGTGTAACTTTAGAATTAAAAGACCTTGCAGACGTTGAGGACTTTGAACAGAACGGTGAGATAGGCACTTTGTATGGTTTTGAGTACACTAAAGATGGTTATTATAAACGCAAAGAGGTTAGCGACAGCAAAAGGTTTCCTAAACTAGAACAACTACGCAATGTAGAAGCAAATAATGCGGGTCAGTATGAATATAAAATAGTTCGAAAAACTGACAACAAATGGCACTTAGAACCATATTTAGAATGGGACATAAAATTTGAATTCTTAAGCCCATTTACATTTTTTGACCGTCAAAAAAGTTTCAGAAAAGCATTGAACTCTGGCCCTTTACATGTAAGTCTTATGCCAGAGGACAACAGTCGGAAAGAGATCGAAATAAAGCCGTTTGGGGACAAACAGTACATCCTCCACAGAAGAGAATCGGTTTTAAAGAAAGCTTCTACAAAATTACAGTTCATTCCACGCACAAAATTAGGAGACACGTTCACAATGATATTTAAAATTTCTGTCTTAAAAGATGAGGCGAGAAATGGAGCTCTGGGCGTCAGTGACAATCTTATGAAAGGAATTCTTATTAGCTGGCAAAACTTAGACGTTGACAAACTTAAAGTTACTGTCGTTGTTCTTTACAATGGCGAGGATATTAAGGTCATGACAACAAGCAACAAAATTGATATTAGTCTAAATAGAAACGATCTTACAGAACTGAACTGGATTAATCTTACACATTTAGGCCTTATAGGGTTTTATTATACTGAACAAGTTTTGACAGAGAGTATGATAAAAACAATAACTGGATTAGATTAAATTATGTTTTAAAACTATGGAGCAGACGACTTTGGTGTCAATGCCGATGTTAAACTTTATGACAAAAACCCCTCATTGTTCATTGATTTGTGGACAGACTGGTTGTGGAAAAACAATATTTGTCCTCGACCTATTACAAACAGTTTATAGTTATAATTTTGATCATATTGTAATTTTCTGTCCAACATTAAAGTGGAACAAAGCATATCACGACAGAAGGTTTATATGGACAGATGATGAAATCTATTTAGTTGATCCTAGCAATAAACTGAGTGAGTGTTTAGAACACTTTTATAGACAGTTTGAGGGAACGCAGACACTATTTATTATAGATGACTGTTCGGCAGAAAGAGACATAGTTAGAAAAAGAAATACTTTATCAAAACTAGCTTTCAGTGGAAGACATGCTGGGATAAGTGTATGGATTTTATGTCAAAAATATAACTCAGTTTTAAAAGACTTTAGAGAGCAATTAAAGACAGTGGTTTTATTCCACATGAAAGATAGAGACGCATTTGATGAATGTATGAAAGAAAACGATGTTATTGAAAACGATCAAGAAAAACGAAGGATTAAGCAAAAACTAAAAACGCAAAAATTTTGTAAATTAGTATTAAAAACAGATAATCCTACACATTATGTATGTTTGTAAAGTGTTTACTATTAGAGAACTATAAAATAGGCATTCTGGGTAAGCCGGCGGAGCAACAGCGGAGCCGGGTGAGCCAGAATGCCTATTTTATAGTTCTCTTCTCTTCTGTTTGTCTTTTGTTTTTCAACTTATCCTCTTCTGTCTCCTTTTGTCTTGTTTGTTCTTCCATCTCGTTTTGTTCCTTCATTTGTCTTGTTTGGTTTTTGTTGGGGTTTTTTTGGTCTTATTTTGGCTATTTCTCTTTTTCTGTTCCGTCTTGTCTTGGTTATTAGCCTTCTTTTGTTCGTTTGTGTTTCTCTTTGTCTTATTCTCCATTTCTATCCCTGTATTGCCTGTCTCTCTCTCTATTTGAACCTTTTGTCTGTCTCTGATTTTTGATCCCCATCTCTTCTTTGTGTCCGTCTCCTCTGTCAGTCAGTCTAGGTGTAGGTCTGGGTTTGTCTAGGAGTTGGTATCGGTCTGTCTGCTTCTGTATCAGTCTGTCTGCTTCTGTATCAGTCTGTCCGCTGGTCTGGGTTTGTCTAGGAGTTGGTATCAGTCTGTCTGCTTCTGTATCAGTCTGTCTGCTTCTGTATCAGTCTGTCCGCTGGTCTGGGTTTGTCTAGGAGTTGGTATCAGTCTGTCTGCTTCTGTATCAGTCTGTCTGCTTCTGTATCAGTCTGTCCGCTGGTCTGGGTTTGTCTAGGAGTTGGTATCAGTCTGTCTGCTTCTGTATCAGTCTGTCCGCTTCTGTATCAGTCTGTCCGCTTCTGTATCAGTCTGTCTGCTTCTGTATCAGTCTGTCTGCTTCTGTCTGCTTCTGTATCAGTCTGTCTGCTTCTGTATCAGTCTGTCCGCTTCTGTATCAGTCTGTCTGCTTCTGTATCAGTCTGTCTGCTTCTGTATCAGTCTGTCTGCTTCTGTATCAGTCTGTCCGCTTCTGTATCAGTCTGTCCGCTTCTGTATCAGTCTGTCTGCTTCTGTATCAGTCTGTCTGCTTCTGTATCAGTCTGTCCGCTTCTGTATCAGTCTGTCTGCTTCTGTATCAGTCTGTCTGCTTCTGTATCAGTCTGTCCGCTTCTGTATCAGTCTGTCTGCTTCTGTATCAGTCTGTCTGCTTCTGTATCAGTCTGTCTGCTTCTGTATCAGTCTGTCCGCTTCTGTATCAGTCTGTCTGCTTCTGTATCAGTCTGTCCGCTTCTGCTATTGTCTGCCACCCCTTCCCTATCTTCCTGCCATGCCTGCCATACAGTAAATCTTGTTTTGTGCATAAAAAAAAGCCCTCAATTAAAACCTCCCCCCCCCCCTCCGCCTCTCTCTCTCTCTCTCTTCATTATCTCTCTCTTCATTTATCTATCGAGGTCAATGTTTTTGTCTAGATGTATACGCACATTCACCTCGCATCAAATACATTGCCTTCAAGGACTATTCAAGTCCTTCAAAAACTTCTATAGATATGGACACTTCAAACGTGAAATTCACAACGCTGGTGGTGGTACATATTATTCATGTGGCAACAACACAGATGACATGCACACAAACATGTATCTGTGTCACATGACGGCCTTGACTGAAGGCCTTGTTACACGTTTATCTTGAAAGGTGTTTGCGTAACACACTGGCCTTGATGAAGGTCATGCAACATGGTAATCTGGATGGAGAAACATGCCATCGCAGCAACAGAGGAGGAATAGCTGACGGGGTGAAGGGTGTAGGGTGAAGGGCTGAAACACGAATAAGGTTCGTGTAAGTAACCTGCTTCCCAATTCAACATATGAATTCTTTCTTTCTCTTTTCTTAAGGTTTTCCCCTGTACCTTTCCCCAACTATCTATGGCTCACCTGGTAATGACTGGTCAGCCGTAAGGACCCCTTGACCAACGTCCTGACAGGTTCGAGTCTTTAGGCCATCTCCTGGGCTAAAACTAATTCTTTCCTCCATCCTCCTAGTGAGCGCATACTCAGTGTTCAAAACACATGACCAGCACCTTACCAGCCCTTATTAAACTATCTCTCAGTGGTCACTTTCACCCAATGACCACCCTTGTCCATTTTACTGAGTTATCCTCATAATTATTGGGGACGCCCGCTACACTAGTCAAGCCACATGAATATTCTTCCTTTTTAGTTGTGGCATGGGGGAAATGCTTCATATTACTAGACTAAATGTGATGGAGCGTCACATGCCTTGATGTGAGGCTACGTCACATGACAACGTACATGTTTCGTAAGGAGGGAGGGCCCTCTGAACCACACACACTCAGACAAGCGAAAGAGAAACTGAACAAATGGTCTGGCCATACAAAAGAGGTGCCCTCACTTTTCAAGGGGGCACAGAAGAGATACACAAACAGGTGTCATGACCAAACCTGATCCATGACAGTGACCTTGACTAACACACAACCCTATCGTATCACACAACCCACCCCCCTCCCCCCACGAAACCCCCCCCCTCCTTTTCCTCTCCCATAATCCCCCTTGTCATTTCCGCCTAGCGGCTATTCTCCCCACCACATGGACTAACAACAGATGAGTCATTTTCGTTCTTTGTTTGTACTGTCTTAAATGTTAAATGTGATTTATTGTTTCGCCTGAAGAAGACCCAAGTGGTTGAAATGCATCGTGTCTTGTCATGTGCTTTGTTTGTCAATGTCATTGGCGGTAACTATCACCCTCTCTTTCTAAATTTTGCTTCGTTCTCCGCCGTCAGTCACTCCATTTTGAAAAAAGTGTTACAGGTTAGCCTTGATAGGTCGTCACAGACGCTCTCCAAGCTGTGTGTCAAAACCTGATCCATGACAGTGACCTTGACTGAAGGTCGTGTTACAGGTTAGCCTTGGCAGAAGGTCGTCCCAGACGCTCTCCAAGCTGTGTGTCAAACCGTTCTGCCTGCTGGGAGGTGAAGTACTTCTTCCACTGCTCAGACTCACCTGCACACAGCACAAGCTGGGAGAGCTTTCAGGAATATCACGTTGGGCAAAACAAAACAAAGCAAAAAAAAAAAAGGGCTGAAAACAACTCAGGAAGGAGAGTAGCAGGGGTGAGGAGAGGAGGGGACGGAGTTTCTGTCCTCCAAAAGTTTTTACGGAAAAAAAAAAACCAGAAGAAAAGAAATAAAGAGAGGGCATGGACAGAGTCAAGTGAGGTGGGGGGTGGAACTTGCTCCAAAACTTTGTAAAATCAGATGGGATGGGGGAAGGTAGTTGTGAGTGCTGGGTCCAACGAAAGGAAATGACCACTGCAACGTGAACGGCGCAGTGTATGATGTCGTGCATTGGCAAAGCAAAACAGGCCATCCAGTTTCAAAACAAGCATACGGACATGGGGAGCAATTGTGTTGTTTTTTTTCTTTAATATGTAAGAGTTATATTCCACATCAAAATTCAAGCCATTTCCCCTGCTCGTTTTACATTGCGAAAATTAAATGTGAAATCAGAGACAAAAATTTGTGTCTGCACAACGCTGAAGTCTTCTTGTGATTCGATTGCTCTTCACACATCATGTCAAAAACATGAATGAAAGGCAGTTTCAGCTGTTTTCTGTTTCAAAACAACTTCATCACTGATACAAACAAGATAATGGTTGTCTTTGTGGACTGGAAGTCAGAAAGGACATTCTTTTTCATTATATTCAGCCATTACTTTTTCCCCCTGCACCAAAATAGTAACGTCCTCTAACTGGTGGGAACAGCTTCCGGGATTTTCACTCTCAATAAGCGGATGTCCTATGTGTTGCATATATATAGCACATGTGACAGAATGCATGACAGCAGGGTAACCGTCCTAGTCAAGATAAAGAAATCCATTTTGTGGGTAAACAAAAACAAAAAGTAGGCGGTAGGCAATGTACCCTCTCAAGGAAGAAAAGCCTGAACTTCACACAGAAAGCTGCTGACCTGAAGTGACTGTCCACAGTTTACTACCAAATCCATCGGGTGCTACAGAACTACTCACTTGCTCAGCCAGCTATGGAAACAGGATTTTCAAGTTTTTGAGCGACAGAGCTACTCATTGGTTAAATCAATATTGGAAATAGGATTTTTGAGTGTTGTTTTCATCACACTGCATCTGAATATTACAAAACAGGTCACAGCATTACAATTTGAATACAAGTGTGGCTGACTCAGATGATTTGTACCAATGGCTCAAATCGTTACCTGTTATTTTTTTGTAACCAATAATCGAGCAATAACAGAAATTTCGGGTAATTTTACACACGCAAGAAGAATGTCAAAACAAACAAGCAAAGGTGTCAAACCAGCAACTGAAACTGAGCATTCGACAAAGTGCCCACACCTTGTGGCTTTGACAGTCAGCAAGTCCCATGCACAGTACAGAGTTTGCTGTGACAAATTTCTGTGCTGTGTGTGTGTTGTGTGTGTGTGTGTGTTGTGTGTGTGTGTGTGTGTGTGTGTGTGTGTGACTTCTGAAACTGCAGTACTACTGGCAATGTAGAACAAGAAAAACAACTACATTTAACAACAACAGCTGTTGAAATTAATTAAAGGTGGGGGGGAGGGGGGGGCGGTGATGGTGGCAGTTTTGCATAACAAGAAACATGCAATGACAACTAACGTCTACAGTACAACACAACACAACTCTCACCCAGTGACCTACCTTCCCTGAAAATCATATCCTCATCGTTCTTGTACGACTGTGCATAAGGGTTAGGCAGAGATGCATTAAAGCTCTTCATGGTGGAGAACTGTGTCTGCTTGGCCACACCCTCAGCAAGGGCCTCTGGACAGCCTAGATACTGCGCTAGACGCTTTATCTCCTCCACAGGATTCTGCAAGAAGAAAAACTCCATTTGATCTCCTGCAGCTGAAAAACATTTTCAGGGCTTGAAATGCCCACCAGTTAAATGTCTGGGACAACTAAACCTTCTGGTGGACAAACGGAAATGCTCTCTCCCCCGTCTGCTGGGCAACCAATATTCATGTTGGTGAAAGGATAACTAAGCGGTCACCTTAGCGCCTACTGGTTGCATTTTTCCCTCTTTTTTTTCATTTTAACACCAATTCTTCTCATAATGATGCTGAAGACCTTGCAAGAAGTCCTCTAAAAAGAACTGAAGGCTTGCAGAAGGTCTCCTAAAAAAGAGCTGAAGACGTGTGTGTGTGTTGTGTGTGTGTGTGTGTGTGTGTGTGTGTGTGTGTGTGTGTGTGTGAGTGTGTGTGTGTGTGTGTGTGTGTGTGTGTGTGTTGTGTGTGTGTGTGTGTGTGTAATACACACACAGAGTAAGAGACAGACAAGACAGAGGCAGAGACAGAGACAGACAGACAGACAGAGACTGACAAATAGACAGAGGGAGGGAGACTAGGTAAGAAGTACAGAGAGAGAAATAGAGACAGACGTAGCAAACACAGACAAACAGACAGACCAACCGATAGACAAAAACTGAGAAAGAGAGAGATAGTGACAGACACAGAGAGAATGACAGAGAGAGAGAGAGAGAGAGAGAGAGAGAGAGAGAGAGAGTAGGTAAGAAGTACATATAGAAGAGAGAAAGAGACAGAGACAGACAGAGAGACACAGACATACACAAACAGGCAGACAAAGACAGACAGACATAGACAAACACACAGACACAGACAGACAGACAAAGACAAAATCTCGGAGAGAGACAGAGACAGAGTGACAGAGAGCAACAGAGACAGACAGACAGAAAGAGAGAGAGTGTGACAGATAGAGTAATACAGAGAGCATGAGAGAGAGAGAGACAGACAGACAGACAGACAGACAGAGAACAGAGAGAGAGAGAGCAAGAGAGAACAGAAAGAGAAGAGAGAGAGAGTGACATATAGACTAACAGAGTGATACAAAGAGCGAGAGAGAGAGAGAGAGAGAGAGAGAGGAGAGAGAGAGAGAGACAAAGACAGAGACAGATAGAATCAGACAGGAGGAATGGCACAAGGAGTGCCTGACTGACTCACAGCCTTCAGCTGCTCATAATGCATCACGTGGACCGACAGTTCTGGGTGTTCCCTCAGTCCTTTCTCAAAACTCAGCACCCATCCATACCACGACCCCAGCGGAACTGAATCAACCCATAAACATATCTCACAGACAACACCGCTCGTCTCAAACATTACAGATCTAGTTGCAAAGCGAGACGACTGCAGGCGGAAATCTAAACAAATCTTAAATAATTGTTAGCGAACCGCCCAGAGAACGTGGACAAACGAGTCACAAGACGAAACACAACGCGTTTCGACCTCATAGGTCTTCATCGGGTGAGACATAAACGAATAAAACAACGAAAATTCACTTAGCTTTGATCGCTTCAGATCACTTCACAGGGTTCAGCGCAAGGAAGAAGGCGTTGAATCATTCAACGCCTTCTTCCTTGCGCTGAACCCTGTGAAGTGATCTGAAGCGATCAAAGCTAAGTGAATTTTCGTTGTTTTATTCGTTTATGTCTCACCCGATGAAGACTCATTCAACGCCTTCTTCCTTGCGCTGAACCCTGTGAAGTGATCTGAAGCGATCAAAGCTAAGTGAATTTTCGTTGTTTTATTCGTTTATGTCTCACCCGATGAAGACCTATGAGGTCGAAACGCGTTGTGTTTCGTCTTGTGACTCGTTTGTCCACGTTCTCTGGACGGTTCGCTAACAATTATTTAAGATTCAAACATTACAGACAACAGCGTTTGTCTCAAACATTAGAAACAATTACACATGTCTCAAATATTACTGAAAACTACACATGTGCCAACCATTACAGACAACTACACACATGTGTCAAACATTACAGATGACTACACATGTCAAACATCACGGACAGCCATGCTTGACTCAAACATTACAGACAATTACACGTCTCAAATATCATAGACAGCTACCCATGTATGAAGCATTACAGACAACTATACATGTGTCAATTATTACATACAACTACACATGTGTCAAACATTACAGACAACACATGACTCAAACATTACAGACAGCAAAGTTTGTCTCAAACATCAGAGACAATTACACGTGTGTCAAACATTACAGACAGCAATGTTCGTCTCAAACATTACAGACAATTACACATGTCTCAAACATTACAGACAGCAATGTTTGTCTCAAACATTACAGACACTTACATATGTCTCAAATATTACAGACAACTACATATGAGTGAAACATTGCAGACAACTGCACACGTCTCAAACATTACAGACAGCTATGCTTGTCTCATACATTACAATTACACATGTCTCAAATGTTACACATAACTACACATGTTAAACATTACAGACAAGTACACATGTCCCAAACACTACAATTACCATTGTCTCAAACATTTACAGACAATTACCATTGTCTCAAGCATTACAGACAACACATACATGCGTCAAACATTACATACAACTATATGTTTCAAACATTACAGACAACTACATGTTTCAAACATAACAGGTAACAAATGTCTCGAACATTACAATTAAACCTATAAAACATTACAGACAGCGACCCTTGTCTAAAACATTACAGACAATACACAGTCTTAAATGTTAGAAGGCACTACATGTCTGAAACATTATAATGAACAATTCATCTAAAACATAACACACAAATATGCATGTCTAAACCAATACAGACAATACACAGGTCTAAAACATTACATATGTCAACACACATGTCTGAAAAAAAATACAGGTAGAAATTTCAAGTAATTTTCAGTTGTTCTAGATACAAGTAGATGAGCAAATATACTTGTCCCCTTTCAGTTTCTACTTGCCCCCCCCCCCTCCCCCCACCCCCTTCACTCTCCCCTGTACCCTCCCCCCCCCCCCCCTCCCCTCAGAAAAGAAACAGTTAAAGTGCTGAAAAGCCAGGGGTCAGAGCACCTTAAAAACACAGAAGACACAGGGAGAACATTCCCTGACATCACAAATTCATTTCGTCACTGCTCACCATATCCATCCAAAAACAGGGGAACAAACCCCTCAAACATCCCGCCATACTCCACGCGTTTGAGGGAGCAGATCATGTGATAATATGACACGCAAATGTCCTTCGGCTCCCGCAGAATGCATACAATCTTGCGACGCTTCAAGATAAAGTCCGTCGGTATATCGTGAAAACGACGGTGCGTGGTGAGAACTCTCGGGCAGGGGAGATCATCCAGTCTAGCTTGGGTGGCCAACATGAGAAATCCGCTGGATTCCATGCGGTTGGTCGTGAGCTGGGCGATGTTTGCCTTCAGCATTGTTACGATCTCCCACAGCCAATGAAGTCCTACACACAACATTTTTTTTTTTTTAACCAGCTATTTCTGCGCATTCACTGACCATAAAAATGTGGAATGAAAGTGGTTTAAAGTCACAACTGTGTACACAGACAGTCAGATTTATTGGTGCAAATATTATTGATAATACAGAAATCTTTAAAAAAAAATCAAGAGTACTTTGTGATACCACAACCTATTCTCATTCAATAAATGAAGTGTACTCATGAAAAAGCTGTTCAGCAGGGAATGCAATGGGATGTGGATACCAGCATCAAACAGCTGTTCAGCAGGGAATGCAATGGGATGTGGATACCAGCATCAAACAGCTGTTCAGCAGGGAATGCAATGGGATGTGGATACCAGCATCAATCAGCTGTTCAGCAGGGAATGCAATGGGATGTGGATACCAGCATCAATCAGCTGTTCAGCAGGGAATGCAATGGGATGTGGATACCAGCATCAATCAGCTGTTCAGCAGGGAATGCAATGGGATGTGGATACCAGCATCAATCAGCTGTTCAGCAGGGAATGCAATGGGATGTGGATACCAGCATCAAACAGCTGTTCAGCAGGGAATGCAATGGGATGTGGATACCAGCATCAATCAGCTGTTCAGCAGGGAATGCAATGGGATGTGGATACCAGCATCAATCAGCTGTTCAGCAGGGAATGCAATGGGATGTGGATACCAGCATCAATCAGCTGTTCAGCAGGGAATGCAATGGGATGTGGATACCAGCATCAAACAGCTGTTCAGCAGGGAATGCAATGGGATGTGGATACCAGCATCAATCAGCTGTTCAGCAGGGAATGCAATGGGATGTGGATACCAGCATCAAACAGCTGTTCAGCAGGAATGCAATGGGATGTGGATACCAGCATCAAACAGCTGTTCAGCAGGGAATGCAATGGGATGTGGATACCAGCATCAATCAGCTGTTCAGCAGGGAATGCAATGGGATGTGGATACCAGCATCAATCAGCTGTTCAGCAGGGAATGCAATGGGATGTGGATACCAGCATCAATCAGCTGTTCAGCAGGGAATGCAATGGGATGTGGATACCAGCATCAAACAGCTGTTCAGCAGGGAATGCAATGGGATGTGGATACCAGCATCAATCAGCTGTTCAGCAGGGAATGCAATGGGATGTGGATACCAGCATCAATCAGCTGTTCAGCAGGGAATGCAATGGGATGTGGATACCAGCATCAATCAGCTGTTCAGCAGGGAATGCAATGGGATGTGGATACCAGCATCAAACAGCTGTTCAGCAGGGAATGCAATGGGATGTGGATACCAGCATCAAACAGCTGTTCAGCAGGGAATGCAATGGGATGTGGATACCAGCATCAATCAGCTGTTCAGCAGGGAATGCAATGGGATGTGGATACCAGCATCAAACAGCTGTTCAGCAGGGAATGCAATGGGATGTGGATACCAGCATCAATCAGCTGTTCAGCAGGGAATGCAATGGGATGTGGATACCAGCATCAAACAGCTGTTCAGCAGGGAATGCAATGGGATGTGGATACCAGCATCAATCAGCTGTTCAGCAGGGAATGCAATGGGATGTGGATACCAGCATCAAACAGCTGTTCAGCAGGGAATGCAATGGGATGTGGATACCAGCATCAATCAGCTGTTCAGCAGGGAATGCAATGGGATGTGGATACCAGCATCAATCAGCTGTTCAGCAGGGAATGCAATGGGATTGGATACCAGCTCAACAGCTGTTCACAGGAATGCAATGGGATGTGGATACCACTCAACAGCTGTTCAGCAGGGAATGCAATGGGATGGGTACAATCAAAAGCTGTCCAGGAATGCAATGGGATGTGGATACGCATCAACAGCTGTTCGCAGGGAATGCAATGGGATGTGGATACCAGATCAACATGTTCAGAGGGAAGCAATGGGATGTGGATACAGCATCAACAGTGTCACAGGAATGCATGGGATTGTACCGCATCATCGCTGTTCAGAGGAATGCATGGGATGTGGAACAGCATCACAGCTGTCAGAGGAATGCAATGGGATGTGGATACACATCAATAGTGTTCAGCAGGAATGCAATGGGAGTGATACCGCATCAGCTGTTCAGAGGGAATGCATGGATGTGAACGATAAGTGTCAAGAGCAGGTGGATACTCAACAGTGTTGGAATGCATGAGTGTCGCTAAGTTTAAGGAATGTGGGAGTGGTACAGCACTGTTCAGCAGGAATGCAATGGGATGTGGATACCAGCATCAATCAGCTGTTCAGCAGGGAATGCAATGGGATGTGGATACCAGCATCAACAGCTGTTCAGCAGGGAATGCAATGGGATGTGGATACCAGCATCAATCAGCTGTTCAGCAGGGAATGCAATGGGATGTGGATACCAGCATCAATCAGCTGTTCAGCAGGGAATGCAATGGGATGTGGATACCAGCATCAATCAGCTGTTCAGCAGGGAATGCAATGGGATGTGGATACCAGCATCAAACAGCTGTTCAGCAGGGAATGCAATGGGATGTGGATACCAGCATCAAACAGCTGTTCAGCAGGGAATGCAATGGGATGTGGATACCAGCATCAAACAGCTGTTCAGCAGGGAATGCAAAGGGATGTGGATACCAGCATCAAACAGCTGTTCAGCAGGGAATGCAATGGGATGTGGATACCAGCATCAAACAGCTGTTCAGCAGGGAATGCAATGGGATGTGGATACCAGCATCAAACAGCTGTTCAGCAGGGAATGCAATGGGATGTAGATACCAGCATTAACAACTTCTAATTTCTTTCTTTGCTTTTCGCATGATTATGCGCTTGCTGACATGTTCTCAGATTTTCTTCTTTTTTTTTCTCCAGAACTGGGCTAGGATGAGGAGCCAGTATAAGGGGGACTGTTCCATGTTCAGAACCCCTGGAAATCTTTAATGACAGACAGACAGAATGGAGTTGAAGGCATGAGTACACAAAGCAATGCCCCAAAACATAAAACAATAAAGATAAATGAAAAAAGCATGGAAAATCCTCTGTGTGTGTGTGTGTGTGTGTGTGTGTGTGTGTGTGTGTGTGTGTGTGTGTGTGTGTGTGTGTGTGCGTGCTTATGTGCATGCATGCGTGTGTGCATGTGTGCGTGTGTGAGTCTGAGCATATGCATAGGTGTCAACCTATATGGTTTCCCCGTATTGCTGTACGGGAAACCTGCGATTTCGGGTCTGTACGGCCGCATACAAGTTTCAATACGGGTAAAAGTGATTTGTACGAGCAAATCTTAAATCACTTAGGCAAATTGCAAGGTGAACAAATTTTCATAGCAGACAACACGGACTCTAAGCACTGAGACGGGAATGAACTAAGTAGATGATTGGTCATGTTTTGAGATAAACCCTTCAGCCCCCTTGTTGCAGGCAGCAAAGTCTGCCACCAAGCAGTACAACGATGAACATCAGTAACTGTCATTTGCAAGTGACGGTGTTGAGCAGAACAATGGCTGTGTGTTCTTGGGAAATTGGTATGATTGGGAATAGAAACTTTGGGGATCACAGTAAGTAAAGATGTACTCCTGACTTCAATAGACTCATTATGTTGGTAGGAGTAGAAAGTGCATAGAACAAATTCAATAAGTGACTTTGATGGACTAATGATGTTGGTAAAGTGGAAGAGTGTGTGAACAATGGGTTTATAAACAGTTTTAATTCTGCATCATTGTCAGTGTTTTACTATTGGGTGTGTGATTTGATCTGCAAACTGTCTCAAGTGATGCATTCTGCTGGAATGAAAGAGGAGATTCTGCTGGATGGGTAAGTGTTATTGTTATTTGTAAACTGTCTTAAACTGCCATTTGTTTCAAGAAGTTCTGCCTGATACTGAGTATTACATTGTATTCACAGCAGTTTTTGTTGATGTTTTTGCATTTGCCGTAATGTATACGGTTTTGGGGCTCGGAATAAGGGAAAAAGTACTTGTCAATATTGGAAGTTGTAAAATGAGGAACACTGGGTTGACACCTATGCATTTGTGCGCACTTGCACCCATGTAGGTGTGTGTGTTTGTGTGCGTTTGATTGTATTTGAGAAACAAATACTTTTGAACAAAGATAACTTAAGAGGAGATATCACTCTTTCTTTAAAAAATTACTAAGAAAAGTTATAGCGGAAAGCAAAGCAAAGAAATAAATGCATATTTTACAGACATTCTGAAAAAGTGGGGAAATATAACCTCACATGCAAATTTTATTTCATGATTCAAGTTTAGATGAAATAACCTCACATGCAAATTTTATTTCATGATTCAAGTTTAGATGAAACAATCATTCTTCACCGATTAAGATTAGGACAATTAATGCTGTTCCATGCAAACTCCGTATTCGGAAAAACAAACAAACAAACACGAACATGTAAAATGAATTCTTTGAGAGATGTGTTTCATCTTATTACCGAGTGTCCCAAATATTCTGATCTCTACGTAAAATCTTCAAACATGATTTTTTTTATTTTTTCTCCTTTTCTTTCATCTTTTTTTCATTTTTATTCTTATGTTTCTTTTTATTTTTTCATTTTTTGGTCTGTCTCATCTTCTGTACTACCTCAGTGGCACTACCCTCGAGCCACTCATTCGGGGTCTTCCTCCTGGAACAGGCAATCCATGGGGAGCAGTCAAAATGCCTGTCAAGTCACCATGAGGCAACCCACCGGAGGAGATCGCTGCACTAGCGCCATGTCCCCTTGGTGGTGTTCAATGGTGCCTGTGTTCTGATCCAACATATGCAGGACACCACCCACTAAGCCCAATAGTGATGACAATAACTGCTTAGTCATAGATCCAGCATGAGTGAGCTCTCCCCATGGAAGGAGCGACACATCCGTGTGACGACAGTCCCCATGAACTCGCCAGTACCAGCAACCTTGACACGAACTCTCACAGGGCACAGACGTGAAGAGGAAACTCGAACTGAGTTCACCAAGAGAGCAGAGCAGGAAGGGACACGGAAATTTAGACCCTTTTTTTATGCTGATCGAGGAGGAGGAGGAGGAGGAGGATGAAGATGATGGTAAGGAGTTCTATTCCAGTCTGAGACTGCATGATAACGCTGTGCCTAGGCTTACTTTCACACTGTATACCAGCTCAGGCAGGCCCGAGAGATACTACTGACACCTGAAGAACTGGTCTGGAAAATCAGACACTTTCAGAGAAACATCCATTAAGGGGGTGATATTTGACACAGCAAACTCAGCTCTGGGTAGAAGCTGGCTAGGACAGAAAAATCCCATTAATAAACAGCTCTGATGGGAATCGAACCCATGACCTCACAGTTGGGAATCTGTGATGTTAACCACTGCACCACCACTGCTGGTTTTTATTTGTATCCCAAGATCTATGCTCTCATTTTGTAAGTTTGTTCCAGCTAACAAAATGTCATGGTCAAGATCAAGTGAATTTATCAAATGTTGCAGTCTTGCTTAATTCAAGATGATTTCACTCTATCAAGAAACCACTTCATGTTCATGATGCAGATGTTATGATGTTCCAAGATTTTTTTTATGCTTTTATCCGAAATCCTTCATGCCTCTTGGCGGGGTCACAGATTAATGAAATCTTGTGTGTGTGTGTGTGTGTGTGTGTGTGCGTGTGTGTGTGTGTGTGTGTGTGTGTGTGTGTGTGTGTGTGTGTGTGTGTGTGTGTGTGTGTGTGTGTGTGTGCGTGCGTGTGTGTGTGTGTGCGCACGCATGTGTGAGCACCCATGTGCATACGTTTGTGTTAGAAGACAAATATTTTATCACGGAATGTCCAAAATATAATACAACATAAACTTTGACTTGTTCACTGAAAAATACAAACTGGTTATAGTTTGGCTTTCTTGTTTATTTTGTTGTTGTTGTTTTTTTTCATTTCTTTTCGTCACACAGAACAAAGCAAAATAAAGTTAATACTAGATTTTGAAAAATACTAATGGTCAAAAGAAATTTTCTTTTAAAGATACTGATTCACCCTCACAACTTCCTCCCCTCCCATCATCCACAAAACAAACAAACAAACAAACAAACAAACTCCCTTGAGTAATGCCCCCCTTCTGCTTCAGACCGTCATCCTGGGACTGTTGTTTTGTTCAATTTTAACAGCAAAATCTACGACATTTGAAGAAAGCACATCTGTTAAACATTCTCTCTGTGTTTTGAACTGAGTATCAGATATCTGTTACTTTCAAAACAGGCTCAACTGAACACCAATGAGGTAACTCAGCAGCGGTGCAGTGTCTCCTCTGGTGGGTTGCCTCATAATGATTTGACACTGACTGTTCCCTGTCCCTTTGGATTGCTGGTAACAGGACTGTGGTCAGCGAGGCCAGGCTGCGGACATGCACGAGGATTCCGAATGAGTGGTGTGGCTGCAATGCCACTGAGGTGGCACAGAAAACAGGACAGCACCAAAACATATATACATCTATCAGTTACTTTACCCCTTGTACTGTGTAGTCGTTCCTGTTTTGGTTTTTGTTTTGCGTTATTGATTTCTATTTTGATCTCTCTTTCATCACTACAGTCAACAATAATAACAAATAACAACAATCTAAATTAAGAAAGAGGGGGTTAGTTACCGCCAAGGACATTGACAAACAAAGCACAGGACAAGACACAATGCGTTTCGACCTCTTGGGTCTTCTTCATGTGGCTGGACAGAAGTTTACTTCTGCAAACGTTTAATATTCATGCTCTTGAAGAGCATGTTTCGTTTTATTGTTGCTATTTTTATTCTTTTGTATGTAGTTGAGCTGATAAGGGTAGTGCAAGTGCATAGGGATTTCAGTGAATTCCGATCTTTTGTCAGAAGAGTTATCCGCCTTGGTGCCAAATTAGCTTGGTTCCAGAATTATCTTTAGAATGCCAGTGGACGAGTAGGAATACAATAGTTGGGTTGTGGATATAATCAGTCTACTTGGCATAATCTCTGTTTAGGAATGTGCACAAATTACCAGAATTAATGGATATTTATTCATGGTAATGACAAAACATTAATTAATACTGTTATTTACTGAAGCTCAGGGCCTATATTCTGCTGCGTATTAGCTGTTGGTGTAAACAGGAGGCAATAATACCAGCCTCCCGCCAAAATGCGATCTCTTCCCACTGCTTGTCACAGCTAGCAGAGGTTTTGCCTGTTCGTTTGGGAAAGGAAGACCGGTTTCATGCTGGTTAGCCACAGCACCAAGGCAAAGGTGATTATCTTTTGAGGTATGTCAGAATAAGTTCATTGGGAATCTGGTTGTTATAGATAAATATTTTTGTTGTTGTTGACTTGTTTAAGTGTTTTAAAGAAAATGTTAAGAGCCACTTAATGGAGATGTTTACAAGACTAAGAGTTTTCACTTAGGAGGAGAACTGGTTGTATTTTTCTTTCAAGAAGTCTTGGACAGCTCTCTCTCTCTCTCTCTCTCTCTCTCTCTCTCTCTCTCTCTCTCTCTCTCTCTCTCTGTGTACATGTTATTTTTTTTTTGGAATCAGTACTTGATGTGATGGCGGCTGGAATGAATTATCCAGTTATGCTCATTCCTTGTAGTTACAGTGCTGTTGAAAGCAATTCCTGAAAATCAATGCTGATCTATCTAATTTTCATTTCAGATGTGTCAGAAACTCCGTTTTTGAATTGTGTTCCATTTCTTGGCTACACTCGGGCCTAGAATTACGAAGTTGGGCAAGTTGCGAAGATGGGTGAATAAAGGGAAGTAACCCCTTTTTGAATAGTAGACCATTGAAACGTATGAGTTGCTTCCCTTTGCTGTATTCTTGCTGGCTATGTTGATGCCAGGCACTTATTATTTTTTTGAAGATCATGTGAGTCTTGGTGTTATGATTTAGGGACACACATGTTGCCCTTTTCAGAGGACGCCTGTTCCACACCAGAGAGGTGGCCGGGACAGATGAATGGGTGTGTGTCTCAACACCCTGTCCTGAGGTTGGTTGGTTGGTTGGTTTGGTTTTGATTGACTGAGGAACTGAAATAAACAAAAAAGTCAAACATCAACACGGTCTTGGGTGATGGATGGATGACTCTCCCCCCTCTGCCCTTGACCGCTTACACATGGCGCTGCGAGCAGGATGAACAAGTGCCAACCTCAGGACGCGGGATCAGGCCCTTGGATGTGAAGTCACAGCAAGGAAGGTTTTTATTTTTTTTATTGAAATTTTGAATTTATGCCTATGGTGCGGTGGAGATGGTAGGCCAGATCACTGTTTTGCAAAGGAGCTGACCCTGTAGTTGATTTCAGCATGATGGGAAACTGTCATGGCACAGTGATTGAATGATGTATCTGATTATTGTGAATTGATATGTTTGTTTTTTTTATGGAAGGACCACCCTGATATGACCCCTGTTGGTCAGCTGAGCTTTAATGTGGGCTGACATGGACTGGATGTTATTGTACATAATTTAGAAGTTGAAAGATTGTTAGAGTATGAGCATAAGTATCTGTTAGTGTGGGAATCTTTTTTTGTCAAGCCTTTCTTTGTAATGCGTACTGATATCTCTAGGATTTCACTTTCCCTTTTTTGTGTGTGTTCTTATTTTTTTCTAGCATAACCTTTTAGTATATATCTATTCTTCTTCAAAAGATTATTGAAAGATGGCTGAGGTGACTTTGGACAGTATTGCTGAAGAATTAGCAGCTTTGAAAAATAATGCTCAGAGGGTAATTATAGCTCCAAGGGAAAAGTCAATCAAGGCATTTTCAGGGACAGGACACCCAACAGTGGAAGAGTTTGAGAAGGATGTTAAGAATATTTGGTCAAGTAAGGGTCTCCAAGAAACGGATCAAGGTGAAAAAGTAGATGTCATTTATAGTCACTTGTCAAGAGTGAACTGTTGTGTCATCCCACGGATGACACAAATGACCCTGATAAGCTTTTCGAAATCCTACATAAGGTGTGGGGGGAACAACGGTCTGTCAGTCAGCTGCTGGGGACTTTTTATTCCATCTCACAGAGGGGGTATGAAGGGGTTAGGGAGTATTCCACAGGCTGAATAAAGCCTTTACAGATGTGACAAAGAGGCAGCGGAAAGAGGATGCAACGCAGCAGCCGCTGGATCAGAAAATTCTGCGAGACCATTTTGTGGCTGGTCTCTGCAATGGTCAGCTGAGAAGGCGTCTGAGAGAGCAGACACACAAACTCCCAAATTCCTCCTTCTTAGAGCTTAGAGATGAGGCTCTAAGATGGATGGAAGATGAGGAGAAAGAGGGTGCCACTGAAGCTGTCTCGGCTCAGGCGGAGGCATCTGTCAAGCAGATCCAAGCCATGGAGGCCATTGTAGCAAAATTAGAAAAAATGGAGGGCAGGATGAGACAGATGGAGGAGCAGCTCTGTGCAGAGAAGCGCCCAAAGCCACAATCAGAGGAAGTGGCAGGCAAACGGAAACTGCCATTTGCCAGAGATGGAAGGCCAATATGCCTGGGGTGCGACAGGCCAGGCCATATTCGCCGCAACTGCCCAGATCTGCCGAGGCAGAGAAACGACATTCCTCAGTAGTGACGAGTCGCACTGCTGAGGGGCAACCTTCCGGCTCACTCAGTAAAATCCTAGGGAGATGTCCGTATGCCAAGGTATTGGTTAACAACAAGGAAGTTGATGCCCTTGTGGACACTGGGTCACAGGTCACCATGATGGGGGAAGGCACATTCAAAGAACTCTTTGGGTGCTCTCCCCTACAACCAGTGGCTGGTTGGCTGCGAGTCACTGCAGCTAATGGCTTGGACATTCCCTATGTAGGATATTTCGAAGCCGACGTGGAAATCTGGGGCACCACGGTAAGGGGCAAGGGCATTCTGGTGAGGTCCTCTACATCTGCATTGGATGTTCCTGTCATCCTAGGGATGAATGTGTTGCGGGAGGTAATGCCAGATGTCAGTACCCCAGTGGTGCAGGGTTTTGCACGGGTGGCAGGAAGGGAGTCTGTGTATATCCCGCCTCGGGCAGTGGCCAGCCTCAGAGCAACTGGGGCAGTAAATAGAACACTGCAGGATCAGGAAGTGTTGACTGAGCCGCTTCCGGATTTCAGTCACAAAGGTTTGCTTGTCCCACCCACGGTAAGCAAGGTCAAAGGCAATTGTTTTTTTGTTCAGGTCATTAATGTCAATGACGAAGGCGTTGTCTTGAGACCAGGGACAAGAGTTGGCACAGTGCAGCTATTCAAACAGGAGCTGCACCCAGGTAAAGTGTCAGTGGAAGTTAACTGTAATCAGATCCATGTCTCGGTTAACTCCACTGAGACTGACAGTGAGGTACAAGGCGGAGAGTGTCCCGTTAACCTTGACGGTATAGACTGCACTGACAGCCAAAGGCAGCAGCTAGAGGAGTTGCTGAAAGCCAATGCGGACCTGTTTTTCCGCGATGACTGTGACCTGGGGTACACAGACAGGGTCACACACAAGATCCGCCTTAAAGATGATGTCCCTGTGGCCTCAACCTTTCGGAGGATCCCACCAACGCAGTACCAGGAGGTGAAGGAGCATATCCAAACTCTTATGGACAGAAGGATTGTCCAGAAAAGCTCCAGTGCTTATGCATCTCCGGTAGTAGTTGTCCGAAAGAAGGACAACTCTATCCGCCTCTGCGTCGATTACCGTCGCCTAAATGAGAAGGCCATACCAGATGCCTATCCCCTCCCAAGGATAGATGATTCATTGGATGCACTTGGAGGGGCTAAGTTGTTTTCCACTCTGGATTTGACAAGTGGCTACCATCAGGTTGCCATGGCGGAGGAAGACAGACACAAAACAGCCTTCATCACCCCATTCGGATTGTTCGAATACCTGAGAATGCCAATGGGTTTGTCCACCGCCCCAGCCACTTTCCAGAGGCTGATGCAAAGCACAATGAATGATCTGGCATTCCAAATCCTCCTGGTGTATCTGGATGATCTTCTGGTCTACAGCCAGACTTTCGAGGAACATCTGGAGCGCCTGAAAATTGTATTTCAGCGTTTGCGTGAGGTCGGGCTGAAGCTCAACCCCCAGAAATGTCATATTGCACACAACGGCAAGTGGAGTATTTGGGATATACGGTCTCGTCTGAGGGAATCGCAACCTCAGACTCGAAGATCAGAGCTGTGGCAGACTGGCCAAGACCGCAATCTCTGCGAGAGCTGAGATCTTTCCTTGGGTTTGCCAGCTACTACAGGCGCTTTGTGAAGGGTTTTGCCAGTCTAGCCAAGCCACTTAACCAACTGGTCTCTCTGACATACCAGCAAGAGAAAGAAAAGAAGCGGAAGAGCCAGCTGGTATCTATTGTGAAGGCATGGAATCCTCAGTGTCAAAAGGCATTTGAGGATCTAAAAAAAGCGTTGACCTCTGCACCCGTACTAGGGTACGCAGATTTCAAACTGCCTTTTGTCCTGGAAACAGATGCTTCCTTGGACGGCTTGGGGGCTGTGCTCTCACACCACCAGGGAGGAGAGCAGCGGGTTGTCGCATATGCCAGTCGGTCTCTCCGTCCATCAGAGAGAAATATGCTCAACTACAGTAGCATGAAGCTGGAGCTCTTGGCACTTAAATGGGCCATGTGCGAAAAGTTTCGACCCTACCTTCTGGGCACCCACACTGTAGTTCTGACTGATAACAACCCTCTTAGTCACATCCAGACAGCCAAATTAGGGGCAGTAGAGCAAAGATGGGCAGCTGACTTGGCATGTTTTGATTCACCGTGAAGTATCGATCGGGGAGAGAGAACAAGAATGCTGATGCATTATCTCGAAACCCTGTGTCTGGGCCAGAGGGTCCTGGCGAGGAAGAGGTGAGTGCAGTCTCGTGTAGTGGGACACACATGGTCGGAACAGTGCATGAAATCGTTCATCGCACAACGGTGGAACCATTGGAGGCAATCCAAGCGAAAGCTGACCTCCCCTCTGTCTCTCTTCCTGAGCCACCCCCAGCTATGCAGTTCCCTTCATTATCGCTTTCTGAGATACAGGAAGCACAGCGGAAAGACAGAAGCATAGCCTCTCTCATCCCATTTGTGGAGTCCCATTGTCATCCTCCTGGGAAACAAATTCGGACCATGGATGCTGACCAAAAAGCCCTTCTGCGGCATTTTGACCGGCTGCATCTCAAAGAGAAGGTGCTTTACAGAGCGGTGGAGGATGTGACAGAGGGACGGGCGTCACAGCTTGTTGCCCCTGAAGGCCTTCGTGCCCATCTCCTCCACATGGCACACCAGGACTGCGGTCATCAAGGGCCAGAAAGGACTCTCGGCCTTCTCCGACAGCGAGTGTTTTGGCCCAACATGCATCTAGATGTGGATGAATGGTGCAGGCGTTGCCGGCGCTGTCAGACAGCCAAGGTGCAGAACAAAGTGGCCCACACTCCTATGGGTCATCTGCTGGCTACCAAACCCCTTGAGGTCATAGCAGTTGACTTCACTGTACTGGAGCCCGCCAGTGATGGCACAGAAAATGTTCTAGTCATCACAGACATTTTCACCAAATACACAGTGGCCATCCCAACACGGGATCAGACATCCGCTGTTGTAGCCAAAGCTCTGATCCAGAACTGGTTCCAGCATTATGGTATCCCACAGCGGATTCACTCTGATAAGGGGCGTTGTTTTGAGTCGGCCATAATTCATGCATTATGCCGCCATTACGGGATAACAAAGTCCCGCACCACCTCATACAACCCTGCAGGAAATGGCCAGTGTGAACGGTATAACCGTACCATGCACAACTTGCTCAGGACTCTCCCTGAAGAGCAAAAGCGCCGCTGGCCGCAGCATTTGGCAGAGATAACGTGGATATACAACTGTACACCACACAGTGCCACAGGGGTGTCCCCATTCTACCTCATGTTTGGGAGGAAACCCCGGCTCCCCATTGATATCTTTCTGGGAGAGAAAGAAGAGGAGTGGAAGGCAGTCATGCCAACCCAGTGGTTGGAGGGACATGTGGAGCGTCTGAGAGTGGCTCACAGAAAAGCAGGGGAGCAACTCCACATCCATGCTTCCAAGAGGAAGGCCAGGCAAGACCAGGGCAATCCCACCCCAGATCTCCAACCGGGAGATCTTGTCCTGACCAGAAAACATAGGCCAGGGCGGAATAAGATCCAGGATATCTGGGGGGAGCGGATCTTCTTTGTGGTTCAGGTGCCTGGACCTGGAGGTGGGCCATTCACCATTGCCCCGCTGGATGGTGTTGGCACTATGGTGAAGATGAACAGGCATGAAATTTGTCAATTTCTCCCCTCTGTTGTGGAGCCTCTTGGAAAGATGGATCCTGAGAGTCGCTCTGAGCCACCTCCAGCAGTGACCACACATCTAGAGTGGCACATTGCCCCATGGCCCACTGCCAAAGGGAGTCAGGGAACCTCCCCTGAAACCCCTCCTATCCCACCTGCTGCCCCACAGTCCCCTGATCAGCAGCCACTGACAGACAGGAGCGGCACGACTGTCCGCAGATCTGCCCGCTCCAACAAGGGGGTTCCCCCACGCTGGAAGTGGAAGTAAGAATGTTTGGTGTGTGGATAGTATGTTAGGATAGTCATGCACCTCCTCCATCTTTTGGAATCTTTTGTTTCTTTTTTGGTTCTTTTTTTGTCATGGGCATGTGAATGTATTCAGCCAGGTGGACACTTGTTTTCGTTGGGAAAGGTTTTTTTGTTGTTGGGTTGCTTAATAATGCTTTCACCTGGGCTGAAGGCAGTTCATTTGCATGTATTGATAACAGATGTTTGTTGAACATTGAATTTTTTTTGGTTTTGTGAAGAAATGTTGGTAGCATCTGTGTATTCAATGTGGGCTTTTAATGGGGTATGAAGCACTACCTTTAAAAAAAAAAAAAAGTTGTCTTGCACCCCGGTATGTAAGAATGAAGATTGACAGACGTTGAGTTCAAGACAGTATAGGCAATAAATGGCCAAGCTGCCCCTGAATGCTTTATTGGGAAAGATGCATTTTCAAGATTTACTTTAAAAAGGAAGATCTGAAAAATGGCAGACTTGAGGGCTACAAGCGAAACCTGGACTCTTGTTGGGAAAAGGTGAAATCGATGTCCTACTGAATGCGATGCTCAGTTTAGGAGGCGACAGAAAAGCGCAATACTGGCACTTTTAAGTCCCAGGGAGGTGTTTTGGTGTTAGCCCAGGCCCGATTGGTTTTGTAAACTCCTGTCCCTCTGTTCTCTTGGTCTGTATGACTGCGATTTGTTTTTTTGTTGTACTATATTGATCTTTTGATGAACCATTTGGCATGTTTGATTTTGTTATGTGTGCTGATACGTTCTTTTTTGTTTTGAATTCTAACAGAATCTACCTTGCCGGTTTAAGTGCTGTCACACTGTTGGTTGTAATTTTTTGCTTGACAATTTACCTGTTGACGGTTATATTGTCGCCAAGGATTTTTTTGTGTATTTTTGTGTGCAAACGGCATGCTATACTATAGGCAAAGTTATGGAGACCATAACTGTCAGCAGGGGAGATTTGTGGCTGGACAGAAGTTTACTTCTGCAAACGTTTAATACTCATGCTCTTGAAGAGCATGTTTCGTTTTATTGTTGCTATTTTTATTCTTTTGTATGTAGTGGAGCTGATAAGGGTAGTGTAAGTGCATAGGGATTTTAGTGAATTTTGAGCTTTTGTAGTAGAGTTGATAAGGGTAGTGCAAGTGCATAGGGATTTCAGTGAATTCCGATCTTTTGTCAGAAGAGTTATCCGCCTTGGTGCCAAATTAGCTTGGTTCCAGAATTATCTTTAGAATGCCAGTGGACGAGTAGGAATACAATAGTTGGGTTGTGGATATAATCAGTCTACTTGGCATAATCTCTGTTTAGGAATGTGCACAAATTACCAGAATTAATGGATATTTATTCATGGTAATGACAAAACATTAATTAATACTGTTATTTACTGAAGCTCAGGGCCTATATTCTGCTGCGTATTAGCTGTTGGTGTAAACAGGAGGCAATAATACCAGCCTCCCGCCAAAATGCGATCTCTTCCCCACTGCTTGTCACAGCTAGCAGAGGTTTTGCCTGTTCGTTTGGGAAAGGAAGACCGGTTTCATGCTGGTTAGCCACAGCACCAAGGCAAAGGTGATTATCTTTTGAGGTATGTCAGAATAAGTTCATTGGGAATCTGGTTGTTATAGATAAATATTTTTGTTGTTGTTGACTTGTTTAAGTGTTTTAAAGAAAATGTTAAGAGCCACTTAATGGAGATGTTTACAAGACTAAGAGTTTTCACTTAGGAGGAGAACTGGTTGTATTTTTCTTTCAAGAAGTCTTGGACAGCTCTCTCTCTCTCTTCTCTCTCTCTCTCTCTCTCTCTCTCTCTCTCTCTCTCTCTCCTCTCTGTGTACATGTTATTTTTTTTTTGGAATCAGTACTTGATGTGATGGCGGCTGGAATGAATTATCCAGTTATGCTCATTCCTTGTAGTTACAGTGCTGTTGAAAGCAATTCCTGAAAATCAATGCTGATCTATCTAATTTTCATTTCAGATGTGTCAGAAACTCCGTTTTTGAATTGTGTTCCATTTCTTGGCTACACTCGGGCCTAGAATTACGAAGTTGGGCAAGTTGCGAAGATGGGTGAATAAAGGGAAGTAACCCCTTTTTGAATAGTAGACCATTGAAACGTATGAGTTGCTTCCCTTTGCTGTATTCTTGCTGGCTATGTTGATGCCAGGCACTTATTATTTTTTTGAAGATCATGTGAGTCTTGGTGTTATGATTTAGGGACACACATGTTGCCCTTTTCAGAGGACGCCTGTTCCACACCAGAGAGGTGGCCGGGACAGATGAATGGGTGTGTGTCTCAACACCCTGTCCTGAGGTTGGTTGGTTGGTTGGTTTGGTTTTGATTGACTGAGGAACTGAAATAAACAAAAAAGTCAAACATCAACACGGTCTTGGGTGATGGATGGATGACTCTCCCCCCTCTGCCCTTGACCGCTTATATTCAGGCAACAATAATCTAATTCATTTCAGAAAAGTGACACCTGTCCCTCGCAAGGCTCCAGGCATCATTACAAAAAAAAAAGCCAAATGTTTAAGAATGAAGAGAAGAAAAGGAAACACATAAGATTAATTTGAAGCATATAAACTATAACATCATAGGACCAAAATACACTAAATCCCGACATTGAATTATACATGCTGAGAAACATAATCATCCCCTCCATTCTTTCCCTACGTTGTCTCCCCCCTCACTCTCCGCCCTCTCTCCAGCACACACAAGACACACCAACGCATGCATGCACACACACACACACACACACACACACACACACACACACACACACACACACACACACACACTACCATTGTCGACCTACCTGACTTAGGGTAGCCACATAACAGGACGTCATCATCTCTGGAGGTCATGGACATCACCTGATGCCACTGGCTCAGACCGAGGGCCCCGACCAGCAAGCGGCCATCCCGCTCAAACAGCCTGATGGGATCCCCGTTCCCATCCAAGAACTGGCGATAGGCCATTCCACAGGGCTGGTCAGCTGTTGCCAATTTCACGGAGCTGATAGACACATGGGACCATTCCAGCTGTTGAGACTGTTTTGTTATGTGAAGATCGCAATACAAATGAATTCACTGTGCAACAATCATGAACTGACAATATAACACAGAAATTTCAAATTGTGACAGCATCAATCTAAAATTTCTGTGCTACTGTCCAATGACTTACACCTAAGAATATTTGCAATTTTGTTTTCTTTTATGGAATACTCTGACCTTGGGGGCAGGGGGGATTCAACAGAAGCAGGAAGGTGGTGGTGGTGGGGTGGATAGGTGGAGGGGTAATATATGTATACGGTTTTGACATCCTGCCATTGGCTCTTCTCACTCCAGGATCCCTTGTGCAACCATATATATATATATATATATATATATATATATATATATATATATATATATAGACCATTTCTCTGATGACTTTTACCACTTTTTGTAATACTCGTCCACTTTAACATTCTCATTATTATTTTCATTATCTCTATGATTATGATAACTATCATAACCATTGGTATATTTCTTAGATTCTATCTTCCTATCTTTCCCATTATCTTCAACCTCCTTCATACTCTTTCTCCTTTCTCTCTGACGTGATCTTTGAGTTTTTGAGAGAGATTAACATTTTTCATCCGATTTAAGATTTTACAGTAGAAAGATTTTTAACGAAGTTTCTGGTGCGTTTTAGAAGATGTCGTTTAAAGAGATGTATGAAAGTTTGTTGTTGTTGTTGTTGTTTTTTTTTTAATGACTTGAGTTGATTTTAACGTGGTGACAGCCCTGATGTGGCCCTTTGCAGTCGGCTGGGCTATAAGCAACATTATCTTATCTGCTTTCTCTCCTCCTCCCCCTCTTCTTTCTTCTTCTGCTGCTGATCATTATCACTCCTTCCTCTTCTTCTGTTCTACTGTTATTATTATTATCACCACAATTACTATCATCATTATAGTCAGTATTATTATCATATAATCATACTACCTTTACTGTTATCAATAGTACCATTGTTAGTATCATTTTCTATATTTCTAATCATTATTTTCATCATTTTTCCTCATATTGTCTCCCATTCCATTTCCGTTGCCTTTTCACACTCAGTTTGAAGAGTTAAGTGACTGTTTGTCTGTCCCTCGTTTTCATGGTCTTGAATGTTGTTTGTCTTTCCTGGAGAAGACCAAATAGGTCAAAACGTGTTGTGTTTGTTTTGAAATTTCTTCATTCTTTCGTCAGTTGGCACACTACTTCTGTCTTTGCTCTTGCTGGAACATCATGTTTATGCATGGAATGGTGCTTTTCTTCTTTCTTCCGCTCATTCCCCCCTTTCCTTTCTTCATCCCTTCTTTCTGTATCTTTTTTTTCTTCTTTTCTTCCTCTCTTTCTTCCTTGTTTACATCCTTTTTCCTTTCTTGTTCTTCCTTCTTTTTTGTGTGTTTATTTTCCCCTCTTAATTCCTCTCTTCTTTTCCGTCTGTTTCTTCTTTCCTTTTTTTTTTTTTTTTGTTCCTGTCTTCCTTCTTTTAATATTTACCTTTTTCTATCTTCCTTCTTTCCTTTGTTTCCTTCTTTCACTTTTTTTTTCTTATATCATTTCTTTCTTCATTCCTTTCTTCTTTCCGCCCTTTTTTTCTTCTTTCCTTTCTTTTCCCTTCTTTTCTTCTTCACTCCTTTCTTTCTTTCATCCCTTCTTTCTGTCTGTCTTTTTCCTTCCTCAAATCCTTATTTTTTCCTTCCTCCCTTAATTCTTTCCTTCCCTTATATATTTGTTTCTTTATACCTTCCTGTTCCTGTCTTGTTTCTCCCATTCTTTCTTCCTTCCTTCCTGTCTTCTTCTTTCTTTGTTTCTTTTGTCTTTCTCCCTCCCTTTCAACCTTTTTTCCTTTCTTTCTTTCCCTCTTCTCTTTCCTCGATTTCTTCCTTCCTTCCCAAATTTCTTTCTCTCTCTTTTTTTTCTTTTCTTTTTTCTTTTCCCTTATTCCCTTCTTTCTTCCTTCCATGTTGTCTTCCTTCTTTCCCTGCTTCCTTCCCTCTTTTCTTCATGTCTTTCTTTTTCTCTCTCTTTTTTATTCATTCAAATCTTTTTTCTTAAAAAAAAATTCTTTCTTTCTTCCTTCTTCCCTCTCTTCTTTTCCTTCCTTTCTCCTTTTCTTTCTTCCTTAGTTTGTTTTGTTCTTTCATCTACCTTCCTTTCTTTATTTCATCCTTCCTTTTTCATACTTTCTTCTTTTCTTTGTTGTGTTCTTTCATGTTCCTTCTGTTAATCCTTTTTTTTTCCTTCCTTTCTTTTTTTTCTTTGTTTCATCTTTCATACTAATTTCTCCTTTTCTTCATTTCTCCTTTCCTTCTTCCCTCTCTTCTTTCTTTCTCTGTTATGTTCTTTCCTCTTTCTTCCTTCCTGTCTGTCTTCCTATCTTTTTTCTTCCTTTCTTTTTATCTTTGTTGTGTTCTTTCCTCTTCCAAGATTTCTTCATTTTTTCCCCTTTTTTTCTCCCCATCTTTCTTTCTTTCCCTTTTTCATTCTCTCCTTTTTCTTTCTTTCTTCTCTTCAATCTTCTTTCCTTTGCTTTATTCTTTTCTCCCTTTCCTTTCTTCCTTCCTTTCTTTTGTTTAATTCTTTCCGTCTTCCTTCATTTTTCTGAACAACTGTTACTGGGCTGGAATGACCAGAACAGCCTAGAACAGAGTGCGATGGCGAAGGGTCGTCGATGGCCTATGCTCCACCGGGAGCGATGGGCATAATGATGAATGTTACTGAAATTTGAAGTTTTGATACTAGTTTCAAGAGCTCAAGGGATACCTCACTTAATTTGCTGCATTACAACTGCTAAGTCCCCAGTTATACTCAGTGTCTTGGTTCGCTTTCAGGTCTGCAGATCACCTCCACATCGAGAAGCTGATCTCAGAAAACCCAGTGAAGTCCACAACTATTTGACAGAAGCCCAGACTGTGGTTGTCAGACATTCTGCAAGGATTTTAAATACCGATTTTTCTGTGGCTTAACTTTTGACGTTCAAAGTTTTGATCTTTTGCTTCACGCCCAACATAGCGAAATTCAATCTCTGTGCATTAGATTCCTGATGAGGTACCCTGGGCCGGGTCTGATTGCGTCGACAGCCCCCAAAGGCAGATGGGTTCATGGTTCTTCCAGCCTGAGCATGCTGGGTGCCAGACCCACCCTGTGGCTAGGGGAGAATGGGGTAAGACTCATACATCCATGCTCGGGGGATGGGGGGGGGGGGGGGGGGGGGGGCACAGAGCCACTCTACCTGTTGTGGTGATCGAAACCCTGCATATATGAACTGATTTCTTGAGTAGTTGTGACTGAGACAACAAAGCCAGGCAACCAGTCATCAGACTAAATTCCACCCTGTGTCATTTAAAACAAACAAAAAGAAAGGTGTAAGGTCCACCATCAATGGCAAGCTGACAAAACAATGTAACTGAAGGTGAGGAACGAGAGAGTTTGACATGCGCATCTATAACAACATGTCCATCCTGCCCATTATTTATTTCTGAACAAGAAAAGGAAAAGAAATGGGGAAGGGGATGATGGAGAGCCGGGAGAAAGAAGGGGGGGGGGGGGGGGGGCTGCGGGAGTGGGAGCCTTGTCCGATTACGAGTGGAGTAAATCTGGGTAATGCAGCCTGCATTTATTTGGTAAGTCATCGAGGGCCCCTCCACTTCTATCCCCACTCTCCCTACAGCTTGATGCCACGACCAGGGAAAGGCTGGCGTAAAATGGTGGACACCAAATGTCAGACCTCCTCTTGTCCGACGAATACTGGGGCCCATTGTCACACACACACACACACACACACACACACACACACACACACACACACACACACACACACACACACACACATCAGGATCAGGATCAGGATTTGGGGCGTTGTATCAAAACAACTTAGCCCATTTATGCTTTTGTATATATATTTTTTTCATGTTTGTTGGTCCAGTCGACAGTCTCGTAGATTAGCTCAGTCTAATTTATCCATCAAATTCCTATTTCATTTTAGTTATTACTTTATTTTTGTCTATGAGGTTCTAAAATACATTAATACTAGGTACACGTTTGATGTTAGTTGTTAATTCATTCCAAAATTTGGTTACTCTGTTAGTAAATGTAGATTTTCTCAAATTAGTCCTGAAATATTATTTTAATATCTTATCTTCACTGTTTCTTGTTTGTCTGTGGAGTACAAAAAAGCATGCTTTATCAACATCATCAATACCATTTAATGTCTTATATGTTTGAATCAAGTCCCCTCTTATTCCTCTTGCTGTAAGTGTTGGAAGTTGTAAATATTTTCATCTTTCCTGGTATAAGCAATCCTTTATATCATGGTCCATCTTTGTTGCTCTTCTTTGAACCTGTTCTAGAGCTACTGATTGTCTCTTTAGCTTTGGATACCATACAGTATTGCCATATTCAAGAACAGGTCTAACTAATGTTTCATACAATTGTTAAAAAAGTGTCCTTTCTTTTTATTATTCCAATCATTCTGTTGGCGTTGTTAATACTATTCGCAATATGTCTGTCAAAAAGCAAATTTTTGAAGTCACACCTGGGTCTTTCTCTTCCTCACAACTGGATACTTTTACTTCCTTGTCCCCAATTTTCATTATATAATCATTTTCATTTTGTGGGTTTGATTTTCCAACATGAAGTACTTTACATTTTTCTGCATTAAAATATATATATATAGGTTCCAAGTATCAGACCACTGTTCTAATGTTCTTTTTGTAATTCCTGTGGTACAGAATCGAATGCTTTTCTAAAGTTTAAATACAATGCATCAATATTCTCTCCTTTATCAATCTCATTTGTGAAGTCTTCCATCACTTCCAGAAGTTGAGTCACACAAGATCTTTTTGTGTCGTGAATCTCTTCCATCATTGGATCCGAGACCTGGATCTACTGGCTTTGAGCTGGATTGAAATTCGAACGAGGCCTGGAATCCTGATTCAGATACCAACGCCCGGTTGAAAAACGCACAGCACAATACAAGTGGTAAGACTCATACAAGAACACAAGGAGAAAAACAAGGGAGAGAAATTGATCGTGAAACACAGAAGAAAAACATGTTTTTTTTTAAATTGAAAACACACACACACACAACACACACACACACACACACACACACACACACACACCACACACACACAGCGCTGCAGTCCTGACAGAAAAAGGCCAGACAGACTGTCAACCTGACAGGTGCCAACAGCCGTGGAATGAGCAGAAAATGCCTCTTGTCTGCTAGAGACGGAAGAAGGTAAGCAACTTAGCATTGGCCAAAAAATGGCAGAGCTTTCCAATTCCCCTAGCTTGCATGAAACCGATTTGGTTCGGTGAAAGCTACGAGCGAGTAGTGCATTTTCTTTTGTTGGGAGACTAGGTCTAACTAGATCCAAGAGCACACTCAGGGCAGCTTGCTAGACTTCAGTGTCAACGGGACTACCGGAGTTTTTCGTCCTCCCGCGAACCATCCCTGAGTGGAACGATTCGCTGACCGAGGCTGTGGTTGGAGCCGCGTCTCTTGGCGTCTTCACGTCGGGAGCTCGTAAACTCCACCAGTAGTCACAAGCTTTTTTCTTCTTTTTTTTTCCCCTGCGCTTACCCCTCCGTTACAAGTGTCAGAATAATCAGCCTGTTGATTGAGGACACTATACGGATGAAGATGAAGAACTCTAGGTAGCAAGATGATTTGGTTCGGTTTCTCTTATCTTTTCAAAACTACGTAACTGAAGTGTTTTCCCTATACTCAAGAGAAGTTCATTAAATATACCTAGCACTTTTGCACTCACACACACGCACTCTACCTTACCTGGTCAGTCCAGACTCTGGCTTGGGGGTTTCGTCTGGATTCTTTCCCAAGCCCTTCACTGGCATGAACTACCAAGTGAGGTCTGTCACAGACACTGTCAGTCTCCGGGCCCAGCAGTGGTACTGTCAAAGCCGTCCTAGCCGTTGTAACCGTCTACGGCTGTACTGTCGCAGTGCTAGGACAAAACTGTCTCCTATAAACTGGAGGCCCTAGCACTGGTCTGTCACTAGTGTTACTGTCACTGTAGTACGACGTAGCTCCCTAGCTAACTACAAGTTAGCTAGTCCGCTCTCCTCAAGGCCGAGTGTCGAACTCCCTAGCTAACTACAAGTTAGCTAGTCCGCTGTCCTCAAGGCCGAGTGTCGAACTCCCTAGCTAACAACACAAATAGTTGGTTGACTGCAGGACCTGGATCAATAAGACAACTTGCCTGGGGTATGGTAGCAGGTCCTTGAGGAAGAGGTGGATGAGGGCGCTTCGGTTTAAAACCTTCTTTGCTCAGAGGGACAAGTGGGAATGGGTGACAGTGGGCAGGGAGAAATGGGGAAGTGAGGAAGTGAGCACTGCCAAAAAGCTGAAAAGTGAATACTGCTTGAAGATGAAAAGTGTTCAGCAAGGATTGAGGGGGAAGGAAGGAGAGAGTTGGAAGGGATGAGGGGGGGGGGGGGTATAGAAGGAGAGGGCAGGGTGGGGAAGAAGAGAGAAATGGGCCAAGAGCAGAAGGACTGGGGGGGGGGGGGATAAAGTAAATAAAAATAGTAATAATAATGTTAAGAGACAAAATCAAGATAAGTAAGAACAAAGGGCTGTTATAGAGGAAAGTCAGTGTTTGATATTGATTCCGTTTGGGTGGATAGTGCCAAGTTTGTGAATAAGGAGGGACTCTTGTTCTTTACGTCTTATAGAGGAAGATGAATTTTGCCAGACTGCAGCAATCTGCATGTGGGAGAGGTTGTGGCCGGAAGAACAGAAATGGTTTGCAATTGGTGTATTGTAACCGAGACGGACTGCTCGTAGGTGTTCTGTGAAACGGTCGTTAAGGGTTCTGTAGGTTTCTCCAACATACAGGAGGCCACAGAAGGAGCAAGAAAGAATGTAAACTACATTGCGGGACTGACAAGTGAAAGGGTTGAGTATGGAAATTTTGCCTGAGGGACCACAGATGGTTGTAGAAGAGTTTAGGTGAGGACAGGTTTTGCATTTGGGTTGCTTGCATGGAGAATTGCCAGGTGGTGAGACTGTGTTTGTGGACAATTTTGAATGCACAAGAAGATCTCTGAGGTTGGTGTCACGTTTGTAGGCAACTAGTGGAGGCTGGGTGAAAATGTGTTTCAGGGAAGGATCAGTCTGCAGAATGTGGTAGTTCTTCATAAGGATGTTTTTGATGGCGAGGTTGTGAGGATGGAAGGTGATAGCAAGAACAGGCCTGTCGTCTGATGAAGGAGTGATCTTTTGCTTAGAGCAGTGTTTCTGGGAATTCTAGAGGCCCTTTGTAGGGCTTCTTGGCAAATGGGTTCAGGGTATCCACGTTCAAGGAAAAATGAGATCATCAGGGTAGATTGTTTGGCGAAATCGTCATCATCGCTGCAGATGCGTCGCAAACGAAGTAGTTGAGAGAAAGGAATGCTTGTTTTGGTGGAAGCAGGGTGACTGGAGGAGTACAGAAGGTATGAATGTGAGTCGGTGGGTTTGTAATGAACAGATGTGGTGAGGTAGGGTGAGTTGGGACAGATAGAGATTTTGATGTCAAGGAAGGAAACGGTAGTCTGAGTGATTTCAAAAGTGAATCTAAGAGCTGGATGAAATTTCCAACAGAATTGCGGCGTTGCCATGGGCACCAGGATGGGTCCTGGCTACGCCTGCCTGTTTGTTGGCTACATTGAAGAAAAGATCTTCTCACAATACACAGGCACTTTCCCAGACTTTTTCCGTCGCTTCATTGACGATTGCCTCGGTGCAGCCTCCTGTCCAATCCAAGATCTGAAAAACTTCATTGACTTCGTCAGTGGATTTCATCCAGCTCTTAGATTCACTTTTGAAATCACTCAGACTACCATTTCCTTCCTTGACATCAAAATCTCTATCTGTCCCAACTCACCCTACCTCACCACATCTGTTCATTACAAACCCACCGACTCACATTCATACCTTCTGTACTCCTCCAGTCACCCTGCTTCCACCAAAACAAGCATTCCTTTCTCTCAACTACTTCGTTTGCGATGCATCTGCAGCGATGATGACGATTTCGCCAAACAATCTACCCTGATGATCTCATTTTTCCTTGAACGTGGATACCCTGAACCCATTTGCCAAGAAGCCCTACAAAGGGCCTCTAGAATTCCCAGAAACACTGCTCTAAGCAAAAGATCACTCCATCAGACGACAGGCCTGTTCTTGCTATCACCTTCCATCCTCACAACCTCGCCATCAAAAACATCCTTATGAAGAACTACCACATTCTGCAGACTGATCCTTCCCTGAAACACATTTTCACCCAGCCTCCACTAGTTGCCTACAAACGTGACACCAACCTCAGAGATCTTCTTGTGCATTCAAAATTGTCCACAAACACAGTCTCACCACCTGGCAATTCTCCATGCAAGCAACCCAAATGCAAAACCTGTCCTCACCTAAACTCTTCTACAACCATCTGTGGCCCCTCAGGCAAAATTTCCATACGCAACCCTTTCACTTGTCAGTCCCGCAATGTAGTTTACATTCTTTCTTGCTCCTTCTGTGGCCTCCTGTATGTTGGAGAAACCTACAGAACCCTTAACGACCGTTTCACAGAACACCTACGAGCAGTCCGTCTCGGTTACAATACACCAATTGCAAACCATTTCTGTTCTTCCGGCCACAACCTCTCCCACATGCAGATTGCTGCAGTCTGGCAAAATTCATCTTCCTCTATAAGACGTAAAGAACAAGAGTCCCTCCTTATTCACAAACTTGGCACTATCCACCCAAATGGAATCAATATCAAACACTGACTTTCCTCTATAACAGCCCTTTGTTCTTACTTATCTTGATTTTGTCTCTTAACATTATTATTACTATTTTTATTTACTTTATCCCCCCCCCCCCCCCCAGTCCTTCTGCTCTTGGCCCATTTCTCTCTTCTTCCCCACCCTGCCCTCTCCTTCTATACCCCCCCCCCCCCTCATCCCTTCCAACTCTCTCCTTCCTTCCCCCTCAATCCTTGCTGAACACTTTTCATCTTCAAGCAGTATTCACTTTTCAGCTTTTTGGCAGTGCTCACTTCCTCACTTCCCCATTTCTCCCTGCCCACTGTCACCCATTCCCACTTGTCCCTCTGAGCAAAGAAGGTTTTAAACCGAAGCGCCCTCATCCACCTCTTCCTCAAGGACCTGCTACCATACCCCAGGCAAGTTGTCCCCTAGCTAACAAGTTAGCCAGTCCGCTCTCCTCAAGGCCGAGTATCGAACTCCCTAGCTAACTGTTCTACAAGTTAGCTAATCCGCTCTCTTCAAGGCCTAGCGTCGCACTCCCTAAACTAACAACAAGTTAGCCGGTCCGCTCTCCTCAAGCTCCCGGGTCGTACTGCCGGAGATCATCTGCTTGTTTACCTGAGTGTCAATGAACACTTCTCACGCGAGGTGCACTTTTGCTGAGCTCGCCTACGAGCGCAGAAACCGTGTGTCACTACATAACCTTTATCCGTTTCATTAGTCAACAAAATCCTAGTTTAGAACTTCCCTTTGTGTTAATTTAGTTTAAATCGTGCTCTCACAGGGAGAAAAAGAAAAGAAAAGAAAAGAAAGCCTAAATGAGACAAGAACGAATGACGTCAACGCAAGGGTGGACTTCTTTAAACTGTGACATAATTATTATCTGCTGCTTCTCCTATGCATGTGTTCGTAGCTGCTTGTTGGTGTGCTGGTGTGTAATCCGGACTGGGGCTTGCAGCGTTAAAAGGGGGGGAGGGGGGGGGGGGGGGAGTTGTGCTGGATTTTGTCTCGATTTCTTATTTTGAACTTTCTTTAATTCACTCTTCTTCCCCCCAAAAAAAAAACAAACGAACAAACAAACAAACAAACAAAAACTTTATAGCCTATTCTTTGTAAACTTTGACATCGCATAGCGCGGACATAACTGCATGTGCGGTGCGCTGTCATATGGACTAAATATTACTGATGTTAATTGCTGTTGGTAAGTTCACAAGCTATAACAGTGGGGAAGTATAGGCCTACTGCACTTTCTTGAGGGAGGATGTGACAAGGGTGTAAAAAGGCCTCTGATTATTTAAAAAAAAAAAAAAGTAGTTCTAATCCCTAATTGTTTATCTCGATCTCGACGATTGGCGCTCAAGGGTCAGGGTTAGGTCAGCCTAGAGTTAGTTCCAACACAACCAAACGTGCAATAAGATCACTCGATAGTATCCATTGTTAGGCTTGTTACATGGAATTTGTGATAGGCCCACCCCCTTCAACATCATCACGTGCACACTTTCCCAATGCTAAATCTAGTAATTGATCAAAAGTGTTTTACCTTTTGGAGTGGTCACATATGAATACTTTTTCAAGCACTCTTGCACACTAATCCATGTAGGCCTACATGCACTCTACCTCACACCTGGTCAGTCCATTTAGTTACTGCGTGGGTTTGTTGGGATTTCTAGCTGTGGTAGATTCTGGTAAGTAGATGCCCTGCTCAGAAGAAGCGAGCGCCATCTTGTAACTGCCAGTACAGACAGCGGTACGACTACGGTCAGTACTAGGGGCAAGATCACGTCTCCACAGGTAGGGAGGCCCCCCAACTACAGCATCTTCACCCTAGCCTAATCCTGGTGAGTACCGCAGTTATATCATTGGCGACGAGGATGGCGACGTCCGGACGATTAGCTGAGTTTGGGCTGGATAGGGGGGAAGACTGGGAACAGTATGTAGAAAGAATGGAACACTATTTTGCGGCAAATGACATTGATGATGCAGGGAAACAGAAAGCCATTCTTCTGAGTGCATGTGGTGGGGCCACTTACAAGCTCATGAGTGACACTGACCCCAGCTAAGCCTGGTGATAAAACGTACACACAACTGAAAGAGGTAGTGTTAAACCACCTCAAGCCCAAGCCCTCAGAAATAGTACAGCGTTTCAAGTTCCACACAAGAAGTCCGACGAGACTGTAGCAGTCTATGTTAGTCAGTTGCGTAGGCTGTCGGCAGACTGTAACTTTGGAGATGGACTGGACAGTATGCTCAGGGACCGGTTGGTGTGCGGCATCAACAATGACCGCACACAACGACGCCTGCTGGCAACAGCGGACCTGACCTTCGCCAGGGCCTTCGAAATAGCAACAGCCATGGAACAGGCCGAAAAGAGCGCAGCAGACATACAGGGAAGCGCAACTGCAAATCCCACTGACAGCGAAGCTAAAAGTGTCTTCAGGATGGACCGTTCAGCGAAACAGAACAATGATAGCGTCAAGGGACACAGGAAGATTACAGACAAAAGAGACATTGAGTGCTGGTTCTGCAAGGAAAAAGGACAACAGGTGGTCATGGACGGAGTTGCAAGAGAGAGCATGGATCGAGTCAAAGAAGCTTTTACAGTCACCCCAGCTACTTGTTCACTTTGACTCAGCAAAGGACATAGTGCTGGCCTGTGACGCTTCCAACTATGAGGTGGGGGCAGTGCTTTCACACAAAATGGAGAATGGTAGTGAACGTCCAGTGGCATTTGCTTCACGCACCCTGAACAGCGCTGAAAAGAACTACAGTCAGGTGGAGAAGGAGGCTTTGGCTATTATTTTTGGGGTGAAGAAATTCCATCAGTATTTGTTTGGCCACGCTTTCGAGATCCACACAGACCACAAACCACTGCTGGGATTGTTCAAGGAAAACAAACAGATACCAGCCATGGCAGCCATGCGTATCCAGAGATGGGCATTGATTCTGGCCTCTTATGAGTACACCATCATATACAAAGAAGGAAAGAGACACAACAATGCTGACGGTCTGAGCAGATTGCCCCTCCAGGTGACTGAAGAAATGCAATCAGAGCAGGGAGAAACGGTGCTGCTGATGGAGCAAGTGGAAACCATGTCCGTCACGGCTACACAGATTCGGCGGTGGACAAACCAAGACAAAGTTTTATCTCGAGTCAAGGAATACACTCTGAAGGGGTGGCCTGACAGTCACCATGAGAAGACACTTCAACCTTACTGGATGAGGCGCAGTGAACTGAGCATCGCTGACGGATGTGTGTTATGGGGCACACGGGTGGTGGTCCCACCGAAAGGCCGTGAGCGTCTGTTGCATGACCTGCATGAGTCACATCCTGGAATGACCCGAATGAAAGCCTTAGCTCGTTCCTACATCTGGTGGCCGAACATGGACAAAGAGATTGAAGACACTGTACGCAGCTGTTCCATCTGCCAAACAGCGCAACATGCCTAGCCCGGCACCCTTACACCCATGGGAATGGCCAAATCGTCCATGGAGCAGACTGCATGTGGATTACGCAGGACCGTTTCTCAACAAGATGTTTCTGGTCATCATCGATGCACACTCAAAATGGATTGATGCATACCCAATGAATTCATCCACTTCTGCGGCCACTATAGAGAAGCTGCGACAGTCCTTTGCTACTCATGGAGTGCCAGAAATCCTAGTCTCTGATAACGGCACATGTTTCACCAGTGCAGAGTTTGAAGATTTTCTGCAGAAGAATGACATCAAGCATATTAAGTCAGCTCCCTACCATGCATCCACGAATGGTCTAGCTGAGCACGCTGTGCAAACCTTGAAGCAGGGGTTGAGAAAAGTTAACCAAGGATCCATCGAGACACGGGTGTCGCGGTTTTTGTCAATGTACAGGGTGACTCCACAAACAACGACCGGTCTGTCTCCAGCAGAGCTTCTGTTCAACAGAAAAGTGCGCACTCGGTTCAATATCCTCCAACCATGCATGGAGCGGACGGTGGTTCAGAAACAGTTGCAGCAGAAGCTGAACCATGATCATTCGAGCATGAGAACCTACCAGGTGGGTACCTGGTTTACGCCAAGAACTTTGCAATCGGACCAAAGTGGCTGCCTGGAGTGATTCGGAAGCTGACAGGGCCATTGTCATATGTGGTAGGGTTGTCGAGTGGTCAAATGCTGAGACGACATACTGATCACGTACTTCCACGACAGGGGTCACAGATATACCGGATAGTACAGAGCAGGATGTCAGTGCTGAAGCGTCACCTAGTTCCTTGTGGATCCCTGTGTCTTCACCAGTGACTCCGGCATCTGGAAACCCATCAGAGCAGACAGAGACTAGGCCACAGCCGTTCTCTCAGGACACTTTCACACCAGAGAAGGCAGTGTTAGCGCCTTCCTCAGAGCAGACAGGGACTAGGCCACAGCCGTTCTCTCAGGACACTTTCACACCAGAGAAGGCAGTGTTAGCGCCTTCCTCAGAGCAGACAGAGACTAGGCCACAGCCGTTCTCTCAGGACACTTTCACGCCAGAGAAGGCAGTGTTAGCGCCTTCCTCATCAACTATCCAGAAGGGCCTGGCAGTAGGATCACCCCAGAGCCCGGCTACTGCATCTGAGACCGCATCGGTTCCAACACCAGTCCGGCGCCCTGTCCGTCAACGACATCTGCCTGAGCACCTCAGAGACTTTGTGCTCAACAGTCTGAGATCGTGTTAGTGACTTGTCCAAGACACCAGACAGTCATCAATTAGTTTTAGTTTTGTTACAATTTTTTTCAAGTTGTAGTTTGATTATTGTTATTATTATAGTTCCAAGTCAGCGACATTGTGTTTTCAGTTGGGGTTTTCTTGTGAGGGAAGGAAGGGTTTAGTTCCAAAGCAAAAGAAGTTGCACAGGACAAGAAGTCAGTTGTTGAGTCCCTTTTAAGTTTATTAATATTAGTGATTCATTACTACACACTCCAAGGACAGTCATTAGTGGGAAATTTGATTTGGTGGGGCAACTGACTT
>CM065718.1:64215821-64250821 GCA_033310375.1 Conus canariensis | reverse complement strand
GAAACGTTTGGTGCATACCATTCTCTTCTCAAAGAATTACAAGAAGAAGATGCTCAAAGCAGAGTTAAAAGAAATCCAAGCTGTCTGCGTGCCAACTTCAGTACAAGTGGGCGAAGGACACTGGCTAAGTTTCACCATTCTTTTTGTGTAATTTCAGATGCAAGAAATGGGTTCAGCTGCATACCTTCATGCAAACTGTTCTATTTGTTCTGAGCATTCTGAAGCCAATCAATTCATGGACCACACCAGCAAAAACTGTTGACTGATTTAAAGTGCAGTACCAACTCTTTTCAACGTACCAAATCCACCACCAAGAGACAAAATATCCCATGTAAAGAATGCAAAACAATACCAAACGAAGATAGGAGAAGAGAACTACTCTCCGGCACTCTCTCTCTCTCTCTCTCTCTCTCTCTGAAATATACGACAGGGTGATGTAACTAAAAAAAAAAACACAAGAAATATGATGACGGTAAAGTCAACACACACACACACACACACACACACACACACACACACTGTCACAGGTTGAGAGTACCGTGGCATGTTTTGACTATTTTTTTCTCTTCCTTCCCCCATTTCTTGGTGGCGGCACGGTAAGTGTCCCGCATTCGAAACGGAGCACGCGCTGCAGGGTCAGTTCAGCTTACTAGAACCCAGCCCACGTGGCGGTAGGCGACCAACCACCCAGCGATCGGGGAGAGGGGGGGGGGGGGAGGAAGGGGGGGGGGTTGTTGTTGGTGAGCTGTGCCTACGTCACGAAGGTGAAGAGGTGGAACGAAAGTGTTTACGAAGTTAGAGAAGGGACAGCAGCCGAGGAACAACAACAGGCAGCCATCCAGGAGGCTCGTCACCTCCGTGTCCTCCGCCCTCGACGTCATCGCTGAGCCGAGGGTCAGGCTTCGTTGCTGGAGGCACCTGCGACATCCTTCGACGGGTGTCGGGGACGGGGTCCCTGTTTTATGGATCGCCCTTCTTTGGTGAAGGCCGCTGCCTAAGACTGACACACGGAACATCAGGCCCTCCTAGCAGTACCCGAGCTGTCCATGCCATCCTCTCCCTGGTTTGGACTGAGGAGAACTCCCCATCACCTCCAGCTCGTGCCGTCACTACCGCCGCAGTTCCCTGTAGTCTTGGTGGCACATCTGGTGGCCAGGTACCAGCGTCAGTGACGACGCCACTCTGTTGACGTCGTCCTTGGCCGGACCGCCTTCCAGCGTACGTTCCACCCCCCCCCCCCCCCCCCCCCCCCCAAGAGCCGTCGTCGCGGCCGTCGGCGTGGAGGACAGCCCGTGAGGTCGAGGCTGCCGTGGCCACCAGAACCCCTTAGTTCACCAGCTGTTGAGGTAAGGGTTAAGGTGGTGTTGCAGTAGTCCATATCGACGCGGCTATGACCATTCCATAATGTAAGTAATGAGAAGGCATTAAATCATGAGATTCCGGCTGGTTTTTGCGTGGGAATAATCATTTCCTTTGATGATATAGTATTGCGTGCGCAGTGTTTTCCTTTAGGTGCAGGCAGAAAGGGTATTTCCTGAAATCTTCGGGCGTGGCACCGTTTTAGGAGTCCCCTCATGGTTCCCCCTGTCCTCTTGTTTTTCCTAGACAGGGGGAGGTAAAGTGTGAGAGTGCCTTCGTGTGTGGCCATCGTACCTGTCCTATATTCTCCACTTTCTTTACTCTTCTGCCGGAATCTGCGAGGAAGAGGAAGAGCAAAAAGAAGAAGACACAAGAACGCTTCTTCAGAGACCCCTTCCAGTTTGCCAGAACACTGTTTGAGCAGCCAAAATCTGGGACCCTTAGTGTGGACAAAGGAGTTCTTGAGCAGCTTCTGAGGAAAACATACTGTGACTCACAGAGCAAAGCACCACTCGACATTCAAGGTCTGGTGTGGCCAACCAACCCTGAGGAACACTTCAATGACAAGCCTCCAACGTTGGCGGAAATCAAGAAGGTGGTCGACAAAGCCAGAGCTAAATCATCACCAGGGCCAAACGGAATACCTTACCAGCTGTACAAGAAATATCCCAAGGTGCTGGAGTGGCTCCACAGGCTGCTGCGATCAGCTTGGAGAAACCAGAAGATCAGCGGCCAGTGGATGACGGCAGATGGTGTGTACATCCCCAAAGAGCAAAACTCAAGTGACATCAGCTAGTTCAGGCCAATATCACTACTGAACGTCGAAGGGAAAATCTTCTTCTCTGTCATGGCAGCAAGGCTGACCAAGTACCTCATGGAAAACAAGTACTTGGATGTGTCAGTCCAGAAAGGTGGCATCCCAGGCGTGGCTGGCTGTGTAGGACACGCCACAATGATCTGGGACGCAATCCAAAGAGCAAAAACAGAAAAGAGAGACCTGGACGTTGTGTGGCTTGATCTGGCAAACGCATATAGATCTGTACCCCATGAGATGATACAGTTGGCTCTTGAGATGTACCATGTGCCAAAGAACATCCACGACATGCTCAAGAAGTACTTCAATGGCTTCTCAATGCGGTTCTCTACCAAGGAGTACACAACAGATTGGATCAACTTGGAAGTGGGCATTGCAATGGGCTGTGCAATTTCCCCAATACTGTTCGTGTTGGCAATGGAAGTCATTTTGAAAGCAGCAACAAGCAACGCAAGACAAACAGACCTTGGCGATGGATACAAGATGCCCCCCCTTAAGGCCTTCATGGATGACACTACAGTGATTTCATCCAGAGAAGACGAGACACGTCATGTGCTGGAGAGGCTGGACGACATAGTTGCCTCATCCAGAATGAAGTTCAAGCCAAAGAAATCACGGAGTCTCTCACTGAGGAAAGGAACAGTGGCCGAATCTGTGGTCTTCAGTGTTGCCAACCAGGCCATTCCTACAGTCACAGAAGAGCCAGTCAAGAGCCTTGGAAGATGGTATGATGATACGCTGAAAGACACACAAAGAGCAAAAGAAACCAAACAGATGTCGGAAGAAGGCTTGGAGACCATTGACCGGTGTGGGCTCCCTTGCAAATACAAGGTCTGGTGTCTGCAGTTTATGCTGGTACCAAAGCTCCTATGGCCTCTGATGATATACGACATCTGCACCAGCATAGTGGAGGCAATGGAAGCTAAAATCAACAAGTTCACAAAGAAATGGCATGGTGTCCCACCCTGTCTCACTGACATAGCGCTGTACTGTCGCCAAGCAAAGCTGAAACTACCTTTGAAATCCATCCTGGAGGAATACAAAGCAGGGAAGATCAGACTTCAAAGCATGCTGGAGGACTCAGGAGACAAGGTGGAAGAAGCAATCAAACCCCAGCTGAGGACAGGCAGAAAATGGAAAGTTCAAGAGGCGATGGATTCTGCAAAAGAAAGTCTCAAGATCAGAGAAGTAACAGGGCACACACACACAGACCAACAGACTGGGACTGGGGGTGACCAAAACTGAATGGTGGTCAAAGGCCAAAGGAAAAGCCAAAAGAGACATGATGATTCAGATGAGGAAAGAAGAAGACAAAAAAAAAAAAAGACTCCAAAAAGCAGTCCAGCAGAGCCAGCAAGGGCAATGGACAACGTGGGAGTATGCACTCCAAAGAATTGGAATGACATTTGGCACATGGCCCCTCTCAGGATCAGCTTCATTCTCAGATCTGCATATGACCTTCTGCCCTCAAATGCAAACCTGGTGAAGTGGGGAAAAAACAGACGATCCTGCATGCCCCCTCTGCCATGAAAAACAAACAGTGGAGTATGTCCTAAGCTCATGTAAAGTAGCCCTGGCTCAAGGAAGGTACGCATGGAGGCACAACCAAGTGCTCAAAGAGATTGTACAAGTAGTCTGGGCTAGTACCAACACCGCAAAAGGGAAAATCAGGACTCCAAAAGCACCCGCAACATTCTTCACGGCAGGAGGCAGCAAATCATGGCCAAGAACAACAGTGCCACTCGGAACATGCAGGCAGAGTCTGCTGGATGGGGCAGATGACTGGGAGTGCACTGCAGACCTCCCAGAATGGAAGAGTCACCCAGAGATCATCAGCAAGAGTGGCATGAGACCAGACATAGTAGTCCACTCTAAGTCAACCAAGCAGCTGATCATGATCGAGCTCACGGTGCCATATGAGAACAGAATGGAGGCAGCTCAAATCTACAAGACCGAAAAGTATGCTGATTTGGCAAACAGCCTGAGGGGAGAAGGCTATCAGGTCAAAGTCCTCACTGCAGAAATTGGAGCTAGGGGGGTTGCAGGAACGTCTGCATACAGCCTCATGAAACAGCTCTCAGTTTCAGGGAGGGAAAAAACAGAGTCCTGAAAGCAATGGCAGAAGCGGCAGAGAGGTGTTCAAGCTGGATCTAGTCAAGGAGGAACAAAAGTGAGCTTCATAAGGCTTAACTTTCCTACAAATATCAAGTATCCCAGTGGCTCAGTGGTTAGAGTGCGAGTCATTAAGTGGAAAATGAGCATGTCCAGAGGGTCATGGGTTCGAATCCCAGCCATGGCTCGTCCCAAGATGGGAAAAAAGCGGCAGCAGAGGGACATCCGGAGTCATGAACCGGGTGTGGCCCAACCCCCCTAGAGTGTCAGGAGATAAGGGCCGAAACACTTGCTTGAAGGGGCTTCCCTTCTGAGGACTCTCTGCTGCCACGCTCTCCACGAGTTTCTTTGTACAGGTTTGTTATCTTTTTGGCCTATACAGGGTTTGTTTGTTTGGTTGGTTGGTTTTGTGTTGTGCTGTGTTGTGTTTTGTTTCGTTTAATTGTAGGATTTTTTTCTTAAGTCAAATCAATCGCGCGTTGGGTATGTGAGACCATGTGAAGGGTGTTTATGGGCCACACACCTTTACAGTGATGTGGTTACACTGGTCGCAGAGGTGTGTCAGCCTTCAGGTGGATCAGCTTCTCAAGACCACCACCTGTGTCATCACCTCTCAGTATGGATCTGTTTGTATGTAAGTGATGGTTTTAGATGTACATTCCAATCCGTTCTCTGATCATAAATAGTCTCACTCGAAAGGGTTTCCATCCCCCCCTCCCTTTCTTGTTTTGTTTTGAAGAATGTCAGTTCATACCCCCATTCCCATTGGCTGTCTCCACTATGCAGTTTCTGAAGGTAGAATCACTCATCAGAAATATGAGTAGGGGGCAAGGGACGGGTTGTGGTGAGACTGAGCGAGGGGGGTAGGGGTGGGGGTGGGGTTGAAATCAGTGGTAGGATCTCATGTACGTGGCTTGGATTTTTGTTTTTGTTTCCAGATCCCATGTGAGGTTTCATGTCTTGCATGCATAGAGGAAGAATATTCTAGCGCACAAAGAAGCCTGACCTGTGTTTCTTGGAGTTATTTTTGTCCTTTCATGCAGGTTTTAGTCTGGACAGTGCCAGTATTATCTCTGCTGCCCTTGAGAGGATTTCCGTTTTGAATGCCTCAGTTGCTTATGATGGATCCCAAGTGAGTGAACTTTTGAGCAATTTCTAGCTGCAGTCCACCGACAGTTACATCAGTATTGATGGTGATGTTGCAGCTGGCCACCTTGCTCTTTTCGGGGCTAATTTCCACGCTATAGATTGTTGATGCTTCATCAAGTCTTTATACAAGCCTGGCGAGTTCTTGTTTTACTATCTGCCAAACCATCGATGTCATCTGCAAATCAACAGTTTGCGGTTGTTTTTCGTCCAATACTTACTGTACTTATATGGTCTTCAAGTGCATAAGATATAATGCGTTCCAGGAATTATTGAAAAGTGTGAGAGATATAAGGTAGCCTTGAAGTACTCTAACCGAAGTATGGAACTATCTTCCAATCCTCATGAGCACGCCACATGTCGCTAAGATGCTGGTTAACTTTTGCCGGATGTTAAATTTCTTCATCGTGGCCAATAGCACCTGCTAGACTATAGAATAGGCCTTCATGAATTCTATGAAGACATGGTAGATCTCCCTCTGGTATTGGAGATGCTTTTCGCAAAGGGTACACAACTTAAAGATTGTTTGATGTCATTCTTTCTTTGCGGAATCCAGCCTGTTGTTCAGCAGAGATGGTATCTGCTTGCAGCTGTGATCTCGTCAAAATTGTTTTGAGCTTACTCCGCAGCCGTGGCTGATCAAACTAATAGTGTGGTAGTTCATGTAGTGTTGGAGGTTTCCTTTCCTGGAAGGGTGACGATTAATGATTGAATCAACGGCATGGTCCACACTTCAGTGTGCCAGATTTTTCGCAGGAGGCAGTTACGATGTCAATTACTGTCTTTCTGCCATGTTTAAAGGGTCCTGCAGAGGTGCAGTGCCTGCGGCTTTCCCACTTTTCAGCGAATACATTGCCTGCTTCGACTTCTTCCTGGAGTATAAGAGAGTCATCCTCATTTGATGAATTCTGTGCTGTTAGCACGCGTGCATCCTTTGTTCGTTGTTGAAGTATACATACCTCCCTTGAAGCGGGGAAGTGAACTCAAGAAGGGGTGGAAGAACGGAGTGAGAAAAGATGGATTTTTTATTTATTTATTTTTTTTAAAGGAAGAAAGGTAGAACACAAAACATACAAAACAAGAAGAGAGAGAGAGAGAGAGAGAGAGAGAGAGAGAGAGAGAGAGAGAGAGAGAGAGAGAGAGAGAGGATAACCTTGTTTTCTGTTTCTTTACACTGAGCTGGGTTTCATCGTCGTTTTATTATTGACACAGATCTGCAGTTGTTGCTAAGTTCGATGAACTTGTAGAATGAAAATATAAAGGACAATTTTCGCTGTATATCCAGATAAATTTTTTTCTGTATGCTATTCTCTTCCGAGTTCATAAGGATTGCGTCAGTTTTTTTTTCCGAAGAAGGGAAAATGACGTCGACTTACACGAATGTCGATATCCAGGTGCGTGCAAGAAAAGGAACTAATCACATTCATCTAGACATCGTGGGGGACAGTGAAAATCATTTCTTCCCTTGTAATTCGCTGTATTGTCTCGAAGGTGTCTCCCCACTTCTTAGGGATGGGTATAAAAAGAATAATGATACTAATGAAATTGAAGAATTACAAGACTTATGTTACTGGTTTGTATGGAATAAAAAACAAGACAGAATTAGTCGAAAAACAGTTATTAAAGATGTACAGGATGGTGGGTTGAATCTACCTGACATAAATGCTCTCATCACTGCTTTAAAATTAACATGGATAAAAAGGCTGAGACAAACAACACACAGATGGAGAGACATGTTGATTTTTTCATACCCAATTATTGAGAACATTGAGAAGTACTCTCCAAATCATCTGTGCGTCACCACTCAAGACAATGTTTTCTGGAAACATGTATTCATGTCGTATAAGCAGTTCTATTATAAAATAAAACCAGAAGATGCTAGAGAACTACTTGCAGAACCAATCCTTTACAATGAACATTTTAAAATAGGAAATAAACTAATAAAACACAAAAACTGGAACAATAGAAATGTATTTCGAGTATCTGATTTGTTTAAAGCAAATGGAGATTCACTATCCCATGAGGAATTCAGAACAAAGTATAACATTGAAATAGATTTCCTATCTTATGGTGGATGTATATTATCCATTAAACGATACATCAGAGAACAAGGATTTGAGAATGAGATAAAAGATAACATTGAAGCAGAAGTCAACACGAGCACTAAAGAAAATATATTCTGTAGATAAAGGTTCCAAAACTTATTACAGAATTATAGTAAAAGATAACTGGGAACCAAACTGTTGTGCAAAATGGACGGAGAAGCTGAATAGACAGATACCTTGGAAGAAATGCTTTAGAAAAATTAATCAAATTAAGGATATTAAGCTAAAATGGATGCAAATGAGAATAGTGCATCGAATAATTGCAACTAATGTAGCTCTGAAAGAAATGGGAATAGTAGAAAGTTATAACTGTAGTTTCTGTGAAGAGGAAAAAGACAGCATTGAACATATATTCTGGAGATGCACACACGTCAATGATTTCTGGAAATCATTGCAAGAATTAATAAAAGGAAAGTGTTTAATAGCGAATAATCTGTCTCTGACTGAAAACACAATAATATTTGGAGCAGATGACAATTCCACAACTGATACTACATTCGATCTTATAATTCTGATAGCCAAACACTACATTTTTAGTTGTAAAATAAACAAATGTAAGCCTTCAATAACAGTATTTCTAAAAATACTGAAGAGAAGATATAATCTTGAAAAATACATAGCAACTGTACAATTGAATCTGCTAAAATTTAACACTAATTGGATCAATTATGAAGTATTATTTGAAAATTGATAATCAAAATCATAAGATACCTGGATTTAATACGTGCATGAGAGGATATGTTCAGGATGTGTGGATAATTTCATAAGGTATTCAAATATCATTGAGTGTGGTTGTAGCCTGTGGCCCGCTGCTTGTCTGGCATGGCGATACCGCGGCTGGGACCCGTAGGCCGATCGGCAACTTAGCTGGTAGGTTGGCTTGTTGGTTGGTCGGCGGGGCACGGCTGTGGGGTAGTGGTGTCATATTGGTAGCGGGCTGAAGAACATATAATTAACTTTCTTTTGATTGTTAAAGAAATAGAAAGACACCGATGGACGGGATTTCGGTGCTGGTGTGTACACTCAGCTGGGAAATGCTTAAGTCTGTTTAAATCTATATTTTGAAGGATCATTACAGTGAACACAATTATGTTATGCGTTATATACAACAGCTATCACATGGTACCACACGGAGAAAACATTACTTCATTATTATAAATTGTATAATTATGTATATTGTTTAAGTATTATTAATTCATAAGAAGAGAGAAAGTGGGGGTGTGGGTGGGTAGGGACGGGAGGGGGTGTGAGTGGAGTGAGCGGGTGTGTTTGTTTGCCTTTATGTGCTTGTAGTTTGTAAGAACTCAGAGGATTGTGCTTAGTGATTTTTGTTTGTTTGTGCATGTGTGTATATCCAACAAAAAGAAAACAACCTTTCCTCGGCATACATTGAACTCTCACTCAAATCCATTCAAACCGAAAAAAAGATAACTCGTTTCTAATAAGTTTCACGGATTATTTACTACAATATTGTCAGACATGTACAAATATGATTAACAACAAAAAATATGTGATAATTTGCATCCGGAAATGTACAGCAAAGAGAAAGATCATGTTGATGAAAGAATGGAGAAGAGAGAAAGAAGGAACTGTGGAATGGAAGAGAGAATGAGGAACGAAATAAAAAAAAGTATTTAAAAAAAAAAAATGAAATTGAAAAAAACAAAGAAAGGGAAAAAAAGGAAAAAGAGAAACAAAACAATGACCGAAACCCAAAGATTGAAAAGCAAACAAAGAAGCAATCTACTAGCAAGCAAATGACTAGCTTTGGAGTGAAAAAAAAAGTTCACCTTCTGTACGTTGCATTCCATTGTAATTTTTTTTTCTCTTTTTTTTACTCGGCTCTTCACAACCTGCTAGTCTGTGAAATTGATCATACTTTTTTTGTGTGGAGGGGTTGGGGGTGGGGAGGGGGAATCCTTACGGATGTCGATTTATCCGGATGTGCACAGGAGAAAATTATTTCACCTCGCACGAATATTGACTTATCCGATGTCGACCTATCCATCAAAACTTTAGTCATACAAAGACGGATTTTGGCCGAGAAGTGAAAAAGAGGTCGATTTAACCGGAAACTGACTTATCCCTGTGTCGATTAAACTAACCCTAACTATACTACAGTTGAAGCAATATAAGTTAACATAACTGGGAACCTAGTTGCGAAGTGAGACGACTGCAGGCGGAAATCTAAACAAATCTTGACGTAGACTGTAACAAGTAATGATATAGGCTTAGTTACGCGCGTTTTGCATGCTTGTGGTCACGATATAATATATATTATATATATATATATATATATATAATATATTCACATTGCATTCAAAGGCACACTTGAAATATTTGTCAGACCATCAAGACATAAAGGCCCTAACATCTATTTATATTTATTCTCTATTTATCTTATTTAACTTTTTTTTTTTTTACTTGAATGTCAACTTAAGAGTCCAACATTCAATTAAAAAAAGGAAGAAGAAAGGAGAAGCAGATAAAGCCGAAAACAAAAGGAAAGGAAGTGAAGAGAAAAGGGTTTGAAGAGTAAGAAGAAGATGATGGAATATAGAGAAACCAGGAAACAAAGAAACAAGCTTACTAGCAAACAAATAATTGGCGTTGAGTGACACTGTAATTTTCCCGCCGGCACAGATCTTCACAACTACTAGTATGTAAACCTGGATGTACTAGAAACGTAAATCTGATCCGACATGGATATCGACTAATCCGGATGTGAAAAGGGGAAAATGACGTTGACTTACACGAATGTCGACTTATCCAATGTGAACTTTTCCGGAAAAATTAAACTTGTAATTAAAAAAAAAAAAAAAAAAGAGAAGAAAAGAACTTCGGCTGGAAAATGAAAAAGACGTAAACTTGCGCGAATTCGACTTACCCATGTATTGATTTGTCTAACCCTAAATGTATACATGGCGCGCGCGCGCGCGCGCGCGCGCGCGCACACACACACACACACAAACACGTGTGTGTGTGTGTGTGTGTGTGTGTGTGTGTTGTGTCGGGCAAAGGTTGTGTGAAAATAGGAAAATATTATGTCAGGTGTTGATTTAGAGCAGAACTGGCTTTAGAAGCGTAGTGCAGTAAACTAAGCTTTGCTCATTTAGGTAGCATTCAATTAGTTCTATTTGGTTACATGACATCACATAAAGATAGATTTGTGCATTACATGTATCTTAACATTCCCACGCATTCCAACGATTCTTTCTTTGAAGAGTGCGCATGTCTCACACAGATGACTCGTACTTCCGGTTCTACAGCTAGGAAGTCCAAGAGACTAATTGACTGGAAATCGGAGGACTGCGTACATTTCCTGTAAGTTGTTTTTTTTTTTTAATTCTGTTCTGACGATTAGCTTCTGGTGCAGTTTTCAGGTGTTGTAATATTAGTGTTACGATGCTAAATATTGAAAGACATATATAATGATTATAGTGTTCATTTAAAACAAAAAACGAGACTACTTTGCCGACAACTTCCGAGTTCAGTCAGTTGCTGTTTTGACAACTGTCTACATGTATAATTGTTAAGGTAGGCCTATTTGGCCCATCCTTAACATGAAGAAATGACAGTTGTCTGGAATGGATTGGAGATCACATACGGCTCAGCGTGGAGAGGCGATTTTAATAGGGCCATGATAAGTAGTAATGTAGTGTCAGAATCTTCAGCTGGTTGAAGGTGGCCACTTAACGAAAGAAGAAGACTGACTAAGCGCGGCTTTTCGTCTTTAGTTTTAACCACACAACTCACACACACACACAAAACACACACACAACACACACACCACACACACACACACACACACACACACACACACACACGCACACAAGGTAAGGAAACAAATATTTTCAATTTAATGAAATGACAAGCATTGTCTTTAGATAGTGATGCTGACACCTAACTCATCATCAATGTGGCATCAACTCATAATTAAAAAAGGGGTAGGTAGGTGGGCATTATGAGGAGTACTTAAAATTTTTGTGTGTGTTGGCTGAAGGAATTTGCTGGCCTAGACAGACAGACAACAGTAATTTGATTTTTCAAAAGTGTATCACAGTCGATTATCAATAAGAAATCAACCAGTAAATTACAAAAATGAACTTATTAATTTGTTAGTGGGTCATCAGACTTTGAACATTCAGCAATAGCAAATTTTTGGTTGGTGTGTATATCCTCTGAAGTGTTTTAAGTTTTAAGAGTCTATGTTAATTGGAAAAAGCTCTGAAGGGATGAGATATTCTATGTAAAAGAAAATTTGCTGGGAACACAGAGATGTCATCATATACATATTTGGATTTAAAGATGTGGCAGGCAAAGATAAACCATAAAAAAAATGGGTAAGAAACATGAAGCCTTGATTGTGATCATTAATAATAATGATTATGGTGATAATGTTTGCAGGTAAGCGGTTTGAGAGGGTTGTCACCCTGTGATAATGCAGACGATAAAGTGTGTGGTGGTTGGAGATGGGGCTGTGGGTAAAACCTGCCTCCTTATCTCATACACCACCAATAAGTTTCCCTCCGAATATGTGCCCACAGTAAGTAGATCTGTCTCTCCCTTTCTCTCTGTTTGTCCATCTCTTTCACTTACAGAGTATTGTTACTGATATTTTTCTCTTTTGCATACATTTTTATTTGTGGTGTACTCAGGAATTTTTTTTTTCCCACGTTTCTTTGTCTTTCTTCATCTTGCTTTCTGGTGGAAGAGTTTTAAAGGTAATGGTAAAAATGGAAGTGGAGAAAATGAATTAGACTGCTACTTTATCCATCTGATGTGGTTTGAAGTTTTAAATTTTTTTGAAGGTTGTCAGACTACCTTATTTTTCTTTAGGGTTTAAAGAATTCAATAGTTTTATAATAGTATGTTCACAGTGCTCAAATACCTTCTGAATATGTGCACTGAAAAAGAACGGACTTAAGAACTTCACTCCTTTATTGTTTGAAAAGACCAATGATGACTTTTTGATAAATTTGGTTTTGGTGACTGAAAAAAAATAGAATAGTGAAATTCTAATAAATCTGACAGTTGAAATTCAGTTCTGATGACTGAAAAAAAAAAAGAATAGTGAAATTCTAATAAATCTGACAGTTGAAATTCAGTTCTGATGACTGAAAAAAAATAGAATAGTGAAATTCTAATAAATCTGACAGTTGAAATTCAGTTCTGATGACTGAAAAAAAATATAGAATAGTGAAATTCTAATAAATCTGACAGTTGAAATTCAGTTCTGATAACAGAAAAAAAATAGAATAGTGAAATTCTAATAAATCTGACAGTTGAAATTCAGTTCTGATGACTGAAAAAAAAAATAGAATAGTGAAATTCTAATAAATCTGACAGTTGAAATTCAGTTCTGATGACTGAAAAAAAAGTGAAATTTTAACATATCTAAGGCTACTTTTACTGACGAATGTTTTGTTGAATGATGATTATTTTCTTGAATAATAAACATTTTGTTTGCAACTTCTGATTTGCTTTGTACATTTGTCTGCTTTAGAAAGCCAAGTCTGCCAAATAGCTTATGTTTTGTTTTGATTTATGAAATTGCTGGTAGACTAAGTTTGTTCTCTTTCGAGCATTCCAGCATTGTTCTGAGTTGTAATTTTCATTCTGAATGCTGCAGGAACTTGGCTAAAGGTTATTTCAAAATTGTGAAATTACTGTACTTATGGGTGCATGTTGGAATAGCTGAAATCTGAATTTGGGCATATCCATTTAACACTTCATACAGCCAGTGTGCTCAAGAAAATGCTGTACCACAAGAATTCATGCTGTTTTTACATTTCATAACAAGTGAAGTGCCACTTACTCTTACTTTAAAATATCAGCAGATAAAGAATCAATCAACAAAGAAATAAAAGGTGGATAGATCTTAGAGACAAGATTCTTTTGTATATGTTTGCTGTTCCATCTTCTGTTGTTTGTCTTTACAAGAAACAAACAAAAAACTCATTTGACAAGAAGGATATATGGAATCATACATCACAGACAAACAAGGAAGCAGGAAACTTGATGATACACCATCACCCCACACAAAGCAGTTTATGCTCTGCCTTTGTTCACTCAACTGACATAAATTTATGTCTTTGTGTGTGTGTGTGTGTGTGTGTGTGTGTGTGTGTGTGTGGTGTGTGCAAGAGACAACAGAAACAGATTATTTCACAGTTAAACACTTCATTGTTTAGATTTTTTTAATTCAAGACATGGCTGTCTGCAACAGAGGATTAAAATTTGACCATAGTTTTGGGCTTGCTGGGAAAAGTGCATGTGCTCATATGAAAATTGTAAGGGTGATATGTCGTCATTCCCTTTTCTGTTACGAATTTAATAACATTGGTATGAGTTTGCATATTGTTACATGTATGCTTCCCAGTAAGTTGACAAATTCATTGCAGATTCTTCATTCACCCATGTACATCATACCCACCCCACACTCGCACATATGCTTGGGTATGCTGCACACCTGCAATATATATTCATGCATACTCATACAGATACATGTTGGCATACACCTTTCGATGTTAGATGTTACACATCCAGACGATCCATGTACCTATAGGATTACCATGAGGGAAAAAAGACAGAGAATGCTGTTGTCTTTGTGACCAGGTGTTTGACAACTATGCCGTGACAGTGATGATTGGAGGAGAGCCCTACACCCTGGGTCTGTTTGACACTGCTGGACAGGAAGACTACGACAGATTACGGCCCCTTAGCTACCCTCAGACTGATGTCTTTCTTGTCTGCTTCTCCGTTGTCTCTCCTTCCTCCTTTGAGAATGTGAGAGAAAAGGTAATGAAGTTTTCAGTTTTCATTTATTTGGAGTGATGCTTAATTTTAAGTCAGCATGATGATAGTGGGAATCCCCGTTCCGATGACATCACCACATCCATCCAATGACAGACTCATGAACTTGTTGAAGTTTGACTTAAACTTTTGACAGGCCACAGGTGTGAAGAGGAAAATTGAAACGGGTCACCAAGATAAGAATATAAGAGGCCACAGAATTTCAGACTTTAATTTTCTGATGATGATTAATGAAGATCATGCTGTGAGTTGTTTTCTGGTCTGAGTATACATGATGGGATGAAGTCTGTAAGTGCTTCCTCTTTCAGTTTTATATACCTGTATTAGCCAGGCCCAAGAAATACAGATGTCTGCAATGTTGATCAGGAAAATTGAAAATTGAGAAACATTCTCAGAAATGCACCCATTAAGAGAATGAAATTCAAACTGTATGGTTCCAGTCTTCCCATTTGAGCCCATCGCTTGTTCCATATTGGAGCTAGTGGCTGAAAAGTCCTATAAACGCTATACCTCTGATGAAACCTGAACACATCCATCAATCATGGTCAGAGTAGAGTCCTTCTCCACAATTTATTACAGGTTTTGTTAGGGTCTTTCAACTCCACCTTGTCTGTCTTTTCATGAGTGGAATCTGCTTCTGAAAGCCTTTTAAGTCGTTTAATGTCAGTGAATGGTCCTTTCATTACAACACAAGGTACATTTTTGGCTCCAAGGTCATGTATCCTTTACAAGCTTTTGTACTTTTTATCATAATTTGACCACAAGATTTTCCAGTGTTTGAAACTAAAAGTAAAAGAAATTGCAATCTGACTCACTCTCAAGCAGTCATTTCAAGTTGACAATCCAAAGTGCTGTGCGAACTTTATCAAGAGAAAGAACATGCAAACTCATCGAGAGAGAATACTCAGTTCATCTGGTGTCTCAGAATTTGCTGTTACAAATCACTTATATCTGTGCCGAATATGCCAGGAAAGTGTCATTCTGTGACAGGTTAGAAGTGATTTTGAAAAGAACCATATAAAGCAAAAGATTTGGGGAGTGGCTAATAAAAAGAAGAATTAAGAACCAACACAATGTGTGTGTACATTGTGTGAACTTGAACTGAAGCTGGGTGATGGAGGGTCCTATCTTGCATCCTTGCATCAAGACAGTTTGTCATCAGCAGAAAGAGGACAGATATGCTAAGGTACTTTGTGTTGCCAGTGAACACAGTAGGCAAGAAGAAGAGCTGATGATGATTGATGTAGATGTAGAAAGTCTGAAGATGCAAAGACTTTGAAGATAATTCTGTAAGACACGAGGTCATTTTCCTTGAATTTTTATCACTATTATTTTGCTTAGGCATAACCAGTTCCATTGCATATGAAATAGCCCATCTTTTTAAGGTTCTTTTGAGTTCATTCGGCGTTGCGTGACATTACCTGGGAATCCTGCATCATGATTTCTTTAATGTTCTTTGTGGTTTAGTGGGTTCCTGAAATCATGCACCACTGCCAGAAAACACCATTCCTCCTGGTGGGCACACAGATTGATTTACGTGATGACGCAGCCACCGTGGAAAAGCTGGCCAAGAACAAACAGAAGCCCATCACTCAGGATGCTGGAGAGAAGCTAGCACGGGAACTGCGTGCTGTGAAATATGTGGAGTGCTCTGCTCTTACACAGGTCAGTGGGAAGGAAGAATGTACGAACTGAATGTATTTGAATGATTGCTTGTCAGTTTCAGCACTGTAGGTTAATTTTTTTTTCTTCCTTGTTTTCTGCTGTATTCTAACAATTACTAAGTTATGTCATCTTAGACAAATCCCATTTGAACGCAGAAAGGCTTGAATTAAGCAGAAAAAGATATTCAAAGACTAAATTCTTTTTGATTTAACAATACTAAAATACAGAGTTACAGTGTGGTACTTGTGAACGAGACGCTGAATCAGGTTATGTTTGATAGGTTGGTCAGTCATGTGTATGTGAATTTGTAATCTTGATTGGGAAATGAAACTCTTGTGGAGATGGTGTGCTTGTACATACTGCTGGAAAACTGATTTGATGACGTCCATTACTGTGACGGGATGAATTTTCTTAATGGACACTTTTACACAGAAGGTTTTCAGAGTAGAAGGCCCCATTAGACAAGTGTTTTAGCCCTGAACTTTATACATCCTAAGAGGGTCAGGTCACATCCAGGTCATGGGTTGTGATATCTTTGGTTTGAAACTCATCCTAGACAAAGCAGCTTACTCCTCTAAGTGCTTCAGTATTTTGTGCGTTTCATCATCCGTAACGGACAGGACTATTGTGTCACCCATGAAAGCTTTTAGAGGGGGCAAGGTAGCCATTCTGTGATTCACAAAGTCTATATTATTCATGGCTGCTTTCAAGATGACCTATATTGCCAACACCAACAGTACTGGAAAAACTGTATAGCCCACTGCTATGCCAGCTCCCTGTTTATCCAATCTATTGTGTATTGCTTTGTGGAGAATACTTCTTCAGCATTTCCTGGATGTTCTTTGGGTTATGAAAAATCTTGAGCACCAGTAGAATCATCTTGTGTGGAACTGATCTGTATGCAGTTGCCAGACCGAGCCGCACCATTTCAAGGTCCTATATATCTGTTTTAGCTCTTTAGACAGCTTCCCAAATCATAGTGGAATGCTCTGTTTTGGCTCTTTGGATTGCTTACCAAATTGTAATGGTGTGTTCGATACAGCCAGACACTCCCATTATGACTCCATTCTGGACTGACATAACCAAGTACTCACTCATTCTGTTTAAGGTATTTTCTTAATCCTGAGGCATTACAAAAGAAATTTTTTTTTCTCAACGTTTGGAAGTGATATTGTCACTCGAGTTTGCACTTTGGGAATGTACACTCCATCACAGCTATCATCCATTGGTCGTCGATTTTGAAGTTGTTCAATGGGTGTTGTGACTTTACTTTTTAACAGGATAAGATATTCAGTTATGCTCAAATGAAGATTTGGTTCAGGTTCTTACCCCCATTTTTTTTTTTACCCATCCAGTGTTGATATGTAATCAGTAATCTTTCTCTTTGGCACAGCAGGCCATACCAAGTCCGGGATTTCAGGTAGTGCTTTGCTCTGAGAGTGGGTTCATGTTTTCTTGAGGTGCTGCTGGAGTGTGTCTTTGTCCGCTGTGAGTGTCCCTTATTTTGGCTGCTGGAACAGTTTCCTGTTGAACGGAAAGGGATCTCTGAAGAAACTCTCTTTGGTGTTGATCTTTTTGCTCCTCTTTCTCGCCGATTCCTGCTTTGCTGAGGGAACTGCGTTTCTGCTTTCAGGTGTTCCCGGAGCATCTCTAACCCTTTCTTTTTAATTTCTCAGGCAGCCTTCAGGAGCAGTTTATCAAACGAGTGGTTGTAGAGGGATTCCATGCAAGCCTTGTTCATAGTCAGCCGATTATGGAGGCAATGTCAGTGCCAGGAAGGGCTAGGTTTGGTTGAAAATGGTTATTAAATCCTTTGGCTGAATGTTGTGACCAATATGTAGGTGTGAAAAGCGATACAGAATATATTTGATGCTGTTCATGGGGTCTGTTTTGCCATTGAATTGATGGCGGAGAAGAGTGATGAATGTGGATGTGAGACTGTACTGTCCTATGTGTTCTTAGGCCATTTCATGAATGCTGTCTGAACTGCATTGTGGAGGGAGTGGACATGTTTAATGAAACCTCCAGCTTGACTGCCATGTCCTACATGTGCTTGCAGAAAGGGCTGAAGAACGTGTTTGATGAAGCCATCCTTGCTGCCTTGGAGCCCCCCGAGCCCCCCAAGAAAAAGAAGTGTGTCATCCTGTGAGAAGAACTCTGTGAAGAGCTCCTCTTGTCTAGCCAGCACTCCATCATCTCCCTCTCCAGCCACCAGGATGAATTGGAAAACAACAACAAACGACTCTATCTATCTTCTCTCTGCTCTGTCTTTTTTTTCTTCTTCTTTTTTTTTTTTCAGTCCAAATGATCTAACAACAAAATGAAAAGCATTGAAATGTGCAGAGTCCTAAAACATTTTTATGTGCTGAGTTGTCAAAGGCAAAATGGAGCTTAGATTTCATCTTAATCATTCTGGAGCTGGGTTATTGAAGATCGTATTACTTGTATGATGCTAGAAGAACTGTCCATGAGTTTTACTTCCACAACCAGGAGAATTGACATTTTTACATGGGGACCATTTTCTGTCAGGAAAAGTTGTCAGCTGTTCACATTGGTGAGATGTTTGGATGCAAGAGATGAAAAAAAGAAAAGAAAAAAGAAATCGATCACCACCGGAGGGAAAGCTTTTTGTCTTAATGCCTTTTATGGGATGTTGTTTCCAACAACCAGTTGCTTTAAGTCTTGCCAGTGTGTGAGGTCACATCGGATTCCAACACTTCAGATAAATCACAACTGATTTCTCCTTCATGACAACTGATTTGATCAGGAGCAGACTTGAACTATGAGCTGCTCCTATAGAGGGTTGATGGGAGCAGAATTTCCAATTCTCTGGAAGTTATCAAAGAGTTCTCGGTAGAAAGTGGATTGGAAGGGTATTTCTGATTCTAACAAGAAAGAGTATTTAACTGGAGAAAAATTTAGATTTATTGCATTTATTATGGCAGAGGAAGCTAGCGATTTGTATTTATTTGATTTATTCATTTATTTATAACTGATATGATTATGCATTTTTGGGAGGGGTAGCCATGCTGTTCACGTGTTTACTTGTTTTTCATTTGTGATGGCCAATGAAGCCAGGATTTCTGATCTGTGTGACTGTGTATTCTAGTCTGATAGCAACGCTTCCAGAATTATCTTTTTACCGTTTTTGATAGCCTGCTTCAATACAGAGGAGAAAGAGCATCTGAAGTACACATTTCTGTGACAGAAAATAAGCAATCACCTTATCCTTCGAAGATAAGAAACTGATCAAGCATGTGCACATACAGACACTCAATCAGGATTTCACAAACACCCATGAAGAAGGACCATAGATGGATACACACACCTGTCTGTATGTATTACACACTCAATGACATACATAGATAGCATTAAATTTGAGAGCAAACAAAAAATGTTGATAAAAAATTTGTTTTGTTTGTACTTGTTTCCCTTTTGTTTGTTATGTTTGATTAATTCTGTAAATATCTTTTTATTTAGTTTTAACTCTACAAAGCCTTTGCACATGTATACATGATGGTATGAATGTGAAGGTAGAGTTTTGCTGCCAGCCTTCTACTGTCAAAGTTCACTAATCAGGGTGATAAAGATAGAAGATGCTCTTCCCAAGACAATTAGTTTTAGAATCCCAAGATATTTAGGGTGTTCTGTTGAGGGTTACGAGAGAATCATTCATCTTTCATTACAATAATCGCATTTTGTTACTGGCATCATACAGAATATCACTAAAGTTGTATTTGGCAACTTTTCATCATATGCTTTGAAAAGAAATGGTCTCAGATCTCAAATTTTTAACCAGAGTTTGAAATGCAGAATACCCCCCCCCCCCCCCCCCCACACACACACACGCGCGTAACGAACTCAGAATTCTGGGAATGACTTTTCCCATAGAGATCAGGTGGGGATCTTAGCTGAGCCCATAGGTGAGCTATAGCCTGAAGACTTGGCATGAAGAGATAGTGAATACACCCATAGTGTAAGTTAAGTGCCCGTCTTCCTGTTGCTACCACTGGTACGTTTGGGCGTCACGCAAGATGACCATTGCCATGGGACGTTGCAGACAAAGAGCTTCTCCTCATGACATACTCATGAATCCCAGATCCCAGTGCCAAATGAAAATATGATGAAGCTTGGGGCTTTTTACCTGCATGCATACTGGCCAATGTTAACAGTGCATGCCTATTCATTTGAGTGCCCTGGTGTGCCTTCATGTCAACCAGCTGTTGTGACAAAATGGTTCATTTGGATTTTAATTTGTAACTTAATGAGGACTTGGCCCAGTGCACTCCACTTGCTGTCTAAAATGGCTTGGAACACAAGATGAAGAAACAGAGAGGCAATAATGAAAAGGTTTGGCAAGGTTGGTAGCTATGATATGGGCATTTCTAACAATCATTGAGAGATACTGGTGTATGTGAGAGTGGTCCTTAGGGAGAGGGTAAAATGCAGTGTGAATGTATGACACATTGAAAGCAATTGCTTTGTGAATGGGTACACGCAGCTATCATTCTTAAACATCTTCTCTCCGGTCAGTTGCTCAGTCCAGTCTTTTGCATGGCTATGGCTGTTTGTGGTAACCTAATTACTTGTATCATGTACAAGAGTATATGCTCACCTTTTTTTTTTTGCTGTAAACTTTTTTCTATTTTACTCTTTTTTTTTTTGTAATGAAAAAAATTGTAGTTCATTATTGATTTTGAATTGTTATCTGTAAGTATTTTGGTGTTTTATTTTTCTTAAAGATTTATGGGAATCATACCTGTACATAGTTTATCCAGTGACAATGTGTGAATCAGTTTCAGTGAATTCAGTTGGACAGAAAGAACAATTTCCACGGTTTTGAAAGATAAAGTCATGTTTACAGAATTTCAGCCAGACACAAAATCAAAGGGGAAAAAATTATGTGTTCTTTTCTTTGAACTTTTCTTAAGAAAAAAAAAAGGGAAATGTTTCTGCTCTCAAGTAATATAGCAAAAAAACTGATTTTTGTTTGCTGAATTTTTGAAGGATCTGCTTTGGGTGGGGGGAGGGGGGAATTGTTTTAGACTTTCTTTTAGCTTTGTTAGGGTAGCAAGGATCTTGTGTGTGTGTGTGTGTGTGTGAGAGAGAGAGCGAGTGTGTGTGTGTGCATTACTGTGTGTGTGCATGTGTATGTGTGCGATATAGAGAGAAGGAGAACGAGAGGAAATAAGTATGTCGACAGGAAGAAGCTGTGTTGCAGTAAAGTGTTATATATATATTTCTGTACTCAGTGTCGCATTACAGGGTGGACTAGTCTTTTACACTGCTTTTTAGGTTATCAGAGAAGTAATTGTTGAGTGTTAAAATAGACTCCTTGTACGATGGTCAATCTGGGAAAGAGAGCAGCATTGATGGTGAACTCGTGCACTCACAGCTGTCATGTATGTACAGATTTTTCCATAGCCTTTATCAGCAAACTAATCTCCCTGCAGATTGCCGCCTCCCTGTGCAAGGAAAGATACCCCCCAACAGAGTGAGGCTCATTACATGAGAAATCGTTTCTTTTCCACTTATCGTAAACATTGAAACTGCTTCAATCGGAAATAGTTAATGGGAGTTTGGCTGGATTTTTTTCCCCTTTTGTCTAGCTGATTACAGATCTGCTGGTTTCATCTGCTTGTGCTTGACAACTTAGTTGTACATACTAAGAATAAAGTTTGAATAAAATGCATCTGCCCTGCAGATCCCTGGAGTACATGACACTTGGGTGTTATTTCACTGTGTATACCCATGTTCGGACTTAGTATATTCTAAATAATACAAATACAATGTCAGATTCTGCTGATGAAAATGTGTCTTGGAGTATGTTGGGTAAACAGTTTTCATCATTTTTTTTTGTTAGTTTTGGGGTTGATTTGGTCTGTTCGATTTTCCTCTCTAGTTTCAGAAGGGTAACAATGATAGCTTTAAGTTTAAAACATCTTTTATCTCCTTATTGTGTGGCACTGGCACAATGCTGCTTCAGTGGGTTGCTTGAATGCCAGACCGATTTATGAAAACAAACAGAAAAAAAGGTGCTGTTCACCAGACAGTGATTCTGCTGTCTTGTTTGGGACTGATCTCCATGCACATACAAATATTCGTAAGAATGTTCCATTCGTATTGATGCAATACTTAGGGGGAGGGGGTGGTAGAGTTTCAAACGAATACAGTGGCATATATACAGTCTCGAAGTTTCAAATAAAGACAGAGGCATATACACAGTCTCATACCTACGTCCATCATCCTTTCTTTTTCAGACTAGATGGAGGGGATGACGACTCTTATTTTCATCCTTTTCACCCGCACCGATGTCAACAATGTTGTGCATCTTGCACCCAAACCCCACCCCACCGCATCCCCTCCCAGTGTTTCTGGGAAAGACCAAGTTTTTCAAAGTGGCAGACATTCGTGTATGTCCGAGGCAGCTTTCTTTGGGGACCACAGCTTCATACGATAACACATGCCTGAAAAATGTATTCTTACATCACTAGATGCTAGGGGTGCCATGATGGGATGCTTGGGCTGTCACTGGTGTTGGAGATCTCCACTCCCCACTAGTTTCAGTCATGGGCAACAGGTTAGAGGCATCATAACCTGTCCAACTTTTAGAGTTGGCCTTTGCAATACACATGTCCTTATGAAAGAGATACTTCGTTGGTTTTTTTTATGCAGACATCTGAGATGATCCCCTGGCCAAAACACTGTTGTACTATAAACCACACACACTTTCGTTTTTTTATTTTTTCCCGAAGGCTTTAATTTGTTTTTTGGAGGGGTGAGGATGGGGTTGTCAAGGCGGCTGCTGTAGTTAGACCTGTCTCTGTAATTTTGTATCAGAAGCTGGAATCCGTTGCCTTTATGTTGGAACTCCTATCTACCTTTGTACCCATTTATAAACTTTTCTTTGGTTTCTGTTTTATGCATTGATTTTCTCAAAACCATTGCTTTTGTTGCATTGTAATTTTTTTTTAATCTGCACAGTATTTTGGTAAAATATTTATTTTTGAATCTTCTGTTAAATAAACATATATCTGACACTGTGTTCTCAAAGTTTTGATTTCTTTAATTGTTCTCCTCTGTTGTAATGTGTTTTGTACAAGTAAATGTCCTGCTTGTGTAATGTGTTTTGTACAAGTAAATGTCCTGCTTGTGTAATGTGTTTTGTACAAGTAAATGTCCTGCTTGTGTAATGTGTTTTGTACAAGTAAATGTCCTGCTTGTGTAATGTGTTTTGTACAAGTAAATGTCCTGCTTGTGTAATGTGTTTTGTACAAGTAAATGTCCTGCTTGTGGTTGGAGCAAAAAGTGGGATTATGCACCAAACAATGCTCAAGATTTTCGTCAGATTTTAACATTATTTTAATTACACATACTATACCGTGGCTCACTAATGCAATAAGCGGCAGCAATTTGCTATCCCTGCCTCGTATACAATAAAGTCCGTACGGACAACAAAACCCCTGAAAGGGCCTCGTGCCTTGCGCATGCTCAGATCAATCCTCTTTTCTCGGCAGCCATTTTCCCGTTAAGCCTCGTGTACACGAGCAGCTAAGTATTTTTTTGCTTTTCTCGCAATCGATCGATTGTTGTTGCTGTTCTTGGTGTCCTTGCTTATGTTTTCACTTAAGGGAGAAACGTACGTGAAGCGTTTGGGTGGTAAGGCGAGAGTTAAGAAGGTTTCGTCATTCGATTCCCGCATCTCGCCGGCAGGCTCTTTGTCTCTAGCCGCGCCAAAACCTCCCCCCCCCTTCAGCGTCACTTTCTCTCTATTCTTCTTCTTCTTCCTCTTCTTCTTCTTTCCCCAAGGGTTCACTTCAACTCAGCTGGCGGTTCTGTTGTTGTGACAGCGAGCTCTTCCTCGCATCCCATAATTCGTGACGGTGATCGGCTCAGCTGCGGTTCTGTCGATCCCGTCCCTTTGTCCCCTAACGGCGAGCGACTCAGCTGCGGTTCTGTCGTTCCCGTTACTGCATCTTGTGTTCAGTTCAGCTGCGGTTTTACTGATCACGGTTCGGCCTCCATGGCAGAACCGAAGATGCTCGAGCCCTCGACAACGGAGGCTCAGGGGTGGGGCAATGAGACAGCCCTCTCGCCTACCTCTCCCTCTCGATCGGTAGGCGATGCAAGGGAAGCAACTCCCTCTCAGGGGCTCGATTCTCGTTCGGCCCCGGTTGTTTCCCTTCCCCCACCTCATGTGTCTGCCACTCCTTTTGGGCAGAACACTTGGGTTTCGCCCTCATTTCCGGGCGTCCCTCAGGGGACCGGCGCTTTAGGCCCCCCATTTAATGGGGTGGGCCAGCAGCCACAACCTCAGCCCCCCTTATCATGGGGTCAGGGCCCTTTGCCTTGGGCGCCATGGGCCCAATGGCAGTATCCCCCGACCATGGGCTTTCCACAGCCCCCTGCTCCGGGGTTCCCCTGGTGGCCAGGTTTTATGCCCAGCGCTCCACCAGCGCAGGTCTCTTCCTCCCAGGCCCCTTCGGCCCATCCGGCGGCCGATCCCTCCCCAGGGGGGTCTGGAGAGTCAGCCAGCCCAGGCCACCCTGGGCTTTCGCCGCGCACCTCCTCGCCAAGGGCAGTCACCCCCTCGGTCTGTGGCTCCGACCTGGCGGATTCGGAGTCGGAGGACGAGGGCCATTCGTCTGGCTCTTATTCCTTCCGGGACTCTGTGGCCTTTCTGGCTTCCCTTGTCCCGGAGGCGGTGTCGTCCTCTCAGGAGGTCAGGGCCCCCTGCCCTTCGGCAGCGGAACTTGCCCTGGGGTCTCACCCACTGGCGGCTATGCCCTCCTCTCTCCTAAAGGAGTCGGTCATGGTAGCTGACTGCATGAGGAGGGCCCAACTAAAGGTCAGGGGCACGGAGGCGCAGGACATCACGCCTGGTTCTGTCCCTGACTTTCCGGGCGCACTGGCGTGCGGGAAGTATCTCAAACCAGAGAGGCTTCCATTTGCCAAGAAGGCCTTCTTGGCAAATGACGCTATCCCAGAAGCCACTCTCCCCCTCTCCCAGGAGGACCTCCTCCTGGTCCAGGAGAGGTCTAAGTCACACGCTCGGCAGGTGTCCCTTTCAGAGCGCTGCCTTGCCGAGTGGGAAGAGTCGGCAAGGAGGGGTTTGGAATCCATCTCGGTTATGGATTCCTTCCTAGGGGGACTAGTGTCTGCCCTGAAGGACCCTGATTCAGAGTCCTTCGCTTTACGCCAGTCCGCAGACTCTTCGGCAGTGGTGGCCTGTATTCAGGCCATGGCTGATGGACTGAAGTATTCGGCCGGGGCCTTCGCTAGGCTCCATCTGAACTCGGTCCTAGCGAGAAGAGATGCCGTCCTATTGGCTTCTTCTGTGGCCCGCTCCGCCTCTGCCCGCGCCTCTCTCAGAGCCCTGCCAGTCAAGTCGGGGTCTCTTTTCGGAAATCATGTTCAGGCGACCATTAAGAGCCAGGCCGAGATTAGGCGTGACCTCGCCTTTCACTCTGGCCCCCCTCCCCCCCGCCCGGGTTCAAAACGCAAGGCGCCAGCGCCTTTCTCATCACCGGGTCCCTCTCAGCCCAAGGGACGAAGGTCATTTGGTCCCCGGGGGGTCCGAGGCAAGCAACCCAGCAGGGGTCGGCCTCAGGCACGGCCGGCGGGTCCGAAAGCTTCCACGTCTCAGTCGCCCCACCCCCAATGACTTACCCCCGACCTGGGTACTTCACCCCAGGGCGGTCCTGTGGGCAGTCTGTCCAGGCACCTCAGTGCCTGGGAGCGGCTTCCCGCAAGCCCTTGGGCTCTGCGGGTGATCAGGTCGGGGTTTCGTCTTCCTTGGGGTGCAGTAAAGGCTCCGCTCACTCCTTTCCCTCCTCCTTTCGCTCCTCCTCGGGATCCAGCGGCCTCTCAGGCCTTGGATCAGGAGGTCCTTTCGCTGTTAGCCAAGGGAGCCACAGAGGAAGTCCTCTTCCATTCCTCTCCGGGCTTTTATGGCCGCATTTTTGTGGTCCCCAAAGCTTCTGGAGGATGGAGACCTGTCCTAGACCTCTCGCCATTGAACAGGTTTCTTCTCGTCCTCCGTTTTCGGATGGAAACCCCCATGTCAGTCCGCGATGCCATACACCCCGGCGACTGGGCGGTATCCATCGACCTGAAAGATGCATACTTCCATCTCTTGATCCACCCAAGGGACAGGAAGTTCCTCCGCTTCGTATGGGGAAGCCGCGTTTTTTCAGTTCAGGGCTCTTCCCTTTGGGCTAGCCCCGGCCCCTTGGGTTTTCACGAAGGTGGTCCGGGAACTTTGCATGCACCTTCGGGAGAAAGGAATTCGTCTGAAGGCCTATCTCGACGATTGGCTTCTCCTTGCCTCCTCCAGCACTCTGTGCTCCCAGCAAACTCTCCAGGTTCTAAACCTCTGTCAGCAGCTGGGATTTGTTCGCAACGAGGAGAAATCCGATCTCATCCCGGCGCAGCAGTTTCAGTTCCTGGGCATGTCCTTCAACACCACCAACTGGTTGGTCTCTCCAACCCCCCCAACGTCTTGTTCGCCTCCAGCATCTCTTGGCCCTTCTCCTCTCCTTGGATCAGGCTCCGGCCAGAAAGCTGGCCTCCCTTCTGGGTCTGATGGAGTCCTTGGCCCCCTTAGTGCCCCTCGGACGACTGCACAAACGCCGGTTCCAACGCCTCTTTCGCAAGCGTTGGTCTCAGGCGTTGCAGTCGTGGGACCTTCCGGTTCCCCTCGGCCAGTGGTTCCAATCATCGGTGACCCAATGGCACTCCCAGTCCTGGCTGACTCAGGGAGTCCCCATCACGCCCCCTCCTCCACAGGAAGACCTGTTCACGGACGCGTCCCAGTCCGGGTGGGGTGCCCATGTCAGCTCTCTGACGGCGGCCGGACAATGGTCCCCGGAGATGGGGTCCTTGCACATCAATCGGCTGGAGCTGGAAGCCGTGTTCCAAGCCCTCAAGGAGTTTCTTCCCTTCCTGAAGGGAAAACACGTTCTCCTCAACACCGACAACACGACTGTGGCATGTTACATCAACAAACAAGGGGGGGCGCGTTCTCACTCCCTGTCCTTGACCTCATGAGATTAGGGCATGGGCGTCTTCGCTGGCAGTAGCTCATAATGCCAGCATTCAGAGTGTGTTAGATGCTGCATATTGGCGTTCTCCTGGCACCTTCATCCATTTCTATCTGTGCGACGTTTCTTGTCTGCGCGATGATGGGTCTAGGGGCATCGCATCAGCTGTGGTGGCTCAACACTCCATCTCCGCCACACGCTCTGGCTCTTCCACACGCTCCGGCTCTTCTCGCTCCTCCAGACGGTCACCAGGTGAGCCCTCCTTCCAGGTAGTGCGACTCTGCATTAGTGAGCCACGGTATAGTATGTGTAATTAAAAGGAAATTTTTATTCTAAAATTACGTTTAATCTAACATACTTACCGTGGCTCACGCAGAGACCCTCCCTACCTCCCCGCCTTCCTGGTTCCATTAGGAGTTCTCAGTCAAGGTTTAATATACCTCGAAAAGAGGATTGATCTGAGCATGCGCAAGGCACGAGGCCCTTTCAGGGGTTTTGTTGTCCGTACGGACTTTATTGTATACGAGGCAGGGATAGCAAATTGCTGCCGCTTATTGCATTAGTGAGCCACGGTAAGTATGTTAGATTAAACGTAATTTTAGAATAAAAATTTCCTTTTCAGTGTGTGTGTGTGTGAATATGTGTGCGTGTATACGTGTGTGTGTGTGTGTGTGTGTGTGTGTGTCTCTCCCCCTTTCTCTATGTGTATATGCATAGAGATATATAGGCTGATATATATGTATATGATCAGACACACAAGAAAAAAAAAAAAGAGACGAAAGACTTGCCTGTGACAGTGAGGGTGCCTGAATTACGACCTGGTGTCTGAACTGAAACCGCACTCACTTTCCCTCACAAGTGACATGGGGTGCCTGAGTGAGTACATGGACCGAAACAGCACATAAGTTATCTGACATGATACCTATGAGAGTGCCTGACCAAAATTGGTACACACATCGACATGATGCCTGCGAGATGTACCTGAACCAAAACCGTACTGATTTTGCCTGACATGACTGCGCACCCAAACCAGTATGGCAAAGACTTGGACCAGAATACTGGTATGTCTGAATCCAAAGTGCACAGACTTTTTTTGTCCAGCATGGATTCCTGAAGAGTTCCTAAACACAGATGGCACAGATTTTGTCCAACATGGGTGGGAGTGAGTGTTCTTTACTTCAAAGGGTCAAGATTTTTGTCTGACAGTAGCTTGCATGCTCTTGAACCAAAACACGCTTGGGCACAGACATTTCACAGTGAAGCCTGTGGATTGAACCTGAATTCAGGCAGCCTCATGTGCAGCCAGGCAAGATGTCCGCCTGAAACCAATGTTGTGCCATCAGATATCGCACCGTTGCTGTGTTCATGATATGCTCAAAAGCTGATGATGTGCCCCGCATAACTGTCAACAAATCCATAAGTCAACATAAATTCTCCAGAAAACAAAAATGACAAAATTGAACAAAACCTATTCAACACCTGCCTTGTGCTGAAGAGAACAAAGCTAAGTGACAAACTCGTTCATTTTCATTGTCCTATTTGTTTGTGTCTTGCCTGAAGAAGACCTAAGAGGTCAAAACACGTTGTGTTTTGTCTTGTGACTCGTTTGTCCATATTTCTCTTGGCAGTTCGCTAACATTTATTTAAAATTTGTTTAGATTTCCACCTGCAATCGTCTCACTTTGCAACTAAAACCATAAAGTTAACCCAGATTCTTACAATGCTGCCTTGCATTTTCCATCAAGAACAGCTCAACTGCATTTTTGTCGGACTAAGACAAGTCAACATAAATTCTCCAGAAAACAAAAACAACAACAAAAATTTATAAAACCTATATGAACACAAACATCCATGAACCTCAACCACACACACACACAAATTCACACAACACTGCCTTGCTTTTTTTGATAGTTCATACTAATGCTGCATTTGTACTTGAGGAAGAAAAAAAAAACACCAGGATCTGTTGGTACATTCCTCTTCCTTTACCCCCCACAACTAAAATCACACCTTAATGTTACAATCACTTAGAAACCCCCCATCCCCCTGAATGTAGGAAGAATGGGGGCGACACGGGAGGGACAATACTGTGATGCTTGTCATCCCATTGCCAGGGGACACAAGGTGAAGATAACCTTGCCCTGATCTTGACCTTCAACCATGACCCTAATAGAGGTCATGTTCTGATCATATCCAACCACACAACCAGTTTGGAAATTCACATATAACAACATGCACATCTGCTTCCATTTCCTTTTTTTTTGGAGCTTATCTTGTGCATATCTGGATCTTCGACTTCTGAACAGGACCTTTAGTGCGGACTTAGGGTTTCTCTGTCCTTGACTGCTGTGCCAGTCGGGGTCCGTATGAGATGACAAGATCAAAATGCTCTTGAGATTTTACTTCCATGTAAAGTTGAAAAATTTCCATGACTGCAAATTCGCAATTTTAACACACACACACACACACACTGGACCCCTACTGTTATCAAAATGGGCATTTTTGAGATGCCTGTACTGGGCTTGATGTTCATTTTTTGCTTACTGACACACAAGCATCAACACCAAACATTTCTGTTTCTTAAAAGCTTTATTTCTGATTCTATGACTTTTCCACAACTCGGGCCATTATTCCACGATTTCCGGCAAGTTTGACAAAGAATGGATTCAAGAACTAAGCTTTAGTGTGCCTGCAAGGATTTGGAAAAAAAAAAAATTATGATGATGCCAATACTGTGCATTTAACCTTTCGCATCTGGTCTTCAGTTCGAAGGCTTCATGCTTTCATCAAACCAATCTCTTAAGTTTACATGCAAAATATGACATCTGTTCTGCTAAAAATTAACCCCCTCCCCCTAAAGGAATATTCATAGTTTTTCTTTTCTTTTTTTGGTTTAAAATTGAATCAGATGTGATCTTAATACTAGACCTTGATGCACATCTGGATAAAAGGGGATTGTTGGCAAGCTGAATCAACATCAACCTTTCCTTTAAATTTGTCCACCAACATTGAAACAACATAGAAGTTTATTATACAAAAAAAAATCACCCATATACATCATTCATCTCTCTCTCTCTCTCTTTCTTGCTCTCTCTCTCACACACACACTCACCAATGAATACACATGTTCACACACTCCACATACACAATCACAGATATTCACATATGCACCCCCCCCCCCCCCCCAACACACACACACAGAAACAAGCAACACAGGGGTCTACACACAGACATGCTTTCATCCCATGAACCAGTCAAACTATCATCACCCACTCAGAACACCCATCCTGAGAGAAGGACAGAGGTATTCTTGGCAACATGCATTCCAGTCCAGCAGACAAGCCACACACACAGGGCAGGGGGACTCAGGAGGGAGGCTGATCCACCTGGATGGACTGAACGTGATGACCGGGAATCATGGCTAGGCCCAGCACTCGTGGGTCTTCTTTATCATTCTCTGGAACACAGAAAAGCTCTTTTTTTTCTTACTGCAATTCATCAAGAACATGGACGTTCAGAAGCAAACTTTATCATGTTCATCTTATGGAATATAGACATTTTGTTGAGTGTGTGCGAGTGTATTAATTGATCAAGAACATGGATGTTTGGAATAAAAGTTACCTTACCATTCTCTGACATAGAGACATAGACATAATTCAGACACTCCTGTCCCTGTGGGGATACTGGGGACTTACTCACTTTTGGAAGCTCTGTGCTAGTAACTTTCTCTTTTCTGTTACTTTCTTCGACTTAAGCCTTTTTTTTTTTTTCCTTTGTTTTGTTTTGTTCTTTCTTTACTGTCTCCTGCAGTTTTTCTCCTTTGAGGACCACTTCCTGTCTTTGTTCAGGAAACTCCTTTATGTATCTTTAAATCACTATTTGTGACATGCCAGTTTTTTTGCTTTTTTTTTTTTTTTTTTTTTTTAAATTATCTGGTCAGACTAGGTTGTGAAAATTGTACACACTGTCCAGAATGGGTACTAGCTGTCCATTTCGAAGTGTCTTTTTGCCCTTTTCTGTGGCATTTCAATGCTTTTCGTTTAGTTTTGGCAATTTTTTCAAATCTTGGAGTCAGAAATCAAGGAGAATGCATTCTTCTCAAAGCAGAGCCAAGGCTCAAATGCCATAGAATATCGATAGGTTAGCTACTATGTCAATAACTTCTTTTGTTTGTTTCTTTTTCAGATTATACTCTTTTTGAAAGACCTGTTCAGGATGCTAAACTTTTCCTGCATAAATCCAACTGCAATGAACGAGCTGTGGGTGGTCAGTTGGGCTAAAATAATAACACCTGAAACTTTCGGTACCCACTGCCAATGACTATGTCCATACTCACCTGGTGCATGGATGTACTCCTCACAGGACCCCAGAATTATATTCCCATCTCTGTCTGTGCACAGAAACACACCTGCAACACAACAAGGTGTAAGCCAAGCCAATACCTGAAATGTCCAATAATGCAGCCAATATTTTACCAACATCTTGCCTCAAACTGGCTAAGTTGATGGTTCATATGCATGATTTAACATGCGTTATGACTACAATGACTAATCCACTCAAATAAAGATTTTCTACAGGGAGACAGACAACTCTGATGAGCACTTATCCATAACAATAGGACAGCAGGCTCTGCAGCTTCTCTTTGTTCGAATAAGGTCAGCCATGCCCTCTCTCTCTCTCTCTCTCTCTCTGAATCTCTGGTGTATTATCAACGTTAACTTAGTCAAGCATCATAGACGTTTACAAGCTTTCCAGTGCTATAAAAATTGTGTATGCTCACCATAGTCAAACACTGCCAGCGATCGCTCACTGTCAGCCATTGATACATACAGACAACAGAATCACACATGTATTCTCAGGGTGGGTGGAAGCATGCAACCATAATATATATATATATATACCAAAAAAAAAAAGATAAAATAATATTCACACAACCCTTTAAAACACACCTTAAGACACCCTGGAAATTTTGTTTAAACTCTTTTTTTTTTTTTTTTTTTGCTGTCCCAACCTCTGCGCCACATCAGAGGCAGTGTACTCACGCCGCTCACTCCGACACCCCGTCCACAGCCACAGCCCGGTCGGTCCTGCCGAAGCCCTGGCACCGGCAATCCACAGGGAGCAGTCAATGTCAAGTCGTCAAGAGGCAACCTACCGGAGGAGACACTGCACTGCTGCCGAGTCACTTCAGTGGTGTTCAGTGGCACCTGTTCTGATCTAACTTACGCAGGACACCACCTACTAAGCCCCCTACTGACGACAATGATTGCTTAGTCGCGGAGCCGGCGTGAGTGAGCTCTTCCTCCGGAGGGCGCCACCACGTCCGTCCAACGACAGCCCCCATGGACTCGCCGATACCGGTGACCCCGACGGAACCAAACCAAGGCCACAGACGTGGAGAGGACATCGAAATTGAGGTCACCATGAGAGCAGGGCACGAAGGGCCACAGAACTTGCGACTTTTTTTTATGCTGATCAATGAGAATGAGGATGATTAAGATGATGCTACGGATTTCCATTTCGGTCTGAGACTACATGACAGGGCTGTACTCTACGCTTCCTGTCATAATATATCCCAGCGTCAACCAGGCCCTTGTTTAAACTCTTTCCTCCATAAAATCTTAGATCAGATATGAAAAATGTTAATTTTCCTCAGAAATTCAAAGATCACATCAGGTGGGACACCTCTGAACAAGGTTTTCATTTCTATACCATGAATAAACATGATTTCAGTGCCATTTTGGGGTCTCAGGCTGTTCTCCCCAGTGGCTATCCTGCAGTTTCAGATTCAGTTTCATCAAGGAGGTGCCACTGAGTGCGGACTAGTCCATATACGCTACACCACATCCGCTAAGCTTCTGAGGCCACAGTTCGCATGATTTAAAGCTGATGGATAAATGAATTAATGACTGAGATGAGAGAATTCGTTAAGACGGTCTCACGGCTATGACTTAGCAGATGTCTGACCTATGTATTAGTGGCAATAATATGGGGAAAGATGGGTGAGCAGGTCATCCCAAACGCAGGCTAGTGAGGACAAGTTGAGAGAAGTTACCTGTACTGATTTCTACACACCACCAGAAGATGCTTTTTTTTTATTTGTAACAAGACAGTCCAGAGAAAACAAATTAAAAAAAAAAAGAGGTACGCAGCAACCCAAGCTCTGTCACACAACCGACAGAGCTGGGGGAATCTGGTGAACAGTTCTTCAGTGGGGCACACAAAAACTCCCAATGAAGATAAACGAGAGAGAGAGAGAGAGAGAGAGAGAGAGAGAGAGAGAGAGAGAGAGAGAGAATTTTAAAAATGTGTTTGAATATTTATTGGATGTGGACTATAAAGCCTCAACTCTCTGGGCACTAAAAGAAAACTGAGATGATGTGAAAACACAGCAAATCAATCATAATATGAACCTTATAACAGCTTTTGCACAGAGGGTTCTTTCACTTGTTTCCATTACATAATGCAAGTTTTGCATACTCGAACAAAGGGTAGGACAGATAATGTTAAAAAAAAAAGTTCTAAAAGGACCCTAACTTCTCTGGCAACAGACCCACGTGGAGACTTTATTTCCATGGATTTAGCTGGATAATAATAAACTGGATGTACCAAACTTACTTAATCAACAAACACTGACAGACTGCTTTGCCACAGTGAATATTAAGGATTGTCTACAAGCTCAAAGTTCACATTTGTTTGTTCAGTTCAATTCAGCGGTTTCATTTAACATCTCTTGATCACAAGATGATATTATACATAAAAATTAATAATTATATTTGGAACAAAACCCATAGATATGCAGTGTATCATTCATTTTAGAACTTTCAATTCCCATCTTATATATGCATGTTTACATAACTGAAATACCCTAGAGGAACAAGAACTTGATGGTCTTTACAAAAATTTTGCAACCTGTGACTGGGAAATAGCTATGGAAATCTCAACAACATATGAACTATATAAGACAGACCTGACATTATCAAAATTATCATCACAATACCTTTCTCCTGAGAAAGCAAGGTCAACACAGGACATTCAAACAAAAGATGATGCACAGAAATGTTTTCTCTGCAGATGCAAGTAATACCATGAAAATATTTAGTGTTCCAAGTATCCAGCCTTAATTTATGAATTAAATCCAACAATATGCTTTGAGCATATTGTTTCGGAGTTGTTAATTTAACCCTTTCATCACCAGCTCCCCTCCCCAAGCTGTGAGCAGCTGAAAACTTTTGAACTGCCAGACCAGTTGTTATCATGTATACACTATGAACTTTTGAACCACCAGACCAGTTGTTATCATGTATACAAAATGAACTTTTGAACCACCAGACCACTTGTCACCATGAACTTGTGAACCACAAGACCAGTTGTTATCATGTATATACAATACACTTTTGAACCACCAGACCAGTTTTTATCATGTATACCCAATGAACTTGTGAACAACCAGACCGGTTGTTGTCATGTATACACAATGAACTTTTGAACCACCAGACCACTTGTTATGTTTTCACCATGAACTTTTGAACCACCAGACCACTTGTTATGTACACACCATGAACTTTTGAACCACCAACCACTTGTTATCATGTATACACCATGAACTTTTGAACCACCAACCACTTGTTATCATGTATACACCATGAACTTGTGAACCACCAGACCCCTTGTTATCATATATACACATGTCTTAAAGGTTAAATACAACTCAATTTTATTCTATGAACTATTCAAATATAAGGGGAAACATGAACAGATTATACAGTCAAAAACTGAATGCAAGCATGCTCGTGGTGCCAAGCAAAGACCGTGGCTGACTGCAGAAGCTGTACAACTACTATACTGATGAAAAAGTTAAAGCATTCTCACACAGAAAACCATAATTATGCAGCCGCATCTTACGAGATGCTGCACAGCACATTCGACAATACTCAATGT
>CM065718.1:64195821-64210821 GCA_033310375.1 Conus canariensis | reverse complement strand
ATTAAGGGCGCTAGCATTGAAAGATTTAACTCAAAGAGAAGAGACGTTGGTACAATTATGCGTTTCCATTTTCAGATCTAAAACATTCGTCCACTTAGATCTGAAAACGACAGATTCTATCCAAGTTAGTAGACTGAAAATTGATGGATTTTTATTTTAAACAGAATTTAATGGTTTCCAATTTAGTGTTGAATTCTTGACGTTTGATGGTTGTTTATCATGTATTCGACAATACGTGACCAAACAAAACTCCGTTTTTGGAAATGATAGCAAGTCTGACTTTCCATGTGGTCAAAAACAGTTTTGTCGACTGGTGAAGGCATGAACCTTTATTACGGCATATACATGTATATAGATGATGGCACAGCTCCTAACTATTGTTTTAATTGAAAAGAAAGAAAGAAAAAGAATAAAAGAAAGAAAGAAAAATGGAGGGATACAGTGGTAAGTGAAATTGCTAGGAAGAATGTTTTCAAAAAGACAAGCAAAATTTCAGAAGTGAAATTGAAATGGTTTCAAATGAGGGATGCACATCGAAGTTCGGGTACAAATACAGTATTGCAAGAAATGGGTGTGGTCGATGACCACTGTTGCGCCTTCTGCCACACAGAAAAAAAAAATGTATGTGACATTTATTTATTTTGGGGTGGGGGTGGGCGTGTAATATCATCAAATGATTTTGAACTAAAGTCATCACAAAAATTAGCAAAAAATTCACAGTGGCATTGAATTTGACGGAGAACTTTGTAACTTTTAGGTGTTGATAAATCAGATTGAAAATAACGTAGCATTTAAAGGATTGTTCCTTTAGCGATTTTTTTTTCTTCAATGTAAGCAAAGCAATGGCGCCCCAGTGTGCCATATATTCAGGAACAATTATTAAGGAACTAGGAAAGAAAACTGATTGATACATGACTGATACACTGCAAAAATAAACAACTGCCTGCCACGGTTTGGGGAACATTGGAGTCGTATGTCCCCTTTATTATTACAGATTAACAGAAAGGTACAGTATCACACACTACTTCATACCAATATCAACATCTGTATGCTTACATTCACCCGGACTGTTCATGCTGTTTCATTATAATATAAATATGTTTTAAATGTTTTCACCGAACTGATTTTGTAGTTTAAGGTTGCGGCTGCATCTGTCCTGGTTTCATCTCAATTATTTTTTCGTTTTTGTTCCCTCCCCCCCCCCCCCCCCCCCCCCCCCCCCCCCCTTTTTTTTTTTCTTTTTTTTTCCTTCTATTTCCACTAATGCGCGTGTATACATGTATGTACGTATGTATGTATTTGTGTGTGTGTGTGTGTGTGTGTGTGTGTGTGTGTGTGTGTGTGTGTGTGTGTGTGGTGTGTGCGGCGCGCGCGCGCGCGCGTATGTTGTTCCTTTTTTTTTGTATTGAGGGTATGTTGATTTGGATTATGGTATGTGGACAGAAAAGGGTGTACCTTCCGTTATTTACATTGCGAGGAAAAGGTTCTAATTTTCTTGGTTTACTTCTTCTTTAGTTCTTTATGATAGTTTTTGCTTTTCTTCCTTTTGTCTTGTCATGTTCTGGCTTTGTTCTAGTTTTGAGAATGAAGGAGTTTGGTTTATAAGTGTGACTTAAAGAAGAGCTGTTTACGCCAATGCCTTTGTGGCACTGTCTTCTATTGTCAGCTCTCCGATTACTGGATTTAAAATGCATTTGAGAAAAAAAAAAAATTCAGTTGGCGCTAAGAGTCAGTCGTGGTGGTAAGCTTTCCAGAAGTTTAGGATTTTGCACTTGGTTGTGTCCCAGAATTCAGTGCGCTGGGATAGGAAGACGCCTTTACCTTGCTGCTCTGAACTTTTCAGATGACGTTCTCGAGCCTCTCATTGCTGCAGCGGGCACAGACATCTCCCACTGGTTTGACGCCAAAACTGGAGAAGTGAGTGAATGAGTGAGTGGGTGATTGCGCGTGCGCGCGCGCTCGTGTGTATGTGTGTGGGGAGTGTGAGTGCGCGCGCTTAAGTGTTGTGGGCGTATTTAGTTATCCGGTGTATTGATATTGTTTCTTCTGTATTTGTTTCGAGTACGAGTCATGATTTCTATTCAGTTTCATTTGTTTGTTTGTTTCTTTCTTTCTTTTCAGTCTTTCCTTATTTCTTTCTTTCTTTCTTACTTCCCTCTCCCACACTTTATTTATTTATTTTTATTTTATTTTATTTTTTAATAAGTATCAACTTGCATGCCCCTTCAGTGGCAAGAACTCCACGCCGCTAGCGCCGGCGGTCCACTGGGGCAATTATTTTGTTAAAAGTTGTTTTAAGGCAACCCACCAGAGGAGACACTGCGGTGCTGCCGAGTCACTTAGGCGGTTTTTGAGTGGTGTCTTTTCTAATTCAACATTTGCAGGACAACACCTATCAAAGCCGCTGCTGGCGACAGTTTCTTAGTCATGGAACCAGCGTGAGCGAGCGATCCCCAGTGAAGATGCCGCTTCGCCTCCCCCCCCCCCCCCCCCCCCCCCCTCCCCCGTCCATCCAACGGCCTCGATGCTTTCTTCATTTCTTCATTGTGCTCTTTCTTTGACCCATCCAGTCCTCCTCCTTTCTTACACTCTGTGACTTTTACTTATTCCACATTTCTTCTCTATTAACTTCTCTCCTGTATGCGATGAGTCTTAATGTTTGGCATAGAAGGGGAGCCATCTACTTTGTAACGCTCACCCCCACCCACCTCTCTTTACTCTGCATTCTCCTCTCCTTCCGACTTCTGAAGACAACGATTTAACAGAAGTTGCGGAGTTAGACACGTCGAGTGTCTTCCAATGAATGTTCTGTAAAGAGAGGACTCAGGATGTTTTTATTGTTTGGCATTCCTAAATTTAAAAAAAAAAATAAAAAAAAAAAAAAAACTAAAGAAAAAAAGGAGCGCGGAGGGAGGGGTGTTTTCATAAACATAAGCAATTCATTCCTAATCTTTGCACTTTAAAGAGAACATTGAATCTATGCACTTTTGTTCTATCGTTACATTTTACATCATGCTCGTTTTATGGCTTTCCCGACGCATTACGAAAAAAAGTTATTGCATTGAAATGCATTTGAACAATATTTTACGCTGCAAAATATCTTTGAAAAATAAAGCGAGTGGGTAGCGCACACAGCCTTGTTTCATGTGCCTTTCGGATTTCAATATTGAAGTTGACATTGTATAAATAACAATGATAATAATAATAATGATAATAACAACAATAATAATGAGGATGATAATAATTATCATTATTGTTATTGTTATCATTATGATAGTAATAGTAGTGGCGCTGGTGGTAGTGATTGGTGGTGGTGGTAGTAGCAGTAGTAGTAGTTTGTAGTAGTAGTAGTAAAAGTAGTAGTAGTAATGGTATCAACTGGCATTTAGATCTAAGCACCAATGAAGACACAGTCTTGCCACGTAACACTCAGGGCCCCGTTCATAATGATACTAGTGGACTCACGAACAAACAAACAAAACACCTGGAAGAGTCAGGACCTTGAAAAGCTGCTCGGAGAGATAAGCTTTAGTTAAGGCTGGATTTGAAAAAAAAAAAATGCAACAGGAGTGGAATGCCTGCTATAGAATGGAAGGGGGAGCCCCAGAGCTGGCAGACAAAATGAAGAAACAGTCGCGAGACATTTTACGTCTGAAGACGGTTTATCACATGAATTGTTTTGTAGACCGTATATCAGTTAGGTTTTTAGCCTCCACCTTCCTCCCCTCCCCCTTCTCCCACCTCCTGCATTGACAGGGGCGATTTCTTCTTTTCTTTTCCATTTTTGTTGTTGTTTGTTGTTGTTGTTGTTGTTGTCCTTTTCTCTGAAAGGGTTCCTGTGTCGATCAGCGGGCTGTAACGAAAGGGGAACTTAAGCTTTTCCTCCCCTGGCAACTGTGATGGCGGTCTTATCAGGCACCAACCGCAAGGAAGAGTACAGAATTCGGCGAACATGCTCTGACTTACATATCAATGTATATACATGAAAAACACAGGAAGGACAGAGATGAAAAAAAAAAAAAAAAAAAAAAAGAAAGAAAGATGCGAAGCATATAAACGTACTCCCAGTTTTCCAAACCGCTTATAAATCGGCCAAGTGCTTTGTGAGATAAGAAATAAAGGCAAAATGACGGTTTTAACGGTTATTTAACCGATGTACACTTTTGAAACTGGTATTTTAGTCCTCACTGGGCTAAAGCCTGTGTACATACCAAATTTCATCCAAATCGGACAATATGTCAAGAATAACGGTTTTTAACGGTCAGATTTTGAAACACTACATGGAAGTGCCATTTGTGTGTGATGACCTTTCTATATACAAAATTTCATTAAAACCCACCAATATATAAAAAAATAACGGCAAAATAACGGTTTAACGGTTATATAAACCGATATACACTTTTGAAACCAGTATTTCAGTCCTCACTGGGCTAAAGCCTGTGTACATATCAAATTTCATCCAAATCGGACAATATGTCAAGAATAACGGTTTTTAACGGTCACATTTTGAAACACTATATAGAAGTGCCATTTGTGTGTGATAAACTTTCTATATACCAAATTTCATTAAAATCCACCTAAATATAAGAAATAACGGCAGAATAACGGTTTTTTAAACGGTTGTTTAATCCATTTTCAGCATTACATCACTTACATATGGACAGAGGTTCCGATTTGTCACAAGATCATCCAAACCGCTTATAAATTGGCCAAGTACTTTCTGAGATATTCCATAAAGAAGAAAAACCGTTACAGGCCGTTACAACCGTTAGTAACGGCTATAACGGGGCAAACTAAAACATCAGGCATCATCCGTGTCCCATAATGAACATACCTGCTAATTTTCATAAAGGTCGGCCAAGTACTTTCTGAAATATTCCATAAAGAAGAAAAACCGTTACAGGCCGTTACAGCCGTTAGTAACGGTTATAACGGTAAACTAAAACATCGGGCATTATTCGTGACCCATAATGAACATACCTACAAATTTTCAGAAAGATCGGCCAAGTACTTTCTGAGATATTCCATAAAGAAGAAAAACCGTTACAGGCCGTTACAGCCGTTAGTAACGGCTATAACGAGGTAAACTAAAACATCGGGCATCATCCGTGACCCATAATGAACGTACCTGCTCATTTTTACAAAGATCGGCCAAGTACTTTGTGAGATATTCCGTAAAGAAGAAAAACCGTTACAGGCCGTTACAGCCGTTAGTAACGGCTATAGCGGTAAACTAAAACACCGGGCATCATCCGTGGCCCATAATGAACATACCTACACATTTTCAGAAAGATCGGCCCAGTAGTTTTGTGTGGAGCGAGTGCAACACATTTTGACTACGGACACACAGACACAACACACACAGCGAAATCTAAAACCGTTCAACGCTATTTCTTTCAGTTCAGAAATTGTGAGGTTGGCAAAAATTATCTCTCAATCTCAAATTAGCATATTTTATAATTATGACAGTGAGTTTAAAATTTAAATTGTACTGTTCTTGACATTATTTCTGACATTTTCCTCCCCCCTGTCCTCCTCCTTCCCCTCACCCAATCCCCCTCCCCCCTCCCCTCACCCCGCCCCCCCCCTCCCCTTCCCCCCCTCCCCTCGCCCCCCCCACACCCCCCCCACCCCCCAGTAAAGTCTAATATCACCAAGTGTGAACAGACTATAAATCAACAACAACAACAACACACACACAGATACACAGACAGCATTTCTTCGTTCCCATTCTAAAGTACTCCCTGTTCTATAAGAACTGGGAGTACAAAAACGAGTTTATAAAATCCAACCTCATCTTCGATACGAACAAGGTAGGGCTTAAATGTTGATTTTAAAGGGTGGGGGTCAGAACGGAAATATATGGGAGCATACTAGCTTCATAAGCCAATGATAACAGTTTTCTTATAGAGACAGCTCTTATCCCTCGAGAAAACAGGAAAAGGTGTTATCGCTGAGGAACACAACTGTTTGATGAGAGAATTGTTGTTTTTTCCCGTTTTTTTTTTAACCTGAGGATCAAAAGTGTTGTTTTTTGCCCCTATTTTCCCGAGGAAAACAGTTGTTATTGGTGTTGATCCTATCGATCACAGCTGTTTCCCCCTATTTTGGCGGGGAAAACAAGTTATTATCCTCAAGTAAAACAACGAAAATAGGGAAACAATTGTGATCCCGTGGAAAATGAATCTGATCCTAAGGGTTATTATTGTTTCCTCTCTTTTCAGTGCATATCAATGATACCAGCACGCATGCGATTGTCATTAGAAACAGCGACTATAGCCGTCTCCCGCATTAACGAAGTTTTCTGCACGGTAATGCCTGTTTTCCTCAGGAAGTTATTATCCGCAGGAAGATGGGGAAAACCAATGTGATCCTCAAGGAAAAAGACGGAAAACAGTTATTGTGTTCAGGGAAACAGGGAAAACAGATATTGCCTTCAGGAAAACAGGGAAAACGGTTATTATCCTAAGGAAAACATAGAAAGCAATTATTGTCTTCAGGGAAAACAGTTATTGTCCTCAGGGAAAAAGTTGTTGTCCTCAGGAAAACAGTTATTATCCTAAGGAAAACATGGAAAGCAGTTATTGTCTTCAGGGAAAACAGTTATTGTCCACAGAGAAAAAGTTATCGTCCTCAGGAAAGCAGGGAAAACAGTTATCGTCCTCAGGAAAGCAGGGAAAATAGTTATTGTCCTCAGGAAAACAGTTATTGTCCTCGGGGGAAAAGTTATTGTCCTCAGGAAAGCAGGGGAAATAGTTATTGTCCTCAGGAAAACAGCTATTATCCTCAGGAAAACAGTTATTGTCCTCAGGAAAACAGCTATTGTCCTCAGGAAAACAGCTATTGTCCTCAGGGAAACAGCTATTGTCCTCAGGAAAACAGTTATTGTCCTCAGGAAAACAGCTATTGTCCTCAGGAAAACAGTTGGAAAACAGTTATTGTCTTCAGGAAAACAGGAAAAACAGTGATTGTCCTCAGGAAAACAGTTATTGTCCTCAGGCAAACAGGGAAAAAACTAATTGTTCTCAGGAAAACAGGGGAATCAGTTATTGTCTTCAGGAAAGCATGGGAAACATTATGATCCCTAGAAAAATGGTAGTGATCCTCAGGATAATCATTGGTTTTCATCCTCTGGTAATTATCCTCAGGATAATTATTGGTTTTTATCATCTGGTAGTGATCCTCAGGATAATCATTGGTTTTCATCCTCTGGTAATGATCCTCAGGATAATCATTGGTTTTCATCCTCTGGTAATGATCCTCAGGATTATCATTGGTTTTTATCCTCTGGTAATGATCCTCAGGATAATCATTGGTTTTCATCCTCTGGTAATGATCCTCAAGATTATCATTGGTTTTCATCCTCTGGTAATGATCCTCAGGATAATCATTGGTTTTCATCCTCTGGTAGTGATCTTCAGGATAATCATTGGTTTTCAGCCTCTGGTAATGATCCTCAGGATAATCATTGGTTTTCATCCCCTGGTAGTGATCCTCAGGATAGTCATTGGTTTTCATCCTCTGGTAATGATCCTCAGGATAATCATTGGTTTTCATCCTCTGGTAATGGTCCTCATGATTATCATTGGTTTTCATCCTCTGGTAATGATCTTCAGGATTATCATTGGTTTTCATCCTCTGGTAATGGTCCTCAGGATTATCATTGGTTTTCATCCTCTGGTAATGATCCTCAGGATTATCATTGGTTTTCATCCTCTGGTAGTGATCTTCAGGATAATCATTGGTTTTCATCCTCTGGTAATGATCCTCAGGATAATCATTGGTTTTCATCCTCTGGTAATGATCCTCAGGATTATCATTGGTTTTCATCCTCTGGTAATGATCCTCAGGATTATCATTGGTTTTCATCCTCGAGAATCATGGGTGTTTTCTCAAGGAAAACGCTGTTGTCGTCTTTAGTCTGGTATGCTCCAATAGAAATCTTTTTCTGATGCTATCATTTAAAAAGATTTTTGGGGGTGGGGGGTGGGGGGGTGGGGGTGGGGGGGAGGGTAATTTCCTAACCGCCATAAATCGTAACTTTTTCTGACTGCTCCATGATATGGTTGCTATTCCACTTCCGCAACCGCAGCTTCGCACGTTCGTGGACCCAAAGACGTTGTGTGTCAGACCCTACGCCCCCCAGGGCCTATTCCCGCAAGTGCCCCCGCCCTACCCGGACAGCAAGTGGGCGATCGACTTCGGCCTGACCTGGTGGCAGACCAACCGCTTCGTCAAGGGCCAGCTGTCGGCCAAGACCCGCTTCATCAAGATCACCAACACCCTGACCTCGCAGGAGGACGTGTTGGAGGTCAGGAGGGTGGGGTGTGGGGTGTGTGGGGTGGGATGGGGGATGGGAAGGCGGGGAGGGGGACAACCTGGCGAACGAGAATTTGGATGATGTTTTGGTTGGGAGGTTTGTTGGTGGTGTGGCTGTTTGCTGCGTCTGTATGTCTGACTGTTTGCGAAGATATGCCTTAGGAATTTTAGGTTTTAGGAGAGTGGAGGTAGTGGAGGGGGCGGGGGGGGGGGGGGGGTCGTTTTGTTTTGTTGATGTGGAGGGAGGGGGCGGGTGTGTGTGTGTGTGTGTGTGTGTGTGTGTGTGTGTGTGTGTGTGTGTGTGTTCACCTCATGTTTTATTTTTTCTTTTTTGTCGTCTTTTCTTTATTTCGTTTATTTGTTTCTCTCTCTCTCTCCCCTCTCTCTCTCTCTCTCTCCCCCCTCTCTCTCCTTTAGTCTCTCGCTCGCTCGATCTCCCTCTTCTCCTCCCCACCTCTTTCTACCTCCTACTATCTCTTTCTGTCCCTCTGTCTGTCTCCTTTATCCGTCTGTCTGTCTCTCCGTCTGTCTGTCTGTCTGTCTATGTCTGTCTGCCTGTCTGTTTTTCTCTGTCTCTGTCTCTCTCCTTCTCTGTCTCTGTTTGTCTGTCTGTCTGTCTGTCTGTCTGTCTCTCTCCTCTCTCTCTCTCTCTCTCTCTCTCTCTCTCTCTCTCCCTCCCACTCCTCCCTCACTCTCTGCTTGTGTCTTGTTCTTGTTTTCAATTTTTCTTGTCCTCAGTCACCTTTTCATTTTCTCCACCCTCCCCCTGTTTTGTGTAAGTCTAGGTTTTTGTTATTTCTCTTGCGTGTGTAAGTGTATTTATTGTGAGTGTTTACAAGTGTCTGTCGTTGTTTTTTCTTTTTCTTGTGAGTGCTTACAATCAAGTGCATTTTTTTTTCTTTTTAAGTGTATTTGAGTTTTCTAATAGTTACTGTTTCCAAATCTCAAGGTTTGTAAGTTGATCAAGCTGGGATGGGCCAGTGGTCATTGTTTTCATGTGTATGGGAGAGGGGCGGGGTGGGTTGGGGGGGGGGGGTGCTTGGGACTAGGTTTGGTGGATATGGAAATGCTTGTCTTCATGTGAGTATGTTGAAGTGGAAGGATGAGTGTCGATTTTCCTTTTTGATTTTGAAAATGCTCCGAGCGCACAGAGATAACTGTTTATTATATGATTGCTGTTATCTTAGTTTGTTTCACTTTACGTTATTGTTTTGATGCTGTTGTCCCATCTTTCGAGCCCTTTCACTTGCAATAGTCCCCCTCCGCGCGTTCCGCCCTCTCCGCACACAACCATAGGCGGAATCGTTTTTGTCACGGTCACAGCGACGCCAGTCCACAGAGAGAACAATGCGTATCAGATGAAAGCGAAGCAACCCATCAGAAGAGACTCTGTGATGCCGTTGAGTCACCTCGGTGGTGTTCAGTGGTGCCGGTTCCGATCCAACAGGCAGGACATCACGGAATGAACCCCCTACTGATGAAAATATTTCTCACAGTGGAGGATGTTTTGTGAGCGAGCGTCTCTTTCTGAAGGGTGGCACCACCACGTCCATTCCACGACAATTCCCATGAACTTCCCACGCTGAAGAATTTGACACGAAATCATCATAGGCAATGATGTGGTGGGGACACTGACTCTGAGATTACTCCGAGAACAGGGCATGAAAGGCTACGGGATCCGAGACATTGTGTTGTTGTTGTTGTTATTTTGTTTTAGTGACTGTCAGTGAGGGTGATACTCAGCATGAAGTTATCGAGTTCTGTATTTTACGCGACATTCCAGGACGTGGCTTTACTCCTTATTTTTTCTTTTCTCTTTCATAGCGCAACTGGATGTCAGTCAGGCCCGAGCAATACAGACACTTGCAGCGTTGATCAGGAAATCTGAGCAGCGCTGTCAGAGACGCACCCACGAAATAGATGAAACCTGACTGCGTGGTTCCAACCTTCCCACGTGAACCCATAGCACCCACGACAATTCTGGATAAAGCCGATCGGGGCCGAAATCTCCCCCAACTACATGCCTTTGATAGAACTAGAACCTGTGACCTCTTCCCCCCTCTCCTTCCCCCCCCCCCCCCCCCCCCCCCCTTCCCGGCGACTGCAGTCCATGACACTAACTCTGAACCATGGTGGCAGATTTTGTGACTGTTGTTGTTACATTATAATGACAACTACCACCACCGTCCGTTGACTGATACACAAGACTCACAGCTCCAATTTTCCGTTTGGACCGTTGTCCGTGAATCAGGTGTGCTCGGAAGAGACGATTCAGGAGATCCTTCTCCGCTATCAGCCGTACAACGCGCACGCCTCCAGCTACACGTGGAAGTATGAGCGCCGGCTTCTGGACATGGACAAGACGTTGGAGGAGAACGGCATTCTGGACGACGACGAGCAGTTCTACCAGCTGGGCATCGACGACGACACCTTCCTGCCGGCCATCCTCCTGTACTTCAACGACGATCTCACGGAGGCCTAAGGCGTCCAGGGTAGACGGATGATCGAGGATGGTGTAGGGTGTGTGTGTGTGTGTGTGTGTGTGTGTGTGTGTGTGTGTGGTGTGTGTGTGTGTGTGTGACACACGCTGTCCGCAAAATCTGTTGCCAAAGAAATCAATGAGGCCTTCAGCGTTGTACCTAAAACTGCAGAGGCGGATTAGGAAGTAATGGGTTTGTAGTTACAATGCTTACGGGTTGCTTCCCCACACCCTGTCCTGACCTCACGAAGTGGGGGTTAAAAGAAGAAAGTCATAAGAAGAAATCCTATCGGAGTGGTGGCGAGAAGTGTCGTCAACAATTCTGTAGTAGTGTGGTATACCCCATCCCCACCCCCCACCCCCACCCTTGTCTACTCCCTCCCCTCTTCTCCTCCCCTCTTCTCACACCCTCCTCCCCACCCCCTCCCCCTCCCAATCCTTCACAACTTTTACTTAGAGTGACATTTTATCTGACAGCGGTCTGCACAGTTATATTAAGAGAGAGAGAGAGGGGGAGAGAGAGAGAGAGAGAGAGAGAGAGAGAGAGAGAGAGAGAGAGAGGAGAGCCCCCCTCCTTGAACGAAGCGATCAATCCCAGAACAACACTGACTGCCAGAGAGTCAGATCATGACGTCAGCTCGACAGGGTTAATCTACTCTTTACTTTGAACCTTCCCTGGCTGGAAGATCGGTGTTGACTGACTGACATGGTCCCTCCGGGTTCCCTGACACACCTAGGGGTATATTAGACTGCCGCCTAAAAGATTAGGAAAAAAAAAGAGCAAAAGATAACAACAACCCCTCCCCCCAAAAACAAACAAACAAAAAAACAACAAAATACGCACACACACACACACACACACACACACACACACACACACACACACACAGAAAAAAAGAAGAAAAATCAGGACACGGGCGCATTTTTCCAGGTTTTGGAGTACGTGCTAGGGTCAAAACAGCATTATTATAGAGTTACTACCAACACTCCTCCTCCCCTCTTCCCACACGCACACACGCATGCACGCACGCACACATGCACGCACGCACACATGCACGCATCAAACACACACACACACACACACACACACACACACACACACACACACACACACTACTGATCGGTACAGTCGCTGGAATAAATCTGGCATGAACAGATCATAAGGCCTTCCTATCTCATAGATAAAGTGGATGTTGTTGGAAGAGATTTCGTGGGAACATAGACCCACCCCCAATCCCATCTCTATCCCCCCCCCCCCCCCCCCCCCCACACACCTTGCCCCCACCCACCCCTCCCCACCCCACCTCCCACCCGATCGGTACAGTAGACGTCACTGGAACAAATTCGACAGGATGTATCCCGTTCAGCAGGGAAGATTTCATGAAGTGGCGTTAGACTGTGGCTGTCGACTGACGCGCGCACTCTTCCTAGGGGTCTAGATCTGTAGGAGTTTGAAGAGGAGAAAGCTGTTGAGACAAGAAAGTAGGCCTAATGTGATAGTCTGTACAACGCAATGCCAGACAATATTCTCTTCTTTTTTTCTCGAGGAAAAGAACTTGGCATTTTCTTTTTTTTTCTTCCAAAATCTTGAATGTGGGAGCTTGTGAATCGCTGCCAAAACCCTGTTCAAACAAAAGATCTTGTAAACAGCTCTTTTTTTTTTTCTTTTCCAAATAGTCCTTAATCTTAGATCTGCGAAATGAAGAACTGTTTTGATGTTTCTTTTTTTCCCTTTGTATTTTTTTCCCCCTTTGACGTCATTCGTATAATTTGGGTGAAGGACATTCTTATTTAATTCATGCAGTCTTGCTGATTAAAAGCGATGCACTTTTGTTATTACAAGGTGATGCATGCTTGTTTTTAAGATTATGCATTCTCGTTATTAAGATGATGGATGTTTGCTATTTAGGTAATGCACTCTTGTTATTTATGTGAGGATTTATAGTTGTTGTGGCATACTTGTTTTCTTTCGATGCCCCAAGATAGTATGATGAATAAAAAGAAAGAAAAATGACTTCTGTCGTCTTGCGTGGGTGATAGCATGTTTTTGTAAACATGAATGTATACTTATTGTGTTTGTCCAGAATATAGTATCAGAAGTTATTACAAATGAAAAAAAAAAAACCATTGCACGGGTTCATTATTGTCAGTATTTGTACTTTCTGCTGTATTATTATCATCATAGAAAACTAAAGAAACTAAACAAGTATTTGACTGCTTGGAAACGTCTATGACTATATCAAGAATTTTTTAAAATCTGAAGGAATGTACAAACAAAAGTAGGCACTTCCTATTCTGACAAAACATCTATTTAAAAAAAAGGCTATCTCACATGGTCAGTCATTGATCCTCATCTGTTTACTATTATTGTAGTATTTGCCTCAATCTGTGTCGAATAATGTTGTGTTTGCACGGTATGCAGATGATATATGCATATGGATGAAAATTGCCACGAAAAGATATCCCCCCAAAAAAAAAACAACAAACAAACAAACAAACAAACAACAACAACAACAGCAAAACTAAATTACTTTAGAACATTATATAAACTGAACTGGATAACCTATCTTCGTACATGATGCAAAATTGACTTATGCTATTGCCGGGAAAAAAAATCTGGTACTGTTTGATAATGGACTACATCCATTAATGTAACCCAGTTATTGCGTAAATGATGAACTTTTAGAATATAGACCGAAGGTGAAATTTCTTGGTAATAAAAATTACCAGGGAAATATCATATTCAGTCATTGTCGACAAAAGGTAGAAGGAGTTTTTGATTTTCTCAAAGTTATGCTCAAACAAATTTGGGGCCAGCATGCTTACATACTTAAACAACTGTCATCATCGCCGGTACGCTCCAGACTCGCGTACGGACAGGTCTTTTTCAACGCTCACAAACATTTGCTCAAGAAATTGCAAAGCTCAGACTTGCAAAGCTGAAACTGCAAGAGTTTCAAGTTGGTTTTGGGTGTATCGTATCAGGCATCCTCTCTAGGAACATTTCGTGAAAGGGGAGTATTGCCATTAGATGAATATTGACAGCTTGCAGTTGGAAAGTATGTCTTACGAATTTGAACATGAGACAGCAATGTTGAAAATGAAATTAAGTTTGAGATCTGCTGACGTTCACTTCCATCATTCTAATCGCGTATTGCTGTCAAGACTTATAGGTCAGAATTGTTCCAAGAATCGGAGAAATCAACCACAGCGTAATAATGAAACCCAATTTCTGGTCATCTCCCTGTACACTTTGGGAACTTAAAAGAGCAAATTTTAATATTAACCATTCATCGTTGGAAAACATAAATGACAGCAAAAACCTCACTGGGATGACAGCAAAAGATTAGGTATGTACAAAAATTGTCTCCTTTCCATCTCAAAATTTGCACAGATGGGTCTCTCTTGAATACCTAAGAAGCAGGTGCAGCATTTGTTACTCCGTCTTTAAAAGTAGGAAAGATCTGATTACCAAGGGAAAAAGAAACATCCATTTTCATAGCGGTGCTGTCATTTAAATGGAGTCATACAATCTGCTTGACTTTTCGAGCACATACTTAGGTCCTTTTTGTGTCGATTCGAAGTAAAGTTGTTGTTTTTTTTCGCTCTAAGTGAATTAAACCCTACTGCAAGACAAGATTTGATCACAGATATTTGTTACATAAAATATTTCTTGGTTGGTAGAGGTACGAGAATCTCTTCGTGTTAGGTTCCTCCTCATAGTCGGTTTGAGAGGGTCGATGGATTCCCCCATCGTGTCCGACGGATGAGTAGGCAGCAGGTCATCTGCTGATATGGGTCCTCATGTGGGAATGAAGACCAATTCTTGAGGCACACAGACCTCTACAGACGCTGCATGGAATGGAGTCCTGCAAGGATGGGCCCCGTTTTCTTTGATTCCTCCGTTCCTGGATGGCAGCTGCTCTGTTGCGCTCAAATGTCTTTGTGCCCTGGGTACACTGTTGCTTCCACTGTGCTCTGTCAAGGGCGACAGCTTCCTAGGAAGCAGTGTTGCAGCTTCTGATGTTGGCCTTCAAGGTGTCTTTGTATTTCTCGAGAGGCCTTCCTTGGCCACAATGTCCTCCCTTCAGTTGTCCATAGAGCAGCATCTTTGAAATTCTGCTGTCCTCCATACGGACAACGTGTCCTGTCCATCGGAGCTGGCTTTGATAAGTATGCACTCAATACTGGGTAAGCCACAC
>CM065718.1:64175821-64190821 GCA_033310375.1 Conus canariensis | reverse complement strand
GAAGAAGAAAATGAAAAAGAAAAAGTGGGAAAAATAGAGGGCAGCAGCTGCACCAAAGAGACACTGTAAAACATCAGGGAATGACCCGAGTCTTCACTGAAGAATCGTCAGAAGGAGCAGAGAGGAACGGAGAGGAAGAAGCGTTCATCAAACACACAGGTGTCAGACTGACCTCCAACGTCTCACCAGCTGGAAGAGTCTCCTGCGACTTCAGAGCGCAGTCAACAACACTGACTGCTCCAGGCTGTGAAGACCATCACCCAGAGCGACCACCACACTCCAGACAAGAATTAATGGTTTCTTCACTAGGAACAGAACCCTAATGGAAGGACTCAATACCCCCCCCCCCCCCCCCCCCCCCCCCCCCCCCCCCCCCCGCAGTGAACAGCAGTTGCCTGACATCAAATAGAGCTCAGAGACCTTGCCTTCCTTGTCCGTCCCTCCAGTGGTTGCCGTCTCACTGTGGGATAGACGGTGAAGCTAGGGCTCTTTCCAGAGCCAGTGGCAAACAGGAGCAGATCAGCCACCCAGTATCCTACTAAGAAAAGAGAGGAAAACAAAAACAAACAAACAAACAAACAAAAAGAAAAAGAAAAAAAAGAAAGAAAGAAAGAAAGAAAAAAAGAAAGAAAGAAAAAGAAACCCAGCATCATGCACGACCAGTACAGCTCCCAGAAGAAAAGAAGCGTCGGCACTGGCCTGCTATGGATGCAGTCCTTCAGCTGCAGGAAAATGAACAGACAACTCTTCAGACTTGGAGCTGGTCACTGCAGACTGCTGAGCCCCCCTCACTGACCTGGCTCTTCCAACACACAAACGAATGTCCACGATGGACGAGAAACCAGACTCCTCCACACATACCGCAGCACTGTCCAGCTTATAACCTGCCACGACGCCAAACCTGACCAGAGGGAGCGGAGCTCAGGAACAATTTCAGTTTCAGTTTCAGTTTCACCAAGGAGGCGTCACTGCGTGCGGAGTAGTCCATATACGCTGCACCACATCTGCTAAGTTTCCAGACCGCACTGCGCACGATTTGAAGCTGATAGATAAATGAATAAATGACGGCTCAACATCAGCTGCCTTCAACATACAGAGCGGAGTGAAACAGGGTTGCGTCCTGGCTCCCACCCTGTTTGGAATCTTCTTTGCTGTGATGCTGAAACACGCATTTGGTCCTGCAGCTGAAGGTATCTACCTCCGAACCAGGACAGACGGGAAGCTCTTCAACCTCTCCAGACTAAGAGCCAAGACTAAAGTCAGGCTGAGGTGCCTGCGTGACTTCCTCTTTGCAGACGACGCAGCAGTAACCGCCCACTCAGCCGAGGACCTACAGCAGCTCATGACTCGCTTCAGCGATGCCTGCCAAGACTTCGGGCTTACCATTAGCTTGAAGAAAACACAGGTCATGGGGCAGGATGTTGACTCTCCCCCAGTCATCAGCATCAATGACCATGAACTGGAAGTCGTCCATGACTTTGTTTATCTGGGCTCAGCTATCTCAGACACCCTCTCACTTGACGCAGAGCTCAACAGGCGCATCGGCAAGGCAGCCACCACCATGACCAGACTGACAAAGAAAGCATGGAACAACAGCAAGCTGACCGAGCACACAAAGATCCAGATCTACAGCGCCTGCGTTGTGAGCACCCTCCTGTATGGCAGCGAGTCTTGGACTTTGCATGCCCGACAGGAGCGAAAGCTCAATGCTTTTCATATGCGTAGCCTACGACGCATTCTGAACATCACCTGGCAGGACAAGGCCCCAAACAACACTAAGAGCCGGATGCACCAGCATGTACACGCTGCTGAAACAGAGACGTATGCGCTGGCTCGGCCATGTCGTGCGCATGGATGACGGACGGATCCCTAAAGACCTCCTCTATAGAGAACTTGTGCAGGGAAAACGTCCCACAGGCAGACCACAGCTGCGATTCAAAGACGTGTGCAAGAGGGACCTAAAAGCCTTGAACATCGACCAGAACAACTGGGAAGCAACAGCCCTCAAACGGTCAGCCTGGAGACAGACTGTGCAGAAAGGTCTCTCCAAGTTCGAAGAGACACTCGCTCAGCAGCACGGGGAAAAGAGAATGAGAAGAAAGGCTGCAGCCCAGGCAGACAAACCAGCGTCAGACTTCATCTGTGCCCTCTGCCACAGGGACTGTCATTCCCGCGTCGGACTGGCCAGCCACACCCGTCGCTGTACCAGAATAGACACCTAGAGTGCAACTCCATAGTCTTCCGTGACTGAAGGATGCCTACTAAATGACTGAGATGAGAGAATTTAAGAAGAGGGTTTCATGGCTACAACATAGCAGATGTCTGACCTGAGCATTAGCCCAACGCCATTATCACTGTTATCAGTGTATGTGCTTGTGGTGAGAGTACACGTATATGTGGCATAGGTCCCGTGTGTGTATGCCAGTGTATGCGGTGCGTGTGCGCATGTGTGTGTGTGTGCTCACAGACAAGCTGTGGGGCAGCCGTGCTAGCCAGGAGAAGACCGTTGGCTTCGTCAGGACGACAGGGCTGGAGACGTCAGCATCACCAACCCGCACAGCAACGCTGAAGAAGGATCGAGCGATTCAGATCGGTGTCTGTGGTATGGTACGCATTAATGCCGCGTGAGTTAAGTCAATGGTTCAGTGACGGTCTTGATTTTCCTGTCTTGCGCGATGTCAACGACCTTCGCTGTGCATCTGTGTCTGGCGTTATTGAGACGTGGGAGGGTGGGAGAGACTCAGCTGGACAGCCGACGGTTGGTGGACAGCTCTGTGTCATGATGTCCGGACGCTGGTGATGGACTGCAAAGTGTCGTCACAACTGAATTTCCACCCTACAGTGGCATAGTGGAATATCTACGCTGGTCCATTGTGCAGACTTGCGTGTTCAGAGTACCTGCTGTTATTCCTTCTGTGATTGTCTGCGGCGTTATTAGGCACACGATTATTGTCCTTCCATTTGCGGACCTGTCTGGGTTGCTTCGGAGGTGTCAACATTTTGTCTGGAGGCAGGCCTGATACCACCCCCTCAACTACTTTGATTTAAAACAAAAATGAAAAGTAGTTGCCTCCGTGCGTTTTTTTTTTGTGGGTCCTCCAACCTCCAGTACCCCCCCCCCCCAACACACACACACACACACACACACACACACACACACACACACACACACACACACACACATGTTTTCCGTTTGTTTTTTTTCTCCCCTTTCGCTTTTTTCTTTTTATCTCCATTTTTCTTTTTTTTTTTTTTTTTTTTTTTTTTTTTTTTTTTTACTGGGGGCTTCCATCCTCCATTTTATTTCCACTGCCTTTTTCTTTCTCTTCTTGGACTCTCGCTCACTCCCTGCTGTTCTGCTTGCCACAGTGCTTCTGCCTTCACTGGGCCAAGCGGTGGGAACACGGGGGTCACCACAGCAGTTTGAAGAAGTGGCAGCAATTGTAACAACAGCAGCACTAACAGCAACGACAACACAGTTTCGTCAATACTTTCTGCAGAAACTAACTCTCTCTCTCTCTCTCTCTCTCTCTCTCTCTCTCTCTCTCTCTCTCTCTCTCTCTCTCTCTAAGGCTGCATTGACGTTACTTCATGCCAGTGTCGACTCTGTAAAGTCATCCCGAGGTCGCTGATAAGTCATCCCGAGGTCGCTGATAAGTCATCCTGAGGTCGCTGATAAGTCATCCCGAGGTCGCTGATAAGTCATCCCGAGGTCGCTGATAAGTCATCCCGAGGTCGCTGATAAGTCATCCAGAGGTCGCACACTGTGACCGACTCGCCAAGACGATCCGGTCCAGACCTGTAGCGTAGCAATATATGTCAACTTTCTTCTTCTTCTTCTTCTTCTTCTCTCTCTCTTCTCTCTCTCTCTCTCTCTCTCTCTCTCTCTCTCTCTCTCTCTCTCTCTCTCTCTCTCTCTCTCTCTCTTCTTCTTCTTCTTCTTCTTCTCTGTCTCTCCCTCTGTCTCTGTCTGTCTGTCTGTCTCTCTTCTTCTTCTTCTTCTTCTTCTTCTTCTTCTTCTTCTGCTCTTGTGTGTGTGTGTGTGTGTGTGTGTGTGTGTGTGTGTGTGTGTGTGTGTGTGTGTGTGTGTGTGTGTGCACGCGCGCGTGCACGCGCACTTAGACAATAACTCATCGGAAACTGACGGACTGATGTCCTTGCGGCGAAGGCTGTCGACCTGATCTCCACAGTTGTTCGTGGCAATTCGTTCCACTCCCTGATGGGTCCTGGCTTTGTGCCCCCATAAAATAAGAGAGTATTTTGACTGTTGCTACTGTGTGTTAGTCTTGGTATGGTCTATACCTTCTGGTCTTTCCTCTCCGTTTGGAAGCTAGGGGATCTTGTAGTATGAAACCAATCATGCATTCTTGAAAGTCTGTCCTTGTGGTTTCTTTTTTATAATACATATTTCTGGTAGGGGCTCCCTTCTTTGACTAGCCTCGCATTTATCTATTCTTGTTATATATTCGTCTATTTATTTATTTATTTACTTATTCATTTATATATCTATTCGTTTATTGTCAATGATTATGCTGTCGTATCGACAGACCACGCATTTGTAACCGACTTCAAGATGCCTGAATGTTTTGAACTGTTCTTGGATGTAGGCCAGCAACGCACTGAGGGTTCACATGGATGGTCTATGTCAGCCCAATGTCCTGTATAATGGCAGAGCTGCTGAAAGAAGCAGTTTCGTTAACTTCAAAATGGTAAATACCAGAAGAAAACATGCCTGTCAGAGATGGTGTGGACATCACAGAATCCATCTTTGTTACGGCTTTAGATGCCATACTTCAGTTGGAGTTCTTCAGGGCTACCTGCACTTGTCAACACATTTCTGAAGCGTATCATGACTGATTCACCCGAAGATCATGTCAGCACAGTCAGCACTGGAAGGACAGCCATCACAAAATCTTCGTTCTGCAGACGACCTCGATGGCCTTGCGAGCAGCGAGCAACAACTCGCTAAGCTTGTTGAAAGCCTGGATGAAACGTCGCCAGAATGTGGCATGCAAAAACATCGCCGAGAAGTCCGAGTCTTTTGACACCACAGCACCACCATGAGCACTGATATAACTGTCAGTGGACAGAAGCTAGGAAGTGTTCAACTGGTCACTTAGTCACGATCCATCATAAACGATGAGGGATCAACACCAGAAATCATAACAAGGCCACTAAAGCTAACATTAGCACAGTCGAGTCTGATCCTTATATGGAAGGACAATAGTAATCTCCATGGAACACGAGATCAGACTCCTGAATATATTGATGAATATCATTCTTCTGCAGGCCTGTGAGACATGGACACTCTCACTCGCTAAAGCAATCCGAAAAAAAAAAACTGTTGAGAGCGAGAGACGAAAGGGAAGACAGTCACAAACATGAACGACAAGACTGCAGAATGGATAGGAAAACCTTTAGCAGAGACCAAGACCCCGCATGAAGCCGACAGAACTGGAGCAACCAGTATACACTTTATCAGTGCAAGGGCCTGAGTACCTCTTCACGGAGTTAAGGAAGAAGAAGAAGAAGAAGAGGAGGAGGAGGAGGAGGAGGTGAAGGAGGAGGAGGAGGAGGAAGAACAGAAAGAAGAAATATGAAGGAACTGTTGAGGAGTCCATTTCCGTCTGTCTGTCTGTCTTTCTTCCGTTTGACGTCAATCTTCCAGGTAAGTCACAAAAGGAGTGTCATCTTCCCCTGGCTTGTGTCTGCACCCCTCACTCCCTTTTCCGCCCACATCCTCCCTACGATCGTTTTCCTCCATGCCCCCCCCCCCCCCCCCCCCCACCGCTCGCCACTCCCGCCTCACATCCGCCAGAGCTTCAGGTACCGAACTCCGGGAGGTCTTGACCACCAGGTGCTAATTTCCCGGCAGTCGTCAGTGAAGAGATGTGGGAAGGGATACGGTCAGGAAAGTGCACTAGGTCGTAGGACCCACGGACCAAGGAAATCTGTTACGAAAACGGTATCAGCTTAGCAGCTTGCTTGAAATCATTGAGAGCCGGTGCGCGAATTTCATTCCAAGTCTGGGGGAGGGGGAGGGGGGGAGGGGGGGGAGAGAAGAAGGTGAGTGGTGATTGGGCTCCCGCTTACCTGAAGCTCACATCAACGGATTGGGAGACCTCCTGGGGAAGGTCCTTGTTTGAAGGAAGTCTGGATGCCATGGTAACGATGATTATACAGCTAACGATGGCCACATCCAGCACCGAGTGAAGCAGCAGAGAGGATGCGGGGTATTCAAATCCTGCGGAGGGGCAGGGGAGGGAGTGGGGTGGGGGTGGCACTGGAAAGAAACGAATGATTTTTAACTTTATTTTTCTCCTTGCAAGGACAAAACATTTTACATAAATTCATAGCATTTCAGTTCACATCAGTACATAATTCACACCATTTATGTTTCAACAGCCAAACGTTTACATTTCAACCAGGTACCATAAACAGTTTCCGTACCAGGTGTTAGCTTATTTGCAAGGCAGGATTAAAAAAAAATTGATTAAATACAAATGGACTACCGAAAACAAAGCGAAAACAGAAACAACAGGAGAGAGAGAGAGAGAGAGAGAGAGAGAGAGAGAGAGAGAGAGAGAGAGACAGAGAGACAGAGAGAGAGAGAGAGAGAGGAGGAGGAGGAGGATAAGACACCGACAAAGCCACAAGAGGATCCATACGTACATGCGTAATAAGTGATACGGAGACAGACTAGTCTCTCAACATGCACATCAAGTCCAAAAATTACACGTCTATCAAAGATTGGTATAACTGCCATTTTTCATGCAGTTTTTTGGATGGATTTTACGCTTTTTGCGACTTGCTGTTCAAGATTATATCTTGTCTTTAGATAGTGTAGAAAGTTTATTATAATTGGAAGTTTTTTCTCACATTTGCATTTATAGATGAAATATTTGGCTAGAAGTAAAATGAAGTCAAAGGGTTCATCACTTCTAAAATTATTTGAATGCCCAAATAATACCAATTCAATAGACAAATTTAAAGAATCCGCATGCTGACATTTCCCTTTCATTATTGCTTGAAGTTGTTGCCAAAAAATGTGCCGCATGTTCACACGACCAAAATAGATGCTCAATGTTTCCTCTTTCTGTATTACAAAATGTACAATGATCATTCAGTTCAATTCTCATTTTTGACAGCACAATATCTGTACCCAATATACGGTGTAGAATTCTTATCTGAAACCATTTAAGTTTTATTTCTTTTATTTTTTCTACCTTTTTAAAAAATGACATCCCATTCCAACTGCTGTTCAAGTTTTTCATTCCACTTATTGCAATAAGCAGGGTTTATGTTGTCACACAGAAAGGCATCATAATAAACACGTGCCCCTCTGCTGACTGAACAGATAAGTTTCCATAATTTAGACCTTTCTTCATTCTTGTTATTTGTCATTGTTACTGCAGTTTTCCGAATATATGCATTTACTTCTCTAAATAATCCAGTATACGAGATAAAGTCAATGCAAAATCCATATTTGTTATTGAACCCTCTATATGCCAAAAGCGTACCATCTTCTTTTATAATGTGTCCAATTGTATGTATATTTTTGTCGAACAGACTTTGATAGAAAATTGGTTTTTTGTTTATCTTAATATTTTCATTATAAAATATATTTTCGGAAGCTATTTCTTCGGAAATGCAAGGTAGAATCCTTCGGCCAAATTCTTTATATGCCTCAAATACATCAGCCCAAATTTTATTTTTGGATAATTGGCCTAAAGGAAGACTACAACCAATTTTTTCTAGATGATCTATCCTTGGACAACTTGCCAAAGTAATACTTTTCCACTGATGAGATGATATTCTTATTTTTCTAATCCATGCAAGTTTTAATGCAAATGTATATTCTTTTATTATTGGCACACCAAGTCCTCCATTCATTATGTTTTTAACCACAGTTTTTCTATTTATACGGTCCCGTTTTCTATTCCAAACAAATCTAAATTCTGAGTTTTGAATAGCATTAATTACATCATCGGGAGGATTTGGGAGTAGAATCCAGAGATGAATTAGTTTGGACAAGATTAAAGACTTTAAAACAGCCACCCTGCCAAGTGGAGTAATCTGTCTCTTTAACCATACCTTATATAGCATTCTTATTTCAAGAAATCTAGCCTGCATGTTTATTTCTGAACAATCAGCAAGATCGTTGGTAAATAAAATACCCAGAATTTTAAATTGTGGTGGATTCCACTGTATATGTAAGTGTTGCATATAGCGAATGTTCGAGTTTTTCCTACTGCCAAGCCATATAGCAATTGTTTTTTCTGTGTTTAATATCAAACCTGATTTTCTCCCAGACCTATCAACGGTTATCAGAGTTTCTTCAAAAGGCACTTTGTCACCTTCAAGCATGATTTCTGCATCGTCTGCATATTGTGAAATTTTGTGTTCTGTATTATTAATTTGGATCCCTTTTATAATTCTGTTGTTTCTCAACATAATGACAAGGATTTCCACGCACAAAATAAATATGTAGGCTGAAACTGGGTCACCCTGCCTGCACCCACGACATACAGGAAACCAATTAGATGCCTGTCCATTTACAAGAACAGTCGACTTAATATCATTATAAAAAGTAGTTATCCATTTATGTATATCTGGTCCAAATCCGAATGCTACAAGTACTTTATTCATGAATCCCCAGTCAAGTGAATCGAAGGCTTTTTCGAAATCTAAGCATAAAAGCAAACCAGGCAGATGGTATGTTTGCAAGTAGTTGATTAAGTCATAGATTAATCTAATATTATCTCCGAAATATCTGTTGGCCATAAATCCGGTTTGGTCTTCATTAATCAAGCTTGGAAGAACCATTTTCAGTCTATTCGCAACACATGCTGACCCTATCTTATAAACAACATTTAAAAGAGTAATTGGGCTCCAGTTTTTTTATGGCATCTCGAAATTTATCACCTTTAGGAATACAAACTATAATTCCTTCTTTTTGTGTGGTGGACAGTTCGCCTAGTTGAAAACCTTCATTTAAGGATCGGACAACGAATATTCCAAGTGAGGGCCAAAAAAAAAGAAAAAAAGAAAAAGAAAAACTCAACAGTAAATCCATCTGATCCAGGGCTTTTATTGTTTCTCATCTTATCTGTTTAAGTGCATAGCCAGCCTCATCTATAGAAATTTCTCCTTCTAATTGTACCTTTTCTTGGTCTGTTATGATGAGGTAAATTAACCATTTCAGATATTTCGCAAAAAAGAAACGAACGATGACTCGTAACTAACCCCACACACACAAGCAAGTGGAGCAAGGGTGGGAAGGAGGGGGTGGGGTGGGGGTGGGGTCTGAGTTTGAAAAGGGCCGAGACGGACGGGGAGGGGAGGGGAGGCAGGGGGCAGCGGTAGGGTGGGGGGTGGGTGGTGGGTGGCGTTGTGTTTGGTAGGCCCACGGGGCGTTGACTACGCCCCCTACCTGCCTGCCTGCGGCTCAGTGACAGACCCCCAGGAGAAGCTTTTTGTTTGAGGGAAGCCTAGGCCAACAGCAACGATGATAAACAACAATGAACACGCGCTAACAATAAGGCTTATGTTACATGACCATGTGTCCAGGAAAAAGAGCCATTCCGGGCAGACTCCCACGCTGTAGAACAGAGTCTTTGGGAAGTTCTTTCATATCGGGCATGTCACACAATGAAATATCCACACACCGTCTTCAGACAGACCCCAGGCAGCAGCCCAGACCTCGTGGTGGCCATACCACACACTGTCTCAAGCTCTACCAGAACGACCGGAAGAAATACAATTGAAAGAAAATTTACTGTACCGCCAAAGGAAAAAAAAAAAGAACAACACACACACACGCGCGCGCGCGCGCGCGCGCACACACACACACACACACACACACACACACACACACACACACACACACACACACACTACGTGTTTCGACCTCGTTGGTCTCCTTCAGGCAACACAACACCTAAGACAATGAAAACGAAGCACGAACACTCATTCATCTCCTCAAACTGGGTTCAAAATGTTGCGCCAAATCTGAGGAGAGAAGGGACTGTCCGTTCGTGCTTCGCGTTCACTAACTTGAATGTTGTTTGTCTTGCCTGAAGAAGACCAACGAGGTCGAAACACGTAGTGTTTGTTTTGTAATTTGTTTGTTCTTTCGTTCGGCGGTACAGCAATTCTTTTTCTTTTAATTTTGTTTCAGTTTTCGCCTGCGGTCATTTCACTTTGGATCCAACCAAGGGAAATCTCTGGTGCATAATGGCCGCAATGTCTCACACAAACACAAAATTTGAAGTTGCAAGCTTCACTTTGAATTTCACACACACACACACACACACACACACACACACACACACACACACACACCAAAGATACTTCGTATCTTCGCGCACACACACACACACACACACACACACACACACACACACACACACACACCACCACCACCACCACCACCACCACCAAGACCAGATGACATAATTATTACGACACTATGCTTAAAATCATGTTTGGCTGTTCCTCCTGCCCACGTCGATGCACGCGGGCATGACGTTGCTCACCATCCAGTGTGCGCGCCACACAGGAAACGCCGCATACGTTTCCTAGACGACAGTTGATTTTGCCTGCCAACATCTGATTTGCTGCTGCGATGTTTACAGCAGTCAAGTCCACGTCCCATTGGGCGGCTCTCGAGAATAATTTCCCTTTCTTGGCCGCCAAACATAATAGATCACCGCTTCCTGCCAAATCGGTGAGATCGGTGGGAAGCAGACGACAGTTTTCTTTTCAGTGAGAAACATATTGCTCGTGCAGATTGAAATTTCAGATCCACTTCCAGGGATTGAAACTGAATTTTGTAAGGTACATAGAAAGAAACATGATATAATTTTGCTTGAATTAGTCATTATTTATGGTCAAGGATGCTCGATACTGTCTCATGAAAATGGAGAGTTCGTGTATTTTTCTTCTCATGCTTTCATAACGCACGGAAAAAAGGAAAGTGTTGTGGAAGTCTACATGTTCATTGACTATATTATAGTCTCCTACCAAGAGCTCAGAATAAAGGCGGGAAAGGTATATAAATGCCTCATTTCATGCGGGACAAGTTCACCGGGGTTTTTTTTTTTCTTCCATTGCGACTGTAACAGAAGTAACACGTGCACTTTTATTGAGTGTGTCTGTAATCAGTGTTGAAGAATTTGTTCATGTGAGTCGTTTGCCTGCATCTAGCTCAGTACTTACCGCCAAGTGGGCTGGACTTTCATGGCATCAGGCAGCTGGGAAGGTGCCAGCTCTTAGTTTGGACAGTTTGAGTTCTTGATTGGGACAACTGTATCTTGTGAGTTGTTAATTTGTATCTTCTCATTTTGCTTTGATTCTTCTGCCTGCCTATCCGTCATCATTATTTCTAAAGTGTAATCTTTTTCTTCGTTCACCTTTCTCCTACGCTCTTTCCTTATCAGTTAGCAGATAGGGTTGTGAGACTGCGACTGCATTTTGTTACTTGCTTTTACCATAATTTCATTTGCATTTGATTTCTGCCTGTATGTAAATTTTTGTTGATTGCGTTCTCGGTGGGCCTTGTACCACGCACCTGCTAAACCCATCCCATCGCCCACCACCCTTCCTCCCCTTCTCCGCATCTGCTTACCCAGCTCTCTTGGATTTTGAACGAAGAGAGAGAGAGAGAGAGAGAGAGAGAGAGAGAGAGAGAGAGAGAGGATGATTATTTACTGTCACAATGTCTTTCTATGACAAAGTCTAAGAATGGTAAAACGGATCATCGATACTGTCGTTGTTTCTGTTGTTGTTTTTGAGTAAAAGATGTTTTATGAACAGTAGGCCATAACTCCTTTGCGTTGCTTATCGATCTATCATTATTTGTTTTATCTCAAGTAACTTGTTGCATTTGCGTTATTGCATATTCATTACGCTCGCGCGCATCCGATGGGCGCTAGGCTACACGATGCATGTACGAAGGGAAGAGAACAACAAATCGAATTTTGAACGGATGCAGAGTATCAGTCGAAATGGAGCTTTGAGTCTGAGCCATTCAGTGTATGCATCCTTGGTCTAGTAGTTTGAAAGCCGAGATATCATCTGTCCAATGGTTACACGAAACGTGTTTTTTTTTTTTTTTTTTTTTTTTTAACGATGGCAAAATATTTGTATTTACGGCAATTTTTTTTTAATTATTATTATTATTTTTTTTTTAACTTAAGTTCACAATTAAATTCGATCTTTTTATTTTGTGTTATATGGGACGATGATGAAGGTATAAAGAACAGTTGTTTAGAAAAATAGTACACTTGAAGAGCGGGAAGGTCGCAGAAGTCAGCAGACAAATAATCACCTGAAAAATCACATGGTATCAGACTTATCACACGACATCACAGGTACCACATGACATCACACATATTGCACATCACCACACATGCTACACAATATCACCCATATCACACCATATTACGCAGACTGCACGTCATTGCACATATAACACGATGTCGCACATCATCATTATCGTCATCATTATCACACACACACACACACACACACACACACACACACACACATACACACACACATACGCACACACACACACACACACACACACACACACACACACACACACACACACACACAGATCAGACAACATCACGTCACACATCATCCTTATTACACATTGCCTGTAACACACATCACACTTTTCACACGACATGAAACACACCACACAGTATCACACGTATTACACGACATCACACATACGAGTCACAAACGTCAGATCCCTACTGATCGCCATGCATACATGGGGGCGAAACAGACAGACGAGGGGGGGGGGGGGGGGGGGGGGGGGGGGGGAGTGGAAGGGTGAGGGGACGAGAAGGCAGAATGAAACGCTAATGTTTTCCCACCCGCAGCTGAATCTGCCCCTCACTTCTCCACATCAAATCTGACATAGAGAAAATTGTGAGATATTTAACCAAGCCGTTTCGTTACACAATACAAACGTGCATTGTTGTTGTTGTTGTTGTTGTTGTTGTCACCTTGAGTCAAAACGGTGTGACCCTGGATCTTTTCAAGGGGTGTAGATGACACGATAATAGTTATGTTCTCTCGCTGTGTCACTGTTTGACGGCAAACACAGGACGATTTGCAAATCAAGCTACTCGACATAAAAGCGCATCAATTCATACACACTCCGTACGTTTCATGTCTTTACTCGATACTCTAATGGCTCCTTTACAGTGCGACATTGGTTGCACTAATTGCAAATTGATGAGAATAATCGACACATTTCAAGAATCGGCTTATTTTGTAGTATTTGTGGACATTCTGACACGTACCCCGGTTAATTATTATGATTTCATATATCTGTGTTTAAGTTCCGCAGTTTAATTCCTTTATTTGTTCTACGTTCTACGTTTTTTTTTCCTATATCTACATATATGCATCTGTTTACAGATATTTTACTTTTCTAAATATTATATTTGATTACATAAAGATACCTTTATAATGTACGCATAAATGCGCATGTTTACACATTACATAATCGTTCACGTCTCATACCTTAACTACGTGCTGGCTACACAACGGCCTTTTGATTTTCAGATTGCTAATCAGCATACCAGATGCGGAATCTTTGCGAAAGCGTCAGAAATCTCCAATTGCCAGCAGTTGTGTTTGTATGATGGGCTAACAGACGGGGACTTAGGGCCAGACCCAAAGCACGCGTGCCGTTGTCTGCACAGACACAGAGGACTGACCAGACTAAAAGCCAGCAGCGGCGCCCAGTCAAGCTGCTTTGCGCATACAGACGCCGCCCGGGGTCTCTCTCTGCCCGCGATGACTGTCATAATGACTGGTTCGTCATAAACTAAAGAAGCTACAGATTTAGCGGTCTACGACTCGTCGGTGAAGAGCAACTCGTAAGCTGTGTCCTGATTTATGTACACGGTCGACGGAGTACTTGAACTGCACAAAAAGAGATGTGAACGGTTCAGAGTAGTATGAAAACGACGTTTGATTGAAAAAGCAGAAAATCCACATTTTTTTTTTGTTCTCCTTATCAAGGGATCTTTGTCTCATTTGCTAAAATTCAAACCACTGAGTAACCGGAGACACCAAGCTGAAGACTGCCTATTGGTTCCCCAGCAGTGATATTTTGTTTCTCATTCTGAATTATGAACTACTGACAGTTCAATACAGAGTGAAAAACCACACAACATTCCTGTAAAGCAACCACGGGATACTTCGGATGATCCCAAAACCTTTTTCGAGTGTAGAAAGACGGATGACTTCATGTGAAACGGTGATGGAGAATTCAGTTTCATTCTTTTATTTCACTTTAATTTACGGATAATTGAGATAAATCCAGACAGGTTTCTTTGTTTGAAAGTGTATTTATCCTGTCTTCAGGCAACCTTTTAGTCTGAAGCGGAGCCAGTTTTAATCAGTTGAGGTCAGTTTTCAACTGGACGTCCGAGTTGTGTGCTCATTCATGGACAAACATATGATAACGTGAAGACGACTAGTCCACGAGACCATACAGTACAGACCATGACATCCACAGAAATGGCGCGAAGTCTCTCCCCTTCCCCCTCCCCCGGCTTCTTTCCTGGCGTCTCTCTGCCCCCGGCGTCCTGTCGGTCGCAGAACCAGCTCACCCCTCACGACGGGGCCCTCTTGATCCAAAACGCCTCCCTCTCTCCCTCCGCCGAGTCCCTGCAAACCACCTCCATGCTTCAGATCCCTCCTCCGCCCCCGTCCCGACCCCGCTCGGCCTCATCCTTGCTGTCCTTACCTCAGCAGCCGGACCGCCCGCGCCCCCGGCAATCCTCCGTCTGCATCCCCCACCTCCCTCCTCCGCCCAGGCCCAGGTCGTCGCCTTCGTTGTCCAGCTTGTTGACGGTGCAGAATTCCTCCTCCACGCCTCAGCTCTCCACGAGACTGGCGTCCTCGTCCAAGCTGCAGAAGCAGCAGGAGAAGGAGCTGCTGGAGCAGCAGGAGATCCTGAGGAAGTAC
>CM065718.1:64125821-64155821 GCA_033310375.1 Conus canariensis | reverse complement strand
ACTGACTGCATGAGATGGAGCGAACGCAGAGGCAAGGATAGCATAAAGTGAAAGGTAGCAACATATTTCTGCATCAGTGTCTTTTACGTGCAAGTCTGTTTCCAGCCTGCTATCTGTGACCTTGACCTTTTAACATCAAGGTACGGAATGTCCCTAGTTCGTCAGTGGACGGTGAATTTTATCCTTGGGTGGACGATATGAATGCACTGCAAGACGTTCTTCTGTGTTTCATCTTGTGTCCACAGAACAGGTATGCAGGTTTAAAGAAAGATCCAGTCCCATTAGTTACTGCGGTTTTACGGAATTTCGCACTTTCGGCCAAAAAAGTGCTAGATGATAGGTGATGTGACCACACTGATTCTGTTATGAATATCAAGCTCTCAAAAACATGCACAAACATCAAACTGCATGCTCTACATTTCCTGATGTAAACAACATTTGATGCGACCTCGACTTGCAGGTTTCTTTGAAAAAACATTTTCTGTAGTTTCATTAGTTGGAGCGGCACTCTAGAAAATAATCTTGGTGATATGGTAAACTTTACCTAAAAAACATAATTGTTGGCATACCTTTTGTATGTGAATGTATGTTCTCATGCCAACAAAATGACTTGGAACGAAATAGATGCTGGGAGCTAACAAGCCAAACAGTTCGTTCATCATAATTATAACGATTTGCAAGGATTTGTACAAAAAAATTACGGGTTGGGGGTATTTTTGAATATAATTCGTTGAAATCATACAGAAACCAACGGTTTAGCATTAGGTACGGAATCATATTTTACATATGTAGTCATCAATCGTCACAATATTTGTCGGGATATACCACCCATAATGTGACAGTATTCTCACCTCCACGGGGAGACAATCACAGTGCAGCGACATTTCAAGGCAGTAACCAAAGGGTGGGATGCAAAAAAAAAAAAGTAAATGGTAATTGATAAGACGGAAATCTTTGAGCGTGTGTTTGAGCAGGACAAATGGGCCAAAAGTTCCAGTGGTCAGCTTTATTGTTAGCCCTGACAACGGCTATGAGTGATGTATTGAATTTCCTAAAAGATTTAATCTCATATTTGTTGACCAAATAATCATGAACAGAGAGAGAGAGAGAGAGAGAGGAGAGAGAGAGAGAGAGAGAGAGAGAGAGACGAAGAAAATGTTGTACACTCTCACTTCATCTTCGCTGTTCATTTCTGGCGAAGGAAGGCATTCGTTTAACACACACTATCATTGACTGTCTCTGCCTCTGGCATTCCAGCCGATGTGTTCCTATTAACCCGGATGTTTCAGGTTTACCGACTTTTCTATACTCCTGAAATTCCAGAAATGGAATGAAGGGAAAGTGGAGACTGCAAAGATGTGGGCGAAACAAATAATTAAGAAAAGACGATTGAATTGACTGACAGTTCATAGGAACAACAACAACAACAAAAGACCTGAAGGTTACGGAGGCAGGTATTTCTATCCTGTTTAACGCTGAGCTTCCAATGTCTCATACACAGCAATTTTCATGTCATATCTGAGAGCCAGGAGGAAAAAAATCAGCCCCTAATGGAAACCGCTGACTCGCTGATGTCCGTGCGTGGAGATCATCTTTTTGATGGCGTCAATTTACCGACGTTCTCGCTATTCAGCACACGGTGCTGTTCCTCATGGCGGGGTCCATTTACTGGTGCGTGCGTTGTCCATCTCAATTTGGCCAATGGAATTGCCCCTGATGGATGTGTTGTCGTCTCAGTGTGCCAGGTCAAGGTTCCGTGTCGTTCATTATCGGCTTCAGACAGCCAGTCATGTTGGTACTGGTGCAAGGTCTGCAGAACTCGCCAGAACGCTGTTTATTTTCAAACTGTGATATTCTCAACACGCAGACAAAACAGTTTCACATTCCAAGTTATTTAAAGAGAAGTCCTGTCCTCGCCTCTGTTCCTGACTCACTCCTGCTCCCGTCCCCTTCCACCTCCCCAAACCCCCGCCAATTGTTTTTAAGGGGAGGGTCGAGGGATCATAAACGCAGATTTATGTTCTATTTCATTAACATGGTACATTTCGTTTTAAATGCCATAGTATGTGGCCAGATGTTTGTCAATGTCTCGCTTCCAAAGGTTAACGCACAAAGCCAGCATTGATTGATGAAAACACCCTTCTGACACGGAAATTCAAAAGAACTGTTGTGTACTCGTACCACAGTAACGCAAGCCAAAGTAAATGAACCATTCCTTGATGTCAAAGGGGTTGGGACGAGGGATGGGGTGGGTGGGTGTGGGTAGGGTCTAAATGTTTGTTTCTTTTTGAATTATGACTTTTCTTTATTGCACAGTTTGTCCATCCAAAGGAACGCAGTCTATGGATACAATCACATTAGCTGTTTATATGTGACCAGTCACCGTCGTGCAGTGTAGCATATGAATTCCACTGGGAGCAATCAGCTGTCAAGTTCTCACGTGACAACCCACCAAAGGAGACTCTGCGCTGCCGCAGAGTAACCAGTGACGTTCAGTTGTGTAGAGCAGGGCATCAACGCCCACAGGTTCTGAGGCTTTTAGATTAAACATGATGATGATGGTAAAGATGACGCTATGAACTTCCATTCTGACTTTACATTACATCACAAGGCTACTCTTTTTAGAACCTTGCAAATGCATTCGATCGTTAACCAGGCCCGAGAAATACAAGATCCTGCAGTGTTTATTACAAAAAAAAAAAAAAAAAAAAAAATGGAGCAATACTCTCCGAGGCACTCATAACCATTGAGTGGATCAAACCTGACTCTGTGGCTCAATCTTCGTAATGGAGTCCATAGCGCACTGAGTTCTGAGTAAGGGCCGATAGAGGCCGACAATCCCCTGAGGGGATTCGACCCTGCAGCTCTCCGAGCTTTAAGTCCGCGACGTTTGCTGGGGCTGCGAGAGAACAAACTGGAATTTTCTTTGGGGGAGGGGGGATGGGAGGGGGGGGGGGGGGGGGGGGTAGGTAGTGGGAATACAGACTGAACGTCTGAACTGAAATTATTAAATTTGTTTTAAAGGTGACGGAAATTCCGCTCGCGTCGTAATTATGGACACTTTTATTCTCGGCCTAGTGTGATTATGCAACAAGTTGACAGCTTTCAAAAGCAGCAGTCTCTCACTGTACTGGATCCAGTCATTCGCTGCAAGGGAGCAGGCGCCAAAATATCTTCATCGAGTGCGTATTAGGTGTTTGTTGATGACTCACTGATTGACAGTTTTGTGGCCTGTGGCGTAAAAAAGAAAAGAAAAAGTCACGTCTTGCGTGTCTGATAGAATTGATGGAATCTTGTTCAAACCGCATATATCCGCAGCCAATCATTCGTGTATGATGAAACTTTTGGAAAATAGTACCGTGCGTATTCTCGCCTTATTCATAATTTTTGCATAAAATATATATGCGATTTTAGGTTTTAATGGATACTCTGCCGCCATTTCTATTTGATCTAAAAACGCTGCCAAATACCCATGTTTTTAAAGATCAAATGTATAGATTTATTTAAAAGCATCGTGTGGATCATCTCGGAACAAGGTCTTCATAGTATCCGCAGCGAAAGGTTTGTGCCTATGACCGTATGAATATCAGCAATTAATGAAATGTTAGGAGCTCAGTGGTTTGTCACACAGTATGTACCATAGAGTCCCCTCACCTTTAAAAAAGGGATATAACTAGAACAGTAACAAGATAAACGTGACCAGCATATAGCCTGCTGAACACAGTTTCTGCTGTATAATATCCGTAAACAACTGTAAGGAATTCCTTTGACTGTGACGGTTTTCGTAAGACTGTACAGGTTATTCTGAACTTGTTTGTGGACATGGTGATGTTGGAATCTGATTTTAAAAAATTACTTGTGTCTAATATTACTACTTTGAAGGCAAGAAAACACAACAAACATTTTTTTCTCATTCAGTCAGTTTTTGCAAAGGAAGACATTTCAGTGTGATACCAGCGCGCGGCTGTATTCACAGACATGCGGTGAAAATGGCCTGTGGGCTATATTCGGAAATCCGTTGTTTAATTTTACTGTATACTCTTACTATTTTACTATTTTCCGTACGTGATTTTATAATCGTCTCTTGATATACCACCAGTGTATACGTGGTGCAAAACTCTTGACTTCCCATCGTTGCAGATCTGGCGATTTATTAAGATAATATCGTTACAGTATCTCATGCTACATGTCTGTACAGCTACTATCAGTTATTTCCGAAAGCATTTCGGAAACGCCTAAGTTTCAGAACAAAGAGAGATTGTATGCCACTGCCTTTGAGCTCGATTCCCACCCCCACCCCCTTTCTTTCTGTTTCCTCTCCTGATGATGTTATTTTTAACAAGTTTATCTGCGAACGTTTGAGTCTGGCAACAAATGGAAATCATAATGATCTCTTGGAATGGAATATAGATTTAAATGTGCGGTCCGAATTAAATCCTTGGTAAAGTGTATATTTATTCTTAGCTAAACCGTGGTGTTTTTACCTTCGTAAACAAGCGCGCATATGTTTCACCATTATTTTTCTGTCTGCATTCCAATTTTTCGTTCTTCTCTTTGAGCACATCTGAGGGCATGATCCACTTCAAAGAGCACTGGGCAATGCTTACGTGCGGCAGAGGACAGGTTGCTTCTTTTTCTATATTCATTTATTATACTTTTTTTTTAGTGTACACCTGTGTGTGTTGTGATATAGTGAACTGTTAAGGAACAACAAACGAAAGGCTGCATTTTTTTCTTTGGTCACATGTTCTGGGACTTTCCTGTTTTAACAAGGAAGGACAAATGAAGTGAAGAAATTCTTCGGTCCCCAAATTACCAGTTGACGTTCTCGAGAGAGGTAAAAAAAAAAAAAAAGAAGACGAAGGTGAAGACATCATGAAAGCATCGTAGTGTTCGATCGTTCTGTTTACGAAAAGGGGGCTCGTAGATATATATATATATATATATATATATATATATATATATATATATATATATAATATTAAAAAGGAATATTAAAACTCTACAAATTTGTTTCTAGCGCTTGGCTATCGTCAGGATGGAGTTTGGGTTGCCCACCGCTGGTGTTATATAGCGTGTGGGGCCCGGTTGCAGCTGTTTTTACGTGCGTGTTGGTTGCACGTGTTTTTGGGGGTTTTCAGGTTGTTGTACGGGATGTGTTCACTAACAACGATTTCCATTTATGCCTGCAGTTATTTACTATTTCTGTTTTAGTATTAAGAGTTGCTAAGTGTGGTTTACATAGTATTAGCCATTTTTCACTTAGGCACAGGTTGCATCTTTTTGAAATATTGCGGTATGGTGATGCCCTTTTTATGGTTTTCCAGGATATGTTATAGTTTATTTTTGCGTCTTTAAGTTTCCAAATGTATTTGCTCAATTCAGTTTGGTTTTTGTATTTTTCTTTGTTGAATGACTGTTTGTGGTTTGCATATCTGGTTTTGAAGTGGTTTTCAGTGATCCCTATGTATGTTTCTTTTTCATTTTCTGATGTCACGGTAGCCTGGTATACAATATTGTTGTGAAGACATTTATTGCTTTGTGGGCACTGCTCTTTTCTGGTGCAATTACAAGATTTCCTTTCTTCACCCTTCTTTGCTGTGTTGGTTTTCATTTTGTTGGATGCATCAATTAGGTTTTTGAGGTTGGGCATACATGAGTACGATAGTTTGACAGTGTTTTTGTTAAATATTTTGGACAGTTTGTGTTCTTTTGGAAATGAAGTTGTTAAGATTTTGAAGAATTCTTTCCCTATGTTTGTTTTGAGTTTCCCGTCGTATGGGGGGTTGTACCATATGATTTTTCTTTTTCTATTTTTCTTGCTTTTATTTGTGTTGTTATCTGGGTTGTATTGCAGTTTGTAATTGTATCCACTTCTTTGTAGTGCCTCCTGGTATTCTACTGCTGCATTGTTGAACACTCTCTCACTGCATGACAGGTTTGATAGTCTCTTGTTTATGCCGTGGGTATGGTCTTTAATACAGATGGTGGATGGTTACTTTTGATGTGTACATAAAGAGGTGTGTCGTTGGGTTTCTTGTATGGTTTATATATGTGATTATTGAGATCCAGTGTTATGTCTAAGTAGTTCACTAACTTTTTGTTTGCTTGAATGGTAATTTTTAAGTTGTGATTTTGGAAGATTTTGCATAGTTCTTTTTTCTTATTTTCAATGGTTCTTGGGTTGTTGGTTAGTGCAGCAAGGCCATCATCTCTGTATAGTCCGACTTGCTTTCCGAGTTTTTTCTTGATATCGGATAGCATGAATAGCCCGACCAGTTCGCATGTTTCTGCACCATCATATGATCCCATGGTTACGTCAAATGTTGAGTTTCTGTTCGTTTTCTTGATCCAGGTTTCATTTTTGCTGTGCAGTAATGTTTTCTTGGTGTGGAGAATGATTTCCATTTCTGACCCTGTTATGCCTGTGTGGTTACTGGCAAACTTCAGTGCTTTGTTGAGTAGTTCCTCATCTATAGATGGGTAAAAGTTTACTATGTCAAATGTGATGAATACTGTATTACTTTGTTTATTGAGTTTTTTTAACCATTGGATAACTTCTTATGTGTTCTTCCAGAGGTTGTATTCAGAGTTTGATTTTACGTTCTTTATTATTTTTTCCAGAATTTTCTTGCTTGTTTTGCCTAATTCAGATTTGGATGGATTTATTAGTCTACATGTTGGATTGTTATGGATCTCAATAATCACATATATAAACCATACAAGAAACCCAATGACACACCTCTTTATGTACACATCAAAAGTAACCAGCCACCATCTGTATTAAAGACCATACCCCACGGCATAAACAAGAGACTATCAAACCTGTCATGCAGTGAGAGAGTATTCAACAATGCAGCAGTAGAATACCAGGAGGCACTACAAAGAAATGGATAAATTATAAACCAGAATACAACCCAGATAACAACACAAATAAAAGCAAGAAAAATAGAAAAAGAAAAATCATATGGTACAACCCCCCATACGACGGGAAACTCAAAACAAACATAGGGAAAGAATTCTTCAAAATCTTAACAACTTCATTTCCAAAAGAACACAAACTGTCCAAAATATTTAACAAAAACACTGTCAAACTATCGTACTCATGTATGCCCAACCTCAAAAACCTAATTGATGCATCCAACAAAATGAAAACCAACACAGCAAAGAAGGGTGAAGAAAGGAAATCTTGCAATTGCACCAGAAAAGAGCAGTGTCCACTAAGCAATAAATGTCTTCACAACAATATTGTATACCAGGCTACCGTGACATCAGAAAATGAAAAAGAAACATACATAGGGATCACTGAAAACCACTTCAAAACCAGATATGCAAACCACAAACAGTCATTCAACAAAGAAAAAAACAAAACCCAAACTGAATTGAGCAAATACATTTGGAAACTTAAAGACGCAAAAATAAACTATAACATATCCTGGAAAATCGTAAAAAGGGCATCACTGTACAGCAATATTTCAAAAAGATACAACCTATGCCTAACTGAAAAATGGCTAATACTATGTAAACCACACTTGGCAACTCTTAATACTAAAACAGAAATAGTAAATAACTGCAGGCATAAATGGAAATCGTTGTTAGTGAACACACCCCGTACAACAACCTGAAAACCCCCCAAAACACGTGCAACCAACACGCACGTAAAAACAGCTGCAACCGGGCCCCACACGCTACATAACACCGGCGGTGGGCAACCCAAACTCCATCCTGACGATGGCCAAGCGCTAGAAACAAATTTGTAGAGTTTTAATATTCCTTTTTAATATCATTAACAAATGTTGCTCCCCAAGGGGTCGAGCACTTTTAAAGTCATTTTAGGCTTTTTAATTATATTCATCTTAATTGCTCCTCACGTTGAGCACTGTGGCCTGAAGGATTTTAAAATGGAGGAAATCAATTTTAGGCAGTCAACAAAAAATATACCGTTTTCTAACCCACAATTCTACTTAAAAAGATTAATAGAACAAACCGGAAAGTTAGTACGCAATATGAGATGGAAAGCATTCTTTTTCCTGAACCCTAACGCAAAAAAAAGAAGACAAAAACACCTACGACTTATCTTATATATACGACTTATCTTTATATATATATATATATAAAATATATATATATATATATATATATATATAATATAAGATAATGAACTGCCAGGCAAATTCGACAACGAAGAACGAAGAGGAGAACATGAAAAAGACAGAGAACAAATAGAAAAGAAAGTAGGAGGAAGAGGAAGAGGAGAAGACGAAGATGACGATGATGAAGAAGAAGAAGAATAGGAAGAAGAAGAAGAAGAGAAGAAGAAGAAGAAGAAGAAGAAGAAGAAGAGAACAAGTGAATAAGACGAAAGTATTGAGGAACAAAATGATGATGAAGGTGAAGGAGAAAACTGAAGCGATGACGAAGAAGAAATGATGAAGGTGGTGATGCTGCTGCTGCTGCTGAAGAAGACGATGCAGAAAAAGGGTGAAACGAGAAAGAAGAAGAGGAAGGAAGAATACAGGCCTGATAATGACGATGAATTAGAGAAAATAAAGAAGAGGGAATCTCAGGCACTAGAAAGAGGGGAAACACACACACACACACACACACACACACACACACACACACCCGCACGAAAGCACGCACGCACGCACACACACACACAACACACACACACACACACACACACACACACACACACACACACGCACGCACGCACGCACGCACGCACACACACACACACACACACTTTTCTTTCTAATATGTTTGCCATACTTCTGTGTGCTTATGCGTGCGTGTGTGTGTATTGTGGTGTGTGTGTGTGTGTGTGTGTGTGTGTGAGTGTGTGTGTGCGCGCGCGCGCGCGCGACTGTTTGTGTGTGTGCATGAGTGTGTGTGTGTGTGTGTGTGTGTGTGTGTGTGTGTGTGTGCGTGCGTGCTTGTAAACGTGTGTGTGTTGTGTGTGTGTGTGTGTGTGTGTGTGGGTTGCGCTTGTATACATATACGCATGCGCGCACATGTTTGTATGTGCGCAAGTGTGTATGTATGTATGTATGTGTGTGTGTGTGTGTGTGTGCGTGTGCGCGCGCGCGCGTGTGTGTTTGTGTGTGTGCACGCGTGTGTGTGCGCGTGTGCGCGCTCGCTCGGTCACTTGGCTACGTGCATACGTGCCTAAGTGTGTATGTTCATGGTCGTTGATCTCGGATTATTTCTTTCTTGTTGTTGTTTGTTCAGTGAAGCTTACTTCTTTATTTCTCTTTGAAATGCTGGGTATGATGCATGGACTTTTTTCAGTAATGTATGGACTTTTTTCTTTTGCCTTCTGGTTATACTGATCACATTGCTTTTTTGTTTGCTTCTTTCATTTTCATTCTCTTCGTATTTTCATGTTTGTTCGAACGTGTAATTTACTTTTGGTGTTGTTTCTGTCTGTCTCTTTCACACCTGCTCAAAAGTTTCCTTGAATGTTACGTTTTCTTTCATATCGCTTCCACAGACACCCCCCCCCCCCCCCCCCCATTTCCCTCCACACTTCCGCCTCTTGTGCCCCCCTCCCCTCCCCGTCCGTATTCTCCCCTCTTCTCCTATATTGTGTGATGCTTCTTTTTTCTTTTTCTAAACTTACCTCCTTTTTTTGCGTCGTTTATGAAAGATGAGATTTTTCCGTTGGGCCATCTGTTCATTACTGTTATTTGTTTCCTTCCACCACTCAGAATGTTGGTATATAGACTAGACTAGCAAGCACCACCAGAACAGAAAGATTGAAGTTAAGGAATAAACAGAGAGAGAGAGAGAGAGAGAGAGAGAGAGAGAGAGAGAGAGATAATGTGTGTGAGTTCACGGGAAAAAAAAAACAAACTCGGCGATAGAAAGATTCATCCAACATTCTGAATGTCATTGCCGCTCTTTTTTTAAGTTGACGGTGGTCATTTGAAAAAGTTAAGGCTGCCCTTCTCGCGGGAAATGTGAAAATTAGTTTCCGAACCCCGGCCCGTGTACCCAACGCTACACCAACAAAACGTTCGTGAGAGACCTGATCTGCGAGCCATAGATCTCGCCACCGATTGTGCGTCATTATCGCCGTTATTTCCTGTCATCGACATTCGATCTCCGCTCCATTTTGTTTAAAAAAAATAATAAAAGAAAAAGAAAAAAGTCGGTCAGTACATTTACAAGGCTGAAGTCATTTACTGATATTAGCCGTTCATGCTTTGGGAAAGCTGAGAAATAACTGCTTTTAAGCAGGACACAGCAGGCCTACGCACACACACATAAAGCACGTACGTGGTAATAACTTGCCTTTATGAGCTTCATCTTAATACCCTTTTTCACGTGGAAAAGACCTACGTAGTGCGGAGGCGGTCACGTGTATCGATTTGTTGGAAACATTAAACAACACGGAGGCGATGACGACTGAAATGGGTTCGCTTCCTACGACGGCAAGGAGGGCAACCATAGAAACGAACGACTAAAACGAACGGCAAACAAGAAACACACCTTTGCTGAATTCCTGTTTTTTTTTTTTTTTTTTTTTTTCCAGTCCCTATGGCGGAGCCACAGATTGGTTTATGTCGATTTAAACGTAGTTTATTTCTAACGCTACAGCAACAAGCTAAGGTTTAGGGTAGTGTCGGTTCATAACAAGTAGGAAAAAACATCAATGTCACCCTTTAAAGGAGACACAGTTGCAAGACACTGTCCCCCCCCCCCTCCGCTCCCCCCCCCCCCCCCCCCACACACACAAAAAAAAGAAATAAAATGCACTCAAACAAAACCATAGTATGAAAAAAAAAGTGGACAAGGTCATGTTGTGGATGTATCGGTCTTAATCTTTGCTCTCAGTTAAACCCGTCCCACCTGTCCTCGCACTCACGAGAGAGAGAGAGAGAGAGAGAGAGAGAGAGAGAGAGAGAGAGAGAGAGAGAGAGAGGCTTCAGATACATGAATTTAAGAAAATAGACATTGACTTGCGCAGTGTTTGTGTCATGGAGGAATAAGATCATATTTGCAGCGCCAAGAAAAGAAATGTTGGCACAAAACAGATGAAGTGGAGAGCCAAACAAAACAGATGAAGTGGAGAGCCAAACAAAACAGATGAAGTGGAGAGCCAAACAAAACAGATGAAGTGGAGAGCCAAACAAAACAGATGACGTGGAGAGCCAAACAAAACAGATGAAGTGGAGAGCCAAACAAAACAGATGACGTGGAGAGCCAAACAAAACAGATGACGTGGAGAGCCAAACAAAACAGATGAAGTGGAGAGCCAAACAAAACAGATGAAGTGGAGAGCCAAACAAAACAGATGACGTGGAGAGCCAAACAAAACAGATGACGTGGAGAGCCAAACAAAACAGATGAAGTGGAGAGCCAAATAAAACAGATGAAGTGGAGAGCCAAACAAAACAGATGACGTGGAGAGCCAAACAAAACAGATGAAGTGGAGAGCCAAATAAAACAGATGAAGTGGAGAGCCAAACAAAACAGATGACGTGGAGAGCCAAATAAAACAGATGAAGTGGAGAGCCAAACAAAACAGATGAAGTGGAGAGCCAAATAAAACAGATGAAGTGGAGAGCCAAACAAAACAGATGACGTGGAGAGCCAAATAAAACAGATGAAGTGGAGAGCCAAATAAAACAGATGAAGTGGAGAGCCAAATAAAACAGATGAAGTGGAGAGCCAAACAAAACAGATGAAGTGGAGAGCCAAATAAAACAGATGAAGTGGAGAGCCAAACAAAACAGATGACGTGGAGAGCCAAATAAAACAGATGAAGTGGAGAGCCAAATAAAACAGATGACGTGGAGAGCCAAATAAAACAGATGACGTGGAGAGCCAAATAAAACAGATGAAGTGGAGAGCCAAATAAAACAGATGAAGTGGAGAGCCAAATAAAACAGATGAAGTGGAGAGCCAAATAAAACAGATGAAGTGGAGAGCCAAACAAAACAGATGAAGTGGAGAGCCAAATAAAACAGATGACGTGGAGAGCCAAACAAAACAGATGAAGTGGAGAGCCAAACAAAACAGATGAAGTGGAGAGCCAAACAAAACAGATGAAGTGGAGAGCCAAATAAAACAGATGAAGTGGAGAGCCAAACAAAACAGATGAAGTGGAGAGCCAAATAAAACAGATGAAGTGGAGAGCCAAACAAAACAGATGAAGTGGAGAGCCAAATAAAACAGATGAAGTGGAGAGCCAAACAAAACAGATGAAGTGGAGAGCCAAACAAAACATGAAGTGGAGAGCCAAATAAAACAGATGAAGTGGAGAGCCAAACAAAACAGATGAAGTGGAGAGCCAAATAAAACAGATGAAGTGGAGAGCCAAACAAAACAGATGAAGTGGGGAGCCAAACAAAACAGATGAAGTGGAGAGCCAAACAAAACATGAAGTGGAGAGCCAAATAAAACAGATGAAGTGGAGAGCCAAACAAAACAGATGAAGTGGAGAGCCAAACAAAACAGATGAAGTGGAGAGCCAAACAAAACAGATGAAGTGGAGAGCCAAATAAAACAGATGAAGTGGAGAGCCAAATAAAACAGATGAAGTGGAGAGCCAAATAAAACAGATGAAGTGGAGAGCCAAACAAAACAGATGACGTGGAGAGCCAAATAAAACAGATGAAGTGGAGAGCCAAATAAAACAGATGAAGTGGAGAGCCAAACAAAACAGATGAAGTGGAGAGCCAAATAAAACAGATGAAGTGGAGAGCCAAATAAAACAGATGAAGTGGAGAGCCAAACAAAACAGATGAAGTGGAGAGCCAAACAAAACAGATGAAGTGGAGAGCCAAATAAAACAGATGAAGTGGAGAGCCAAATAAGTCCATGTGGTGAACAATCAAAGCGTTTCAAAATAAAGAAACCGAAAAAAAAAGTTCTGATGACAAATCAAATTTATGAAAGATGGGAATTGAAAGGGAATATTTGATATCACACACAGACAGTCAGACAGACAGACAGACACACACACACGCGCGCGCGCGCGCGTGGCGCGCGCACACACACACACACACACACACACACACACACACACACACACACACGCGGATATGCGCTCAGTCAAACACATACACACGCGCGCCCACACACACACGCACGCACGCACGCTTACGTACATTCACAAAAAAGAAAAGAAAAGGAGAGAGAGAGAGAGAGAGAGAGAGAGAGAGAGAGAGAGAGAGAGAGATGTATATATGTATGTATGTATACATATATAAGTATATGCACACACACACACACACACACACACACACACACACACCACGTATATATATATATATGTTTATCTATCTATGAATCAACATATGTACGTGTGTATGGATGTATGCATGTATGTATGTATGTATGTATGTATGTATGCATGCATGTATGTAAGTATGCTTCTGTCTTTCTATCTATCTATCTGACTGTCTGTCTATCTATGTATCTATCATTTCACATGTTTACTTTGAGCAAACAAACTGGCATTCAGTTGATCCGACTGTTTCCTTTTCTTCTCGACATTTTGCTTTATAACCATAAAGGAGTGTAATTGTATTATGAAGTTGGAAGAAAGGGCTTAAGTTGTGTTTACTCTCATCTGATAATGATTTTGACGGTGTCATAGGTAATTTTCAGTTTTCTCCACAGCAATGTCAGACACTTTTTGGACCTAGTAATTTATGTCGATTACATAAGCTGTGCCAACTGTTACCAGTTAACCTAAAATGGTTTATTTGGTGACCGCTATCGATGTGATAACAGACGGAACAGTTGAATCTAGCCTAAATACAAGCGACCTCTAAACTGGCCGACTCAATGTTGATCGGGAGGCAATTCTGAAAGGTAACCTTGTTCAGTAGATACGAAGTTTAGTTCAAAAGGGCCAGAATAAAATCAGTTCTGCTTTGTCCAATCAATGAGGATCAAACAGGATGAATAGGTGGGAGATGTATTAGAGACAACATTAGACTTGCATACGAGTTAATATACCACTTCAATATGGGAAATGTTCCAATGTTGCTGTTATTTTCTTTTATTTTTTTCGAAAAAGCCTTAGACACCATCGATTGGAATTTTATGTTCGAAGTTCTTAAGGCCTTTGGTTTTAGAGATAATTTTTATAATTGGATAGAAACGTTATATAGAAACACAAAGGCAACTAAGTGGACAAGCATTAGGTTGGGTTGAAATCCATAGAGGTTGTCGATAGTGCAATCCGATCTCGCCGTACTTGTTCGTTGTTTGTGTTGGAATTCTAGCTAATATGATCAGAGAAAACAAAAATATCGAGGGAATATTTTGTAGATCATTTCGAACATAAAATTGCACAATTTGTTCATGCCACACTATCTTTACAAAACGGAGATCGACTATCTTCTGAAGAAACTATGAAATTCTTAGATAGATTTGGAATGAAGTTAGGTCTAAATATGAAGTGTGGGAAGACGTCTGCTGTTTGGCTAGGACGAGAAAGAAAATCAACAAAGAGGTATACGCCTCATCGTAGGATGGAATGGAATCCTCCGAAATGTAAGAAATTTGAAATATGGCTCACAGCAGACTTCACAGACCGCACACATACAAATTTTTATTGAAAAGTCCTCGGAAATAAAACAGTTATACAGTGTTTGTGTCCCCCAAAAAGATTCTAATACCACTAGGAGGGATGTCAATTTTCAAATATTTGATACTACCCCGAATCGAGTATTTGCGGACACTTCTACCGAATCCACTCGACGTATTCTTGGAGGCATTACGTCTTCTCTGTTTAAAGTTCGTATGGAATAGAAAAGAAAAAGACAGAGTTAGTAGTAAGGGTGTACAGAGGAAGGCATCGGATTTTCAGACTCAAACCGTTTTCTTGAATTTAAGATGGATGAGAAAACAAGGAACGACAAATTATAGGTAGTTAAAAATGTGAAGTTTTATTCCCGAACATACAAAAATTAGATAAACTCGGACCGAATGACCTGCTGACTAAGGACGAGGAAAAGCGGTTTTGGAAAGACACGTTTCAAGCTTAGATTTCTCTCCCCCCCCCCCCCCCCCCCCCCCCCCCCCCAGTAAAGTGGAACCTTCTAAACCAGCCGCTATGGCGACGTTAGCGTCGCGGACTCCCTGCTGAGAGGTCGTGGGTTCGATTCCCAACAGAGCCATTTATGTGTGAGATTTTTCTACACCGGCCGGCCCCTACCCACAGTTTATTTTGTTATGAGCTCATCTGGGAAGACTGGGACCACACAGTCGAGTTTCATCCACTTAATGAACGCTTCTCTGAGAGTTGCTCAAATTTCCTGACCAACACTGCAAGTGTCTGTACCTCTCGGGCCTGGTTGACGCCGGGATATATTATGAAAGTAAGCGTAGAGTACAGCCCTGTCATGCAGTCTCAGACCAGAGTGAAAATCTTTTGCATCTTCTTCGTCATCCTCATCCTTATTGACCAGCATAAAAGATGTCTCAAATTCTGTGGCCCTTCATGCCCTGCTTCCATGGTGACCTCGGTGTTGATTGCCTCTCCACGTCTATAGCCTTGATTTGGTTCTGTCGGGGTCACCGGTACCGGCAAATTCATAGGGGCTGTCGTTGGACGAACGTGGTGGTACCCTCCGGAGAGAGAGCTCACTCACGCCGTCTTCGTGGCTAAGCAATGGTAGGGGGCTTAGTAGGTGGAGTCCTGCGTACATTTGACCAGAACAGGCACCACTGAACACCACCGAAGTGGTAGCAGTGCAGTGTCTCCTCTGGTAGGGTTTCTCATGACTTGATATTGACTGCTCCCTGACTGCCGGTGCTGGAGCTGTGGACGAGGGGTAGGAATGAGCTAAGTGGGTATAACGCCACTGAGGTGGCACAGAAGATGGAACAGAAAAAGGTAAACCCTGTAACCCGCCTGAAACTGTGGCAGAGCTATTATTTTTCAGTGATAGAATAACCTAAATAGCGTTTCATTGGATAAGAATGAGTGGATTAACAAAATGCTCGTAATGTTGGAGACTTGCGCAGGGAAGATGGTTGTTACTTTACATATGCTGAATTTATTGACACGTACAACCTACGAACAGAATTTCTAAGCTATGCAGCACTTATAAACAAGATGATTAAAGTCCTTGTGAATATACTGAACATTCGTGTGGGGAATAATGAAAAAATCTAAAGATTCCAAAACTGTACAAATTTTATGGTCAGTGAAAAAGCGAGCACAAGTACATTATCATATCCTTGTGGATGATACCTCAAAACCAAAATGTTGTTATAAACTGAGTTCAGAAATCAAGTGGCAAAAAACAACAAGATTTGAAGTGGTTGCAGATCCGATTAATACATAGAATTCCACACAAAAAATGCAGTGTTGTTATGCATTGGTGTCAAGTCTGATAACCAAAGTACATTTTTGACTAGATGTAAAGGTCAGTTTACAACATTTCCCTGGAAATGTATATGTGTGAAAACGTTTTGGAAAAGGTTTGAACAAATACTTAAAGATAGTTGTATACATGTTACACTTCGTTTTTGAATAAAAAATATAATACTTTTTGGAAACGACACAGATTTTAGCTCTGACAGAGTGTTAGACTTTATCCTTCTGCTGGGTAAATTCTACATTTACATATGTAAATTGAAAAATTACATTTCCTTCATTTAGATGTGTTAAAAAAAGTTATCGAAAGGTGAAGTAGAAGATCAGTTTATTTTGTTAATTTGAAAACTGTAAATTTCATACTAAATGGCATAAGTAGAAAGAATTGAAAGCGAATTAATTATTTAAAAAAAAAAAACGAAGAATATTTCTTCATTGAACAAACTAACAAGGAAAACCTCCGAGCCAATTAAAAGCATGTTATGATTACGTATGCGTATACTCAGAAATTAATTCTTAGTACTCTAAGATATTGTCAACATGCAATGATATGTATTTTTGTGGGAATGGCTGGCAACTGTTTATATTCTTGTGTTGTGTGCATATGTGTTTTCGGTTTGCTGTTATTGCATTCTTTCTGTTTTTTCCTTCTTCTGTCCCGTGTTTTGTAATGGTTTACTTTATTTTTCGACTGGTAAAATGTTGAAATTATATGTAGGGGGAGAGAGAGAGAGAGAGAGAGAGAGAGAGAGAGAGAGAGAGAGAGAGAGAGAGAGGGAGGGAGGGAGGGAGGGAGAGAGAGAGAGAGAGAGAGAGAGAGAGAGAGAGAGAGAGGGGGGGGGGACGTTACTGGAACATGCAGTATTGACCGGCCATAAAAATAAAGTTTTTATTAGTTCTTGGACGTGGTCAGACATACTGGATGGGATTTGTTTCAGAAACAAGGGAAGAGAGTAGGTCATTGAACAGAAAATCTGGGTATATATCACTAATCACTTAGTGAACTGTAACAGTTTGCATCTTCTCGATCATTCTTTTAGTATGCAAACAATAATGTAGACTGTTCATGTAACTTCTAATGGCGTTTTCCTTTGAACCCACGTATGATTATATGAATCGCTTCGAAACATGATGTTCGATTACATTTGTTTGGTTTTCTTTACAGTTATCCCATAGAACGTCAGGATAGTCAAAGAGAGAACTTAATTTAGATACCTACGATGCGATGTGTGTGTGTGTGTGTGTGTGTGTGTGTGTGTGTGTGTGTGTGTGTGTGTGTGTGTGTGTGTGCGTGCGTGCGTTGCGTGCGTGCGTGCGTGCGTGTGATTACATCTGTCTATGTCAATGTTTCTATGTGTGTCTGTAATCTTTTTATTGGTCTGTTTGTATATCTGTCTGACCGTCAATCTGTCAGATGACTGTCTACGCGTATGTATGTATTGTTGTTGTTGTTGTTGATTTATAGTCTGTTCACACTTGGTGATATTAGACTTTACAGGGGGGGGGGGGGGGGGGGGGGGGGGGGGGGGGGGAGGGGAGGAGGGGGAAGGAGGACAGGGTGGAGGAAAAGGTAAGAAATAATGTCAAGAACAGTACAAATCTAAATATAAACTACACTATCATAATTATAAAAATATGCTAATTTGAGATTGAGAGATAATTTTTGCAACCTCAACCATTTCTGAACTGAAAGAAATAGCGTGAACCGGTTTAGATTTCGAAATTTCAATGTTTGCTTTTGAATAAAGAGCATTTAAAATGGGGCAATGGAAAAGTATATGTTCACCAGATAATGGCTTAGAACATGCACACGCTATATCTTGGGAATATTTGGTCTTCCAAGAGTTCAAACGTATCTTGTATATTAAACTAGAAATATGTCTAGGATATGTTCCCATTACATATTTATCTTGAGACTTCTTAGTTCGGAAACAGCTTTCCAATAACGAATGTATTTCATATATATCTAACTTCAAATTACTTTTTGCAGCATTGCCCATTACCCCGCGTCTGGCTAGTTTATCTGCTATTTCATTCCAATAAATACCACAGTGTGAAGGGACCCAGCAGAAGACTATATTTATTCCTGTGGAAATAATGTAATTAATTAGATGCTTTATTTCAAAGATTACATCTTTCCTTGCTTTAACATCCCAAACTTTCAAACTATCTAACACTGCCTTAGAATCAACACAAAATAAAATGTTACAGAAAGAATGATTACTATCACAAATAAAGAGTAATGCCATAAGAATAGCATACAATTCTGCCGTGAAAATAGAAAATCCTTTTCCTAGGCTGTATGCTTTTTGAACTTTTAAAGCCGGAATAACAAAACCTGAACCTGCACTTAACTGGCAAACGGAACCATCCGTAAAATTTTTTAAATGATTTGAATATTTGTTTTCTAAGTTTTCTCTCACTTTAGAAGTTAAAATGTTAATGTTATCATTTTTCCGGACATGAGTGTAATCTACATCAAAGATAGCTTGGCTATGTTCCCATGGAGGCACCGGGGGAACAACAGGGGCAGGTGAGAGTGAAGTGACATCAATATTGCATTTTTCAAAAGAATCTTTCGTGTAATTTCGAACGGGACAAAGATAACCTAGCTGTTGAGCTCTTTTGGGATATTCAACATTTGAATCCATCAACACTTCGTTTTCGACTGAGTTAGGTACTGAAAGACTTCTTGCGATATATTTGGCCACAGCTAATCTACGTTGATCTGACAGTGATAGCATATTAATTTCTTTGTACACCTTCAACGTGCTTGTGTGCACTGGGACACCAAGCGCTAATTTGAGAGCTTTGCTGTCTATACTTTGCAATTTTTTCAGTAGGCTTTGAGGGGCTGAAAAATAAACTTCTTGTCCGTACACTAGTTTTGATCTTATTAGAGAATTAGCTAGGTGCAGGAGGGTTTTTGTATCTTGAGCCCACGGTTGAATACAAATAATTTTCAATAAGTTTAAACGTTTCCTTGTTTTAGCTATCAAGCTTTCAATGTAAAAACGCCAGTTCAGTTTAGGGGTTAAATTCACACCCAGAAATTTTATGTTTTGTGAGTACTGCAATTCAGAACCATTCAATTTGAAGCTTGGCAAATACACTGGATTGTCTCCATTATTGAAAAACATTAACTGTGTTTTTTCACCTGAGAGAATAAGCCCGTTATTTTCCATAAAGTTGTTTAATTTATCTATCTCTAACTGATATATCTTCTGTATATGATTCGTAATTCTCTTGCCAGTATGCTTTCGGATATTTGTATTTATCCACATAGCAATGTCATCAGCATATTGTACTAAACTCACACTTTTTGATAATATCTTTGGAAGATCATAAATAAGAATGTTAAACAACATGGGGGCTATAATAGAACCCTGTGGAATTCCGATATCAATGCTCTGAAAAGACGAGTAAACTTTCCCTATTCTTGTACATATGGATCTCTGCGATAAAAAACTTTTAAAGTATTGAAACATCGTTCCATTAATTCCTATTTCTTTCAATTTATAAAGTAGTCTAGCGTGCCAGATACTATCATACGCTTTTCTGATATCAAAAAAGGTAGCAAGTGTACTTTTCCGTCTAGCAAACTGCTTTTTAATTTGACTTGTAAGTTTCACCAAATGATCTATTGTACATCGACCTTTGCGAAATCCCGCTTGATTCACTGGGATTATACTTTCTTTTTCACAAAAATATAAAAGACGTCTTTGTATAATCTTTTCTAACAACTTTCCAACGTGAGAGGTTAGTGCTATTGGCCTGTAGCTTCCAATGTCTGACCTGGGCTTACCTTGTTTTGGAACTGGGACTACAACAGATCTCTTCCAGATACTAGGGAGAGTTCCATTAAACCAACATTTTTGGTAAAATGAGTGCAGTAATCGTTTCCAATGTGAAGGCAAGTGGTATAACAGTTGATAGGATATACCATCTAGGCCAACAGCACTTGAATATGAAGAAAAAGATTCTAACGTCTGACAAAATTCATCATATGTAATAGGAGCGTTTAAATAATGGAAATGATTTGGTGGTGGATCCTGATAGATAGTTCGTTTTTCTTCCTCCTCTCTAAAACACCTGATAGATGGACTGAGACTAGACAGCAAGTTATTTTCTGAAAATATTTTGACGAATGCCTCAGCTTTCTCCTGTGAGGATGGAAGAGCATTATTATCTAACTTAATTGGGTACTGTTGCAAGCAATAACCATTTTTCAATTTTTTAACCATTTTCCAAACCTTATGGATATCTTTTGATTCCGATATTTTGGATCTACAAAATTCTGAGAAATGTATTCTTTTCGCTCGGGCAACAACCCTGTTACTGTTATTTTTGGCATGTTTCATCGCTATGAAGTTTTCATCTGTTCTCACTTTCAGCCAAGCTTTATAAGCTTCTTTTTTAAGAGCTACAGCTATCACACAGTCTAAATTCCACCATGAATTACCAACATATTTCCACTGTTGGGCATCTTTACAAATAGGAATAGATTTTCCGGCAGCCTGTAAGACATGTCGACAAAACTCTGTATAATATGCATCTATACCTTCATTTTCAATACTACTGAAATGTGTATTGGACAAGATCTTTTCATACAGAGACCAGTTTGCATTTTTATATGAAAATTTTGGGATACTATCTTCATTTCCATCTTCTTCATTTTCAATATGTTCCTTTAACTGTATGATGATTGGGAAATGATCGCTGCCCAAAGTATCATCCTCTGTTGACCATACCGAGTTTACTGCCAATTCCGGAGAAATTAAAGATAAATCAATAGAAGTAGGTTTATGAGTGGAAATGTCTGGCAGTCTGGTAATACTACCATCGTTTAATAAAACCAATTTGGAGTCAACAATATTTTCAACTAAACGGTTGCAAGTTATAGTGGTGCAACCATATTCCCAAAATGGAGCATGCGCATTAAAATCTCCCAGTATTACCCATTTGTTGTTTGAAAAAGGAAGGTTTTTTATCCAGTCTGTATTATCTGCCTTTGGGCCACTGGGATAGTAAGCAGAAATTATGTTTAAATTTGTCTGCTTGTTCAGTTTTACAGTAACCCCAGTTGCGAAAACTTCAGCATTAGTAGGAATAGGAGGGTTCAGAGGACAATAATTTAGATCCCTTCTCACATAAATGGCAGTTTGAATCTTTTTACCATCATTCCTATAGTTATACAAAGGTGGATAATAAAAATTTCGTATTTTCGGGAGCTTATGAACATCTACATTTAGTGATTGTAATGCTAGCACTGAATAATTATGTTGATATATATGATTTTCAAAGTGTAAGAGATTTGTTGATATAGACCGACAGTTCCATTGAAATATCAATAAATTATCATTGGAAGTTTTCATAGGACATAGTTAACAGAATCGAATGGCAAGGTGAAGTTGACGAGTCACCAAGGGACGAATTGCCAGCTGAAAGAGTCCCATGTGTCCCCTGCACGAGGATGGAAATGCCACGGACCGGGAGCTCCGACACGACCAGCAGGAGGTGGGGGGAATGGCTCGTGGTCCCAGGCGCCTCTCCCGCGTGTCTGATTCTGGCGATGTCTCCGACGTTGCTTCTGCCAAAAGAGACGATGGACATGCCGCCCCAGATTTCCGGCGAGGATGCTGGTACCTCTGTCAGACGGGTGGATGGCATCCCTCAGGAGCCGGTTGTTGAAAGGATCAAGGTTCTCATGAGAGAGAAGAGATGTCTGATGACGAGGAATTTCAGAAAACAATAATGCGTTGAATAGTTGTCGCCTCCCCTCCAGAATCTGATCTTTGACTGGCGTTGCTTTGCTTACCACGATTTTTGTTTTCGGAGATTGCTGTTTGATTTTGTTGACAACGCTAATCATCTTTTTTGCTGTAACTCCGGGGTCAGTACTTTTCAGATCATTTATTCCAGTATGCAGTATCACACAATCAACCGGAACTTCTGAACCAATGTTTTCAAGTTCTTTTTCACAGTCTGAGATCTTGAAAGCTCTTTTGGAGACAACTTTAAGTCCGTAGGCTTCTCCCAGGCGCCTAGCGTTGACTCTTGACATAACAGAGTCGTGCAAAAAAAGAACATTGGGAAGAGAGTCGGAATGTACCTTTTTGGCGTCATCGGACTTGATGCCAATAGATTTGACGTCAGCCAACTGTTCCTTTTTCTTTTCTTCTGATGGTTTTTCTTCTTGTTTTTGTGGCACTGACTGAGAGGGGACTTTTGCTGAATTAAATTGTTTTCTGTGGGCTGGAGACTTCAGCTTGTCTGCATATGTCGGTATGTTGCTGCGTTCTGTTGTGTCGGGAAATGTTGTTGTTGGACTATTTGTTTGTGTTCCAACACTTACAGTTTCAGCTTGTTTGTAGCTCCATTCTTTTATTCTATCTTTCGTCAGCTCCTCTAACTTCTTTTCCACGACCGAAATTCTGTGGCAGAGCATTTTAACTGTGCACGTCAGTAATTCAAAGGAACTTTCAGGCTGACCAGTATTTTTGCAAGGGTCTTCGCCAGCCGTTGTAGGGTCTGATATGCTGTTGCTGCTCGCTTGGCCAGATCCCCGCTCGCTCCGAGTCGGAGATTGAGTCTGAGATTCAAGCCGAGAACATTCACAAGACTCGAACTTACTATCTGTTGAGCATTTTTTCTTTTCTTTCTTTGTGGCTGCTCTTGTTTTTACCATTTTGTATGTCGTACGAACTTACTGGATTTTTCGATGCGAGCTAATCGTGTACGTTGAAGCAATCCACCATGTTGGCGTAGCGTGTCGCGTATGTATGTATGTATGTATGTATGTATTCCGTCTGTGTATGTATGTATGCATGTATGTATGTATGCATGCATGTATGTATATATATATATATATATATATATGTGTGTGTGTGTGTGTGTGTGTGTGTGTGTGTGTGTGTGTGTCTATATATCTGTCTGTCTATCTGGTAATCCATCTCTCTGTCTGTCAGTTTAAGAGTCTGCCTGTCTACCTACCTACCTACCTCTCTATCTATCTGTCTGTCTGTCTGTCTATCTATCTATCTATCTGTCCATACTTTATTATGGAAGAGTCTTCGTCGTTTCTCATACAATCTCAATATTTCGCCGAGGTCAGCGTCGTTTGATACACTAGCTTCAAAGGAAGCACCTTTCCCGAATGACCCGTGCGGTGTTTGTGAAACCGGACACAGCATGCCACTTTCCATTAAGCAGCCATCACGCCCACGTCCTGGCTTTGTGTGTTGTTTGATTGCCGCCCAACTAAATTGGCACCGACAGAGAGGGAAGGGGGTGAGAGGTGTAGGATGAGGCAGGGGGAAGGGGGTGGGCGAGACGTGATACTTCTTCTGCGCACGCAGGCTGCTACTCCTGTGGCCACTCCCTGTATAGACAGGCAAGTATTAAGCCCATCTGCCCAACAAAAGGAGTGGAGTTTTGTGTGTATGACCGTTTTTTTTTTTTTTTATCCCGCCATTAAGGCAACCATTCTCCAACTTCGAGGAAGGTGCATGCTATGTGTAACGTGTCATCCATACCAACGGCCAAGCTGGCCTTCTCCTCCGAAAGTTGGTGATGGGATTTTACGTGTGTGCAAGATGTTACGCATGCGTTCACACACGGAACCTCGGTTTATAGTCTCATTCAAAGGACTGTATGGGAAGTGGAGTCAGAACCAATGTTAACTCCGAGGGAAAAATCCCCTGTACCAAAACGGCTCGGCGGAGATTCGAACCCGCAACCCCAGGATTACCAGTCCGGCGCTCTACCACTGAGCTATTCCGTGATATTAGCCTCCACCTCCAACGCTTTAACTTTGTTCATTTCTTTTGTCTCCCTCACGAAGACATTTCATGATTTTTTTTCTCCCCTATATCGTGGAAGGTAGATGGAATCAAGGGCGGTCACCCTTGATACTCTCCAGCCCCTCCTTCCATTCTGATCCGCTCCTAAATGACATTTCATGTTATACTCATCATACAGTGATGATTTTGTGATTGAATTCCCAGGCGCCAGATTGGTTTAACGTAGACAGAAAATGGTCCACGTTGAATCAGTGTAACACTTTGTGACTCATATGTGTCATACGTCAAGTCCAGTTACCTTCGAGTGCGTGCGCGCGCGCGCGCGTGTGTGTATAAACAGAGAGAGAGGGAGAGAGAGAGAGAGAGGGAGGGAGGGAGGGAGAGAGAAACTCTTAACATGGATATTGCTCAGCAGTTACAAAGGCTGGCACTGCCAAGCGTAGTAGAAAGACAAATTTTCATGACCTTTGAAGCCATTCCTCACATGAAGACTTTTTTTCACACACGGCAAAAGCCGCAGACCTGCGATTTATATCTGCGGCAACTTTTTCAATATTAACAAGATTTGAAGTTTCATGAAAATAGTTTTCAGTGCAATTATTCCCACTGCTAAAAGATACGTAAAAATGGTGTTCTCCGCAATCACTGCAACAAATGTAACCTTTCTTCTAGACCATTTAATGCAACGTCGACGGTGAAGAATAGAAGTCCATAAATATGTTGTTAAATACAGAACAGAGATGTGAAACATTCAAATATAAATTGACAAACTCAATGCAATACAAAAACGATGAGTGTATCATAAATGGGGTATCAAGCAATTGAAGCCACAAGTCACCAGCAAATAGAACAGCTTTACTTAACTTGCAATACAAGTTACCAACATTACACAACTAAATAGATTTATCTTTACCAGGCCTTCCGGAATCAATAAACGTCACATGTTTCGTCAAAGTGACCCGCTGGCCGATTCTTAGAACAAATGAAGTACGTACATGACTACAGTTAGATCTAATCAGAGAAAGAGAACGGGGCTATTATTCTCATATCTGGAATTCTTAGGACAGTTTCAGTTTCAGCTTCAGTGTAACACAGTCGATCACACGGTCTCTTTCGAGGCTGCTACCAGTGTTAGAAAATCGTTCCTGTTTTGATGTGATAAAATGAAAAAGCTCACAGTTGCAAATGACAAGGTAAAATCAACCTAATGTTGCCCTTCTCAATGGTGAAACTAGTCAGCTAATAGACAGGTTGCAATATGAAAGGTAGCATGTCGTAAATCGTAATAAGAGAAAGAAGGTAACAATTGTCTGTGAAAAATGAAATGGGCTACAAAGGCAGAAAAACACTGGAAGAGAGTTAAGAAAATTTTTTTTAAAAGTGTGTGTATGTGTGTGGTGGTGGTGGTGGGGGGGGGGGGGGGGACGTGAGGGCCGCGTTGGGATGGATGGGGTGTGAGCAGCTGAAAAGTGAGAGCTAGTGAAAAGGGAAATTGCCACCATGCAATTTATGAAAAGCGAGGATATCATACCCCCCCCCCCCCTCTCCCCCCAGCTTCGCTATGGAGAACTAGGTTATTTCGACCTACTTGCAGTGCACATACCTTGTTACCTCGAAGAGAAACAAACAGAAATAAGGTTTCGGACAATCTTTCTTTCCCCTTCTTTCACCTTTCTCTCGCCTCTTCCCTTCATCGCAATTGATTGAAATAGACCAGACTGCCTCTCTTGGTATTCAAGCCCTTCAAGAGAAAAAAAGAAAGGCCTGGCCCATCTCTAGTTAAGCGTAACATATGGCTAGATTGGATTGTGACCAAATCTAACGGGATTATGCGTAATGTATGGCTACGTTGCATTGCTAACCAAATTTAACGTGAGGGGTTTAGAATGGTCCAAGTATAAATGGGTAGATACGTCATTAGGGGAGAAGCTGAACTCGGATATACCCAGACACGATTTTTCTGTCTTAACACTGACATCAGTGTTCTCAGGTCAGTCAGGCTGTAATAATTGTTTGCATTCCGATGGGGGTGGGGGTGGGGGGGGGGGGGGAGGGATGAAGAGGGGTGGGTGCTGTTGCAACAAGTGCGATCCTCGTACATCGGCAAACAAGACTAGTCGTGGATATCCGCCCCATGGACTTCTGCCCCATGGACTTCCACTCCATGGACTTCCACTCCATGGTCTTCCAGTCCATGGTCTTCCGCTCCATGGACTTCTGCCTAATGAACTTCCGCTCCATGGACTTCCGCCCCATTGACTTCCACGCCATGGACTTCCACTCCATGGTCTTCCGCTCCATGGTCTTCTGCTCCATGGCCTTCCGCTCCATGGTCTTCCACTCCATGGTCTTCCGCTCCATGGTCTTCTGCTCCATGGACTTCCACTCCATGGACTTCCACTTCATGGTCTTCCACTCCATGGTCTTCTGCTCCATGGACTTCCGCCCCATTGACTTCCGCCCTATGGTCTTCCACCCCATGGACTTCCACCCCATGGTCACACTTTTTCCCCCGATGGTGCAGATATGAATTTGTACCTTTAATCATCATATCTGTTTACACCATTTTCATCACACACACACACACACACACACACACACACACACACACACACACACTCACTCATTTACACACATACACACACACGCACGCACGCACGCACACACACACACACACACGCACGCAAGCACGCACGCACGCACGCACACACGCACGCACGCATGCGCGCGCACCCCCCTCTCTCCCCACATAAATCACAAACTTGATTAATTCCGCCTTTTATCGCCAAGCCAGGGTTGATACAGAGGCCGAAAACTGGGCACACATCTCACTGATCCCAGATTAAACAACGACAACAACACATGAACGATCGATGTGCATTGCTGACTCCGAGACTCGCTGTCTCCGACCTGAGCCAGTTGAAAAGGAGCTGAGAAGCTTGAGTGAGTTCTGTGAGAATGTTTGTCATAGACAGTCACGTGGCAGGGCTAAATGGGAACTTGCTGAAGATTAAAAAAAAAAAAAAAAAAAAAAAAAACGCGTTTGAAAGAAGGAACGCCACTTGCAGAAACGGTTTCTTTCGTTTGTGTCTTTGTCGCTTCCATTCATTCTCTTCGCTTCTTTCCATCCGTTTTCTTTGTAGGCGACGAAAAGCTGCAACGCACTGGCAAACTTGGGTGTTGAAAACGTAGCGTCTGAGGAGAGAGAGAGAGAGAGAGAGAGAGAGAGAGAGAGAGAGAGAGAGATGGGAATGCAAAATGTTTTATTCATTCCACCTGGCCCGTAATGGAGAGATGTGTGAACATATCATATCAATTTCAAAACAATAAAGAACAAGTTAGGTTCTGGCCAGTTAACACAGATACTTAAGTTTCAGGAGGCAATAATCTCTTAAAATTTTAACGCTTCATACGAGAAAAGGGATAAAATACTGATACTAGTGTATAGTCGATTACATCAAGTACAAGGCTTACATAGATAACGATAGTTTCTTGGTATGTCCCGACCTTCTCTCGAATTGTTACAAGATCTGGAAAGCATGAAATGAAATGTAGTTCGTGTTGTTTAGACCTTTTACACAATTTACAAATCAGGTTTGCTTCATTACTTTCTTTACATCTACAGCAATGTATAACTAACCCCAGTCTCCCCATCCTAAATCTTGTCGTTAGATATTTCAAGTGTTCGTCTATTTATTGTATTTTAACCCGGCTTCGTCCAGTCAATACCTCCACACCGCCCCCCCCCCCACCCCCACCCCCCAACTCCTCCTTTATTGCAGCCCCACTTATACACTCCCATTCTGTCTCGTTCTATCTGTCATCGTTCTTCTAACTTTAACTTCAGCTGTGTTTCTCTGTCACACGGCACATCCTTTCGCTGGCAGAATAAAATCACTGCACCAACAGGGCCTGGCTGATTGAAGAGCCAGTGGGTAGGCTACATCACTGAATGTCTTTGGGGTCTCCACTCGCCTTGTGTCGCGAGCTGCCCCATCGTCATCTGTGGAAGTTCTGGCTCAATGGTTCTTCCCCAGTTAACCGAGGGTGAACACTGTAAGTTTTAGGGTGTGCGCGCTTGAATAGTTTGAGATTAGCGTACCCTGAGTAACCAAGATCACGTGTGTGTGTTTTTTTCTTTTTTTTCTTTTTTTTTTTTTTTTTTGCTGTCCCAACTTCTGTGGCACCTCAGTGACAGTGCACCCACGCCGCTCATTCCGACACCCCGTCCACAGCCACCGCCCGGTCGGTCCCGCCGCAGCCCCAGCACCGGCAATCCATGGGGAGCAGTCAATGTCAAGCCGTCAAGAGGCAACCCACCGGAGGAGACACTGCACTGCTGCCGAGTCACTTCGGTGGTATTCAGTGGCGCCTGTTCTGATCCAACATGCGCAGGACACCACCTACTAAGCCCTCTACTGACGACAATAATTGCTTAGTCGCGGAGCCGGCGTGAGTGAGCTCTCCTTCCGGAGGGCGCCACCACGTCCGTCCAACGACAGCCCCCATGGACTCGCCGATACCTGTGACCCCGACGGAACCAAACCAAGGCTACAGACGCGGAGAGGACACCGAAACTGAGGTCACCATGAGAGTAGGGCATAAAGGGCCACAGAACTTGAGACTTTTTTTTATGCTGATCGATGAGAATGAGGATGATAAAGATGATGCTACGGATTTCCATTTCCGTCTGAGACTGCATGACAGGGCTGTACTCTATGCTTCCTTTCATAACATATCCCGGCATCAACCAGGCCCGAGAGATACAGACACCTGCAGTGTTAATCAGAAAATTTGATCAACACACTCAGAGACGCATCCATTAAGTGGATGAAACTCGACCGTGTGGTCCCATTCTTCCCAACTGAGCCCGCAGCAAACTCAACTCTGGGTAAGAGTCGGTCGGGGCAGAAAAATCCCACATGACTCTGATGGGAATCGAACCCGCGACCTCCCAGTCGGGAGTCCGCGACGCTAACCACTTCGACACGGCGGCTGGTAGATCTCGTGTACTTGATTGGAGGCCAATGTGCGCGGCCGTCTTGACATGATATGACAACTGCCCCTCTCGCCCCTTGTGTGAACACGACTAAAAAATGATCGGATCTGTTTAAAGATCAAATGTGTTTCTGTTAGGAATGTACTACACACAGTTCTCTGTAACTTATTTCTTTCACTATTTTGAACATGTTCATACCATTTTGCTATCTACCATCTATTAGACATTGAACAAAAAACACACCGAGAGAGAGAGAGAGAGAGAGAGAGAGAGAGAGAGAGAGGGTGGGTGCGAGAGAAACAGAAACAGAGTATTGAACAATTTATTACACACACACACACATACACACACACACACACACCGCCATCTTGTTTCCTGTCCTAAACAAACTCTCAGAGCTTGAACGGAGCGTTGCTAAACGAAAGACACGACCGTACGAAAATGCATTGATTACACAATCCAGCATCTACACAAACAGCGTTTGGTGCGAACAGGCTGAGCTAATGCTGGCTGGCTTCTCGGGTATCCTGTGAACAGCCCTGTCGTACTAATTGTGTCGTCCGCGGCAGTACGGTAATGAAACTGACTAATAAAATCTAATTACCGTTATCTGAAGCAGGCTTACGCTTGGAAAATCCGATTGTGACAGTGCGTTGGACACCGATCACATAGATTTAATTGGAGGCTAATGTGCCCAGCAGGTTTTTAGATGATAGGAGCCCCAAAGTTCCCCCGTACAAAATCTGCTTATAATGTTCGCATTTACTTATTAGATTACGACAGGTTGTGTCTGATTAAGAATTTCTGAACTTAATGCTTGTATTCTATCTGAGGAGGACGCACTCTTGGTGTTT
>CM065718.1:64115821-64118321 GCA_033310375.1 Conus canariensis | reverse complement strand
TTAGATCAGATGAAAAATGTTAATCTCTCTCAGAAATTTATGGAAAGAGTATGTCGACGAAAAATATCGATCACCTCTGCAAGCTTTTGAAGGAGGAAGGATTTTAAAACCTTGTTGACAATCTTGTGCCTTGGCCCACTGGTCACGGACACCATGCAGCATGAATGCATAGCGATTGGTGAACGAATGACACACGGTGATTGATTGGTCACCCAGAGGCATTAGCGAGGGCGCTTGCCTCATAGTTTTTGTGTGTGTGTTAAAGTGACACAGAAAGTGTTGTAAGTAAACAAAGTAAAGGCCACAACTGGCTTATGACAGGCTTGGCGAACCTCCAGGTATGATGTAGTGAAAAAAAAAAACCAAACAAAGAAAAGAGAAAAAATAATGAAGATAAATATTCCACAGATAAAGGTGAAATGTTAATTTGGGGACGTCGGTGGTTCTTTCAGGACAAATAATCTCTCCCGTCTTCTGGAAATTCTGTGCTAACAACTTCAGCTTTCTGTCACTGCTTTCTTATTTTTCGTTTGAGCTCAGGCATGTAGAATCCAGAGATCTGTTGAAATGGGTAGAGAGTTCGCGAAGTGCCAGGACCAAAGTTAATACTTTTGACGTTACATGTCCAGATAGTTCCCGCCCAATCATGTATAGTCAATTAAGTCGGCAGACTGTCGGGTCGCCATTTTGTGACGTCCGTTGTCAGGCTCTCCACGGGGGGAAAATCCATAATAAAGCTTCTTCGAAACAGGACATGGATTGAAACCTGTTACATAAAGAAAAATTAATTTGCTATGTGGCGGGAAAAGAAATCTGTCATTTATTTAACGCAGGCATCTTCCAACCCCCCCCCCCCCCCCCCCCCCCCCCCCCCCCCCCCCCCCACCCCCCCCACACACGCACACACACTACACCACCCTAAACAAAGCTCTTGCATTCGTTTCCGGAGATTAGAGCTAGGAAATCGTCTTAATTTTTCTTTGGTATTTGTTGCACAGCACAGATCAACCACATCGGCGACGAACCGTTACGAAGAATAACGGACGATCTGGGCGGCTGGCCCGTTCTCACGGACAACTGGGACTCGGGCTCTTTTTCGTTGGAGACAGTTTTGGCCAAAATTCGTCACGATTTTAATGCCGTCATTCTCGTCGGCTGCTGGGTCGGCGCAGATGACAAAAATTCTTCGTCCAATATCATACAGGTACGATTAGAGTTAACTGGTCAGAGAATTATGTTTAGAATTGTTTATTTGTTGATTGATGATGTCACTGGTGTTGATGTCGTACCATATCAACTAGGATTTTGTACCCAGATCTACTAGGTAAAACACGGTTTGTTTGTCCTTCGTTTTCATTGTCTTGGATGTTACTTGTCTAACACCCAATAGGTTGAAACGCTTTGTGTTTGTTTTATAATTTGTTTGTTGCTTCGTTTTGCGGCGCAGTAATTCCAGGTTTTGCCCTAAATCCAGAAAGTCCAAAGCTCAAGGCGCCGGACTTACTTGAAAGCGTAGAAGTGTGATCATGGCACGTTCTCCTCAGATCTTTGCACTGGCTTTCCGCAGACGAAAACATTCAATTCAAAATGTATCAGGCCACAAGCTTTGCACAGTGCCTTTCCCTGTCTACCGTTCTGGCCTTCTGCCTTTCTGTGTTTCATCCATGCAGCCCAATGTCACGTGCAGACACGTTTCCTGTCTATATCTTGTACGGAGACAAACTATGGGCACCTGTTATTGTATATAACCCTATTGGATTCACTGCACCATGACTTGCGTCACCTAGACTATGCTGCTGCCTTCGCAACAGCAGTTAGAACTTACCTGTTCGACGAATGTTTTATCCAATGATCTTGCTGCCCCTGTATGCTATGCTCAGATGTCGTGTCACTTGTAACTGTGTTATAAGCGGGTGCAAGTGCATGTGTATGTGTGTGTGTGTGTGTGTGTGTGTGTGTGTGTGTGTGTGTGTGTGTGTGTGAATGGCATCGATGTAAACTGTAATTATGGAGGTATTTTGCCGTCACTTGTTATACTTATGCATGTGTGGATTAATCCATGTGTTTGTATATGACTGCTTTGAGAGCGTGCTTATTCATGCATGCATGTATGTTGACTTTGTTTGTCACTCTTGTTGCCGGTAACTGTAAAGTGTCTTTATCCAGATTATCATTCTAGATACGGCACTGCTTGAACTGTCCTTTCTTCTTTATCATCATCATCATCATCACCAGCATCGATCATCATCATCATCATCATCATCATCATCATCATCATTCATCATCATCATCATCATCATCTTCTTCTTCTTCTTCATTCATCATATCATCACCAGCACCAGCACCAGCACCATCACCACCAGCACCACCAGCACCAGCACCAGCATCCTCCTCCTCCTCCTCCTCTCTTCCTCGTCTCCTCCTTCCTCTTCTTTTTCTTCTAACTTCTTTTTCTTCCTAGTTTTTGTTGGTAGCTATATTCTGGGTCAGTCGTGGCCTG
>CM065718.1:64105821-64110821 GCA_033310375.1 Conus canariensis | reverse complement strand
ACAGGACACTGACAAACAGATTACAGGACAAATCATGTCGACCTCTTAGGTCTTCAGGCAAAAACAAACAACATTTAGGACAATGAAAACGAAGAATGAGAAACCACTTATCTTCTCATATTCGGCGTAAAATGGCTTCTCCTATTCGGCACAAAATGGCTGTTGGCTTTCATCCAACAGCCATTTTGCGCCGAATATGAGAAGATAAGTGGTTTCTCGTTCTTTGTTTTCATTGTCCTAAATGTTATTTGTTTTTGCCTGAAGAAGACCCAAGAGGTCGAAATGCGTTGTGTTTTGTCCTGTAATCTGTTTGTCTGTATCTGTGGCGGTAACTAATACCCTTTCGTTTTGAATTTTGCTTCATTTTCCGCTCTCAGTCACCTCGTTTTGAAACCAGTAATCACTTGGTAGTGGAGCCAGCGAGCATCACCGTGCGGAAGGTGCTACCACGTCCACTTAACAGCAATCCCAATGGACTTGCTCACACAGCATGCTTTGAAGCGAATTCACCATACGCAAGGATGTGGAGAGAAAAAAAATGAAATCGCTACGAAAGCAAGGCATGAAGGTCATAGAATCGGACAATTTGATTACAAACATCGACAAGCTACGATCGTAAGCAGGTGTGTGTGTGTGTGTGTGTGTGTGTGTGTGTGTGTTTTGTGTGTGTGTGTGTTCGTGTATGTATGTGTGTGTGTGTGTTCATGTGTGTGTTGTGTGTGTGTGTGTGTGTGTGTTGTGTGTGTGTGTGCGTGTGTGTGTGTGTGCGTGTGTGTGCGTGCGTGTGTGTGTGTGTGTGGTGTGTGTGTGTGTGTGTGTGTGTGGTGTGTGTGTGTGTTTTGTGTGTGTGTGTGTGTGTGTTGTGTGTGTGTGTTGTGTGTGTGTGTGTGTGTGTGTGTGGTGTGTGTGTGTGTGTGTGTGTGTGTGTGTGTGTGTGTGTGTGTGTGTGTGTGTGTGTGTTTGTGTGTGTGTGTGTGTTTCGTGTGTGTTTTGTGTTGTGTGTTGCTAGGAGATTTCATTACAAGTATACCCGGCTTACTTGCACAATATATCCCAGTGTTTTCTGTTGTCGCTGCCGTGTGCCCACATGAGGGGGGCGTATATGGTCAAGCTCATTTCAGCACTCGGGACGCCTAATTTGTCCGCATTGTGTAAGATGACATTTGACAAGGTCACGTAGATAACCAAACACAGAATATCGCCATTTGTTAAAACAACCCTGCTTCATGGAAAAAACAACAACATGATCATCGACAATACAATTGGATCAATGGAAATGCACATTTTTCCAAAAGGAAAATAAAAAAGAGACAATGCGTGGGGTGAATGCAGGGAAGATTCGGCGAGAAGAGGGGTTGGTAATTGAAACTGCTGTCCAGCACATTATCAATAATGGTGAACAGAAAAATAGCTGCTTTCGGGCTTTACCACAGGCGAATGTCTCTACCCTTCCCTTCCCCCTTTATCACGGAATCTGCTATTACTATTTTCTTTCTTTTTTTTTTTTTTTTTTTTCAATTTTGGTATTTTAGAAATAGAGCAGGCAGAAGGACTGGGTGGTGGCAGACGAGGAAGAGGTAGACCTCTGTAGCCTCTGTAGTGTGTGTGTGTGTGTGTGTGTGTGTGTGTGTGTGTGTGTGTGTGTGTGTGTGTGTTCGTTCGTGTTCGTTTGTGTTTTGAAGTGTGTGTGTGTGTGTGTGTGTGTGTGTGTGTGTGTTGTGTGTGTGTGTGCCTGCGCGCGCGCGCGTGCGTGCGTGCACGCGTGCGTGCGCCCGCCCTGATCCTCAGGATAGAATTTGGATCGGTGCGGTTCGGTAAATTATTGTGTTATTGATTATTGTTTACTTGACGAACGGGTTGGAGAGTCAGCGGGTATCTGCCTAATGACGCTGATTTAGGTAGGGCGGTGAACGGAGGGGCATTAGCTTTCCCTGGTGCTGTGACCTTCTCCAAGGAAACTGAGTCGTATTATCCGCCTTTGTTGATCTGCTTGCTTTGCTGTGATTGTCAGCCAGATGATGGCGGGGGGGGGGGGGGGGGGGGGGGGGGGGGGGGGGGGGGGGTAGCGACTTAACGTAATTTGGTAGAAAGGTGAAATGTTGTCGAATAACAAATCCCGTTGTATTTCGGTGTAGATTAAGACCAAAGGGCGGATTAACAAATTCTGTGTTAGTTTTTTTTTTTTTTTCAAGCATTGCGAAATAAAGCATGTTATGACATTTTCGTAAATTTTCTCATCTCCCATCAAGCCACACCCTCACTCCCCCCCCCCCCCCCCCCCAAAAAAAAAAAAAAAAAAGGCTTACTGGGTCTATCAGTGTCTACGTATTTGTAAGATTTGGTTGAAATTCAGAGTACAAATCGGTTCCACAGAGCAATATATTAACATTCATGCAGCGAAGAAGGACGGATGTGATGGTCGGGGTGGGGGTTGGGGGTGGGATGGAGGGCGTTAGGGGAAGGTTGGGGGAGCGATGGAAGAGTATGTATTTTAGTCAACTCCCAGTAGTGAGCTAGAAACCTACAACTACTTCAAAGTGTGGTTCGGACAGCGAGAATTCAGACGGCTAAGACTTTGGACATCAGCATGCAAATCCGCCTGTAGTTTATAATGTATGCAGGGTAGTTTTGGAACTATCTCTAGAGGTGTACGATGGATTCGGGTTGTGTTGATTGAAATTGTGAGGATTGTTCGAGTGTGGTGGAGGTTATCTCTCTCCGCGTCTTCTACTCCCTATTTTTCTTTGTAATTCGCTTTTTGTTTGTTTAAAAAAAAAAATATTTTGTTGTCTTTGTTTTCTTTCTTTGTCGCTTCTATGTTTCTTTGTTTTTTGTTTTATTCTTTATTTCTCTTGCAGTGGTCGGTATTTTTTGTTGTTGTCTTTTTGAATGAATACCTTCTTTCCTTCCTTCCGTTCTTTCTTTTCTTACTGTCATAATTTCTGTTTTTCTTTCTTTCTCTCTGTCTTGTTCTCTTTTTGGTTTTTTCTTTCTTTTCCTTTTTATTTCTGTATGTTTCCTCTTTTTTTCTTTCTTTTCTTCTGTCTTTCTTTCTTTTTCCTTGTTTTCTGTTTTGTTTCTTCTGTTTGTCCTTCTGCATTTTCCCTTCCTTTCTTTCATTTGTTCTTCTTTTCTGTCTTTTTTCTTTTTTTGTTTTTTTTCTACCTTTTCTTTTCTTTTTATTTTTCTGTTCCTTTCTTTCTCTTCCCCTTCTTGTCTGCCTTCTCCTTTCTTTCTTTCCTTCCTTGCTTGTCTGCCTTCTCCTTTCTTTCTTTCTTCCCTTCCTTGTCTGCCTTCTCCTTTCTTTCTTTCCTTCCTTCCTTGTCTGCCTTCTCCTTTCTTTCTTTCCTTCCTTCCTTGTCTGCCTCTCCTTTCTTCTCCTTTCTTTCTTTCTCTTCCCTTCCTTGTCTGCCTTCTCCTTTCTTTCTTTCCTTCCCTTCCTTGTCTGCCTTCTCCTTTCTTTCTTCCTTCCTCTTGTCTGCCTTCTCTCTTTCTTTCTTCCCTTCCTTGTCTGGCTTCTCCTTTCTTCTTCTTTCCTTCCCTTTCTCTTCTCCTGCTTTCCTTCCTTTCTTTCTTCCCTTCCCTTCTTGTCTGCCTTCTCCTTTCTTTCTTTCCTTCCCTTCCTTGTCTGCCTTCCTCTTTCTTTCTTCCCTCTTCTTTTTTCCCTTCTGTCTGCCTTCTCCTTTCTTTCTTTCCTTCCCTTCTTGTCTGCCTTCTCCTTTCTTTCTTTCCTTCCCTTCCTTGTCTGCCTTCTCCTTTCTTTCTTCCCTTCCCTTCCTTGTCTGCCTTCTCCTTTCTTTCTTTCCTTCCCTTCCTTGTCTGCCTTCTCCTTTCTTTTCTTCCCTTCCTTGTCTGCCTTCCCTTTCTTTCTTTCCTTCCTTCCTTGTCTGCCTTCTCTTTCTTTCTTCCTTCCTTCCTTGTCTGCCTTCTCCTTTCTTTCTTTCCTTCCTTCCTTGTCTGCCTTCTCCTTTCTTTCTTTCCTTCCCTTCCTTGTCTGCCTTCTCCTTTCTTTCTTCCTTCCCTTCCTTGTCTGCCTTCCCTTTCTTTCTTTCCTTCCCTTCCTTGTCTGCCTTCTCCTTTTTTCTTTCCTTCCCTTCCTTGTCTGCTTCTCCTTTCTTTCTTCCCCTTCCTTCCTTGTCTGCCTTCTCCTTTCTTTCTTCCCTTCCTTCCTTGTCTGCCTTCTCCTTTCTTTCTTCCCTTCCCTTCCTTGTCTGCCTTCTCCTTTCTTTCTTCCTTCCCTTCCTTGTCTGCCTTCTTTCTTTTTTCCTTCCCTTCCTTGTCTGCCTTCTCCTTTCTTTCTTTCCTTCCCTTCCTTGTTGCCTTCTCCTTTCTTTCTTCCTTCCTTGTCTGCCTTCTCCTTTCTTTCTTTCCTTCCCTTCCTTGTCTGCCTTCTCTTTCTTTCTTTCTTGTTCTTTCCAAGTTTTTTTTTCTCTTTGTTTATGTTTTAATTTGTTTTTTCCCTACCCGCTTCCGTGCCACCCCCCCTCCCTCCCCTCCCCTGTCCCATTCCTCCTTACCAATCCCACCTCCCTCCCTCCTCTTTATTTTCCTTTATTTTTGTATTTTATTTTTATTTTTTGTTGTTGTTGGTTTTCAGTGGATTTCTTGTGTTGTAGTAACTGACTTCAGCCAGTTATTCAATAGCTACTTAATTGCCTGTCAGCTGACTTCTCTTCTCTCTCTCTCTCTCTCTCTCTTCTCTCTCTTCTTGTGCGTGTGTCTCATTCTCCCTCTCGTCTCTGTCTCTCTGTCTGTCTATCTGTCTCTGTCTCTGTCTCTCTGTCTTTCTGTCTCTGTCTCTCTGTCTCTCTCTCTCTCTCTCTTCTCTCTCTCTCTCTCTCTCTCTCTCTCTCCGTTAGGATTGGTGGAAAACATCTCGGCTACAACTCTTGATTATTCCGAGGATGTCCATGTTCATTAAAAGTTTTGTCAGGTTTAGTTTGTGGCCATGCTCAGTCCCTTTCAGGGTAAGGGCCGCATGAAAGAAAGCATGTGCTTGT
>CM065718.1:64104559-64105721 GCA_033310375.1 Conus canariensis | reverse complement strand
GCAGCGAAGAAGGACGGATGTGATGGTCGGGGTGGGGGTTGGGGGTGGGATGGAGGGCGTTAGGGGAAGGTTGGGGAGCGATGGAAGAGTATGTATTTAGTCAACTCCCAGTAGTGAGCTAGAAACCTACAACTACTTCAAAGTGTGGTTCGGACAGCGAGAATTCAGACGGCTAAGACTTTGGACTTCAGCATGCAAATCCGCCTGTAGTTTATAATGTATGCAGGGTAGTTTTGGAACTATCTCTAGAGGTGTTACGATGGATTCGGGTTGTGTTGATTGAAATTGTGAGGATTGTTCGAGTGTGGTGGAGGTTTATCTCTCTCCCGCGTCTTCTACTCCCTATTTTTCTTTGTAATTCGCTTTTTGTTTGTTTAAAAAAAAAAATATTTTGTTGTCTTTGTTTTCTTTCTTTGTCGCTTCTATGTTTCTTTGTTTTTTGTTTTATTCTTTATTTCTCTTGCAGTGGTCGGTATTTTTTGTTTGTTGTCTTTTTGAATGAATACCTTCTTTCCTTCCTTCCGTTCTTTCTTTTCTTACTGTCATAATTTCTGTTTTTCTTTCTTTCTCTCTGTCTTGTTCTCTTTTTGGTTTTTTCTTTCTTTTCCTTTTTATTTCTGTATGTCTTCCTCTTTTTTTCTTTCTTTTCTTCTGTCTTTCTTTCTTTTTCCTTGTTTTCTGTTTTGTTTCTTCTGTTTGTCCTTCTGCATTTTCCCTTCCTTTTCTTTCATTTGTTCTTCTTTTCTGTCTTTTTTCACTCTTGTTATTTCTTTTCCCTCTTCTTTCTTTCCCTTGCTTGTCTGCCTTCTCCTTTCTTTCTTTCCTTCCCTTGCTTGTCTGCCTTTCCTTTCTTTCTTTCCTTCCCTTCCTTGTCTGCCTTCTCTTTCTTTCTTTCTTCCTTGCTTGTCTGCTTCTCCTTTCTTTCTTTCCTTCCCTTCCTTGTCTGCCTTCTCCTTTCTTTCTTCCTTCCCTTCCTTGTCTGCCTTCTCCTTTCTTTCTTTCCTTCCCTTCCTTGTCTGCCTTCTCCTTTCTCTTCTTTCCTTCCTTCCTCTTGTCTGCCTTCTCCTTTCTTTCTTTCCTTCCTTCCTTGTCTGCCTTCTCCTTTCTTTCTTCCCTTCCCTTCCTTGTCTGCCTTCTCCTTTCTTTCTTCCTTCCCTTCCTT
>CM065718.1:64094559-64099559 GCA_033310375.1 Conus canariensis | reverse complement strand
TTCAACGCCTCTGCGGGGATGTTGTCAGGTCCTGCCGCCTTTACGTCCTTCAACTGTTTGATGGCCCTCCCAATTTCTTCTTTGGTTGGTGCCCCGTAGTCTATGGGCAGGTCTGAGTCAGCCTCGTCGATGTCTGGAGGGTTCTCTGGCGATGGTCTGTTCAAGAGCTCCTCGAAGTGCTCAACCCAGCTGTTCTTCTGCTGCTCTTCTCCTGTGAGTTGCCTTCCCTATCTGTCTTTTATTGGTCGTTCTGGCCTCCTGTACTTTCCTGCCAGCTTCTTGGTGGTGTAGTACAGTCCTTTCATATTTTCCTGTTTTGTTGCTTGTTCGACTTCTGTTGCTAGGTCGACTACATATTTCCTCTTGTCTGTTCTGATGCTCTTCTTTGCTTGTTTGTTTGCTTCAGTGTGTTCTGCTTGTGCTTTGGCCTTCTCTGCTCTTGTTCGGCTGATGTTGATTGCCGCTCTCTTCTCTTTCTTCTGTTGGATCTTGCATGGGCTGTCTGCCGAGATCCATTCTTTGTGCTGGTGCTTATTGTGGCCTAGCACTTCCTGGCATGTTGATGTTACTGCCTCCTTGATCTCCTTCCACTTGTCCTCTAGTGTACCATCTTCCTCTTCCAGTAGTTCTTGCAGTACTTGAAACTTGTTGCCTAGAGTTGTTCTATATTCTTGGATCTTGTTAGTATCTCTCAGGAGAGCAGTGTTGTACTTGTGCCGTACTGATGTGCCGTCATCCAGTTCTTCTTTAACTTCAATTTAAGTCTGGCCACAACGAGGTGGTGGTCTGAAGCCACGTCTGATATTCTCTTTGCCCTCACATCCTGCATGGATCTTCTGAATTTCTTATTGATGCAGCTGTGGTCAATCTGGTTATCTGTTATGTGGTCTGGTGAAACCCAGATGGCCTTGTGGATGTTCTTGTGGGGGAAAACGCTGCCACCGATGACAAAGTTGTTGAGTGCACATAGGTCTGCCAGTCGTTCACCGTTCTCGTTCATGTCCCCCAGTCCTTGGCTTCCCATGATGGTCTCGTACCCAGTGTTGTCCTTTTCCAATCTTGGCGTTAAAGTCCCCCATCAGGATGGTGATATCTCTCTCTGGGTGCTATTCTATAATGGACAGCAATCTATCGTAGAACTGGTCCTTGTCAGTTTCCTCACTGTCATTTGTAGGAGCATAGCACTCTATTACATTCATGTTGATCTTCTTCTTGGCTCTGAAGGATGCCGTATTGAATCTTGGGCCATGAACTTCCCACCCAATAAGCGCTCTCTGAGCTGTTGTAGACAACATCGATGCGACTCCTTGAGTATGGGGGGCATTGTCCTCTTCATGTCCTCAGTACAGCAGCATCTCTCCCGAGGTCAATCGTTTCTGTCCGGACTGTGTCCAACGGGTTTCGCCGACTCCAAGCAGGGTTAAGTTGTAGTTTTTCATCTCTGACGCTACTTGGAACGTCTTTCCTGTCTTATACATGGTCCTGACGTTCCATGTTCCGACGTTGGCTGCCCTGGTTGAAAGAAAGGCGGTCAGCCATGTGGCTTCCCGAGATTTCAGGCTTTCACCACATGGCGTCATACGTCTTCTTGTCGAAGACCCATCCCTTCCCAGGGCTGAGGTGTCAATTTGATCCTTGGTTGGCGTTTTTGTAGCTGTGGTTTGTTTTACGGGGTGGGGTAGCTGGCCCCACGCCCAACCCTCCTCCTCTATCCGGGCTTGGGACCGGCATGATTCCCCAAAAAGGGTGTCCTGGCGATGTTGATAACTTACTCTTATTTGTGAATGAAAGTGTCTTTTTAATCAAAATGTACCGACTGATTGAACATCTCAGTTACTTGGTGACTGTGATTTACATGGTTTAAAGAGAAACGGGGTCCGACTGGCAAATGGGGTACGGGAGTGATTAGGATGTTCTGTTTGAAATTCAAAGGGGATATGCGAGTAACGGGAATGTTCTGTTTGAAATTCAAAGGGGATATGCGAGTGACGGGAATGTTCTGTTTGAAATTCAAAGGGAAAGCGAGTGATTGGAATGTTCTATTTGAAATTCAAACGGAATGTTCTGTTTAAAATTCAAAAGGGGAACCGAGTGACGGGAATGTTATGTTCTATTTGAAATTCAAAAGGGGAAGCGATTGACGGGAATGTTCTATTTGAAATTCAAAAGGGGAAGCGATTGTCGGGATGTTCTGTTTTAAATTCAAAAGGGGCAGCGAGTTATAGGAATGTCAAGTTTGGAATTCAAACGGAATGTTCTGTTTGAAATTCAAAGGGGATAAGCGGGCGACAGAAATGTTCTATTTGAAATTCAAAGGGGATAAGCGGGCGACAGAAATGTTCTATTTGAAATTCAAAGGGGATAAGCGGGTGACAGAAATGCTCTATTTGAAATTCAAAGGGGATAAGCGGGTGACAGAAATGCTCTATTTGAAATTCAAAGGGGATAAAAGGGCGACAGAAATGTTCTATTTGAAATTCAAAGGGGATAAGCGGGCGACAGAAATGTTCTATTTGAAATTCAAAGGGGATAAGCGGGCGACAGAAATGTTCTATTTGAAATTCAAAGGGGATAAGCGGGCGACAGAAATGTTCTGTTTGAAATTCAAAGGGGATAAGCGGGCGACAGAAATGTTCTATTTGTAATTCAAAGGGGATAAGCGGGTGACAGAAATGCTCTATTTAAAATTCGAGGCTGTACAGAAACAAGTCGTCATTGTATTGTGGTCAGCGTCACAGACTTCTGGAACGGGAGGTTTGGGGTTCAATTCCCACCAGAGGCATTTATTTGGGGGGTTCTACGGCCCCATCCGGCTCTTTTCCAGAGCTGAGTGTGCCAGGGGCCCAAAGGGGAAGACTGGAACCACACAGCCCAGTTTTATCCATCCACAGAAGTAAATGTGTCTCTGAGAGAGCTGCTCAAATTTCTTGACCAACGCTGCAGATGTTTGTATCTCTCGCTCCCGGTTAGTAGAAGAGTAAAAGTACAGCCCAATCATTTAGTATAGAGACCAGCGTGGAGCTCCATAGCATCGTCTTCATCACCCTCATTCTCATTCATAGGCGTAGAAAAGTCTCAGAACTCTGTGATCTTTCAAGCCATATTCTCGGCTCGTGGTGACTTCAGTTTTGAACTCCTCCCCACGTACATGCCCGTGAACAGACCGTGTCAGAGCTATCACTGTAGGAAAGTTAACGGGGGACTGTTGTTGCAAGGGCGTGGCTATGCCCTCAGGAGGGGTATTGACGTCAGTACGTGTCTTAGTAGGTAGTGTCCTGCGTATGGTTGATCAGAAAAGGCATCATTGAACACTAACGAAGCGACCCGGAAGCGCTGTAGTGTCCTCTGTGCTGGGTTACCTCAGGACAACTGGGTATTGACCGTCCGCTGTGGATTGCCGGTGCAGGGGCTGCGACATGACAAACCTATGTGTGCCATGGTCGGGGAGCCGAGCTGGACGGCGTGCGAGTGGAGAGTTAGTGGGTAGGGGGCGGGATAGAAGACGACACACACACACACCACACACACACAAAATAACAAAACAAAACAAAAGAAAAAACAAATGTGTTCGGGCTTTGGTGTCGCAGGGAGTAAAGAGAGCCAAGATCCGGTGGAAGAAATGCGTCAAGTACGTTAATGATCAGATGGGCCTCGCCGTGGGCGCCATGTTTGTACGTGACCACTTCCGCCGGAAGAGTAAAGAAACGGTGAGAGAGTTTTTCCCCTTTGATCATTTTTTTTGTTCCCGTCTTTCTCTTTGTAACTGATAGTGGAGAGTAAGCGAGGCCTTTTGAAGTGTGTGTGTGTGTTTTGGGTTCTTTCTTCCATCCTTTGTTTTTAGCCTTCCTCCCTTCATCCCTTCTTTCATCTTTTCCCGTGTTTTCTTTCTTGCCCCCTTCTTTCGTTCTTTTTTGTTTTGGTTCTGTATGTTTGTGATCGAAACGATTGATCGTGGCTGATCTTGTTTATCTGTTTACTGACTCGCTTTTAATACACAATGTTTGTTCCTTCTGAAAAGGACATTAGCAGCTTTCTTTCTTTATACAAAGGTAACTGAAAATTATCAGATTTTCCACCTTGTGCTGTTTATTTGAGACGTTCAGTGTTCGCCGTACAGATTTCGCAACGAACAGTATACAATCACTGGGCGTTAAAATATGTTTACAATTTACATTTTCTGCTGTATGTGTGACGTGTGACAGAACGTCAGTTTGGGTTCAGAACTGACTCAATGCAATAAAACTTCCCACGTGTATCGGGGAGGACAGTCAACGTATTTCATGACTGTACACAGGTTTGGCTAAATGCTGTGCTTGTTCGTTCTCCAACATCCTTCTGATGATTTTCATTGTTGTGCAATAAGTGTTTGACAGATATTCCAGCGTTTCCTTTTTGTACCCCCAGTTGTTATAGAACAGGGAGTACTTTACAATGGGAACGAAGAAATGCTGTGCGTGCGTGTGTGTGTGTGTGTGTGTGTGTGTGTGTGTGTGTGTGTGTGTGCGTGTGTGTATGTGTGTGTGTGTGTGTGTGTGTGTGTGTGTGTGTGTGTGTCCGTCCGTCCGTGGTCAAAATGTGTTCCACTCGCTCCAGACAAAACTACTGGGCCGATCTTTCTGAAAATTTGTAGGTATGTTCATTATGGGTCACGGATGATGCCCGGTGTTTTAGTTTACCGTTATAGCCGTTACTAACGGCTGTAACGGCCTGTAATGGTTTTTCTTCTTTATGGAATATGTCAGAAAGTACTTGGCCGATCTTTCTGCAAATTTGTAGGTATGTTCATTATAGGTCGCGATGATGCCCGATGTTTTATTTATCCGTTATAGCCGTTACTAACGGTACTTGGCCGATCTTTCTGCAAATTTGTAGGTATGTTCGTTATGGGTCACGGATGATGCCCGATGTTTTATTTTACCGTTATAGCCGTTTAACGGCTATAACGGCCCTTAAAGGTTTTTCTTCTTTATGGAATATCTCAGAAAGTACTTGGCCGATCT
>CM065718.1:64077059-64089559 GCA_033310375.1 Conus canariensis | reverse complement strand
CCCCCCCCCCCCCCCCCCCCCCGGTCTCCCCCCAGCCAAATCATCCCGGGGAAATAGTCGTTTTTGCCATATATACAGCCAATAATCCGGAGAAAAAATATTACCCCCGTGATAACAGCTGAATAACATGGGGTAATTCGACCCTTCCCCCCGTCCTGCTCTCTCTCCGTGTACACAGCAAATTATCCGGGGGATAGACGCGTTTTCACTATGGAACTGCTAATTATCTCGGGAAAACAGTAACACCCCTCGCCTCTCTCCCCTCCCCAGCTAATTATCCCGTGGAACAACAGGTATTTATCTTGGGGAAACAGGGTTTTTTTCTTCCTTTGTTACTTTTTCCCTGGAAATGCAATATCTGAAATGTAAATCTGAAATTGGGAAACAAGTATGTCCATGGGAACAGTTATTACTCGAGAAGAAGTATGTGGAAGTTCTATGTAGCATTTCACGCGGGAAAGTACTTAGATTTTGTACTAATGGACCTACAATAGCTGTTTTCCTGGTGATTAGTGTTTTCACAGAATTGCTTTATGATAATGTGCTTCGAACAAAGTTATGATTACCATTGTAATTCATGTCAACTCGTTTTGCACAGCTGTTTAATTTGTGGTCAGCGTACTGTACTTTTCCCCCCCCCCCCCCCCTCTATTCTAAATCTTTCTTGTTATCACGCCTTATTTTTTGTTAGTTTTAATTAATAGGTGTGACTGAATGATTTTCTTTGTTCGGTCAGTGTGGTGTGCTGGTGTGTGTGTGTGTGTGTGTGTGTGTGTGTGTGGTACGTGCGGCGTCGTGCGTGCTACGTGCATGCGGAGTGCAGCGTCGGTGTGTGTGTGTGTGTGTGTGTGGTGTTGTGTCATGAAATGTTGTATTTTACTTGACGTATCCGACAGTACACTTACTTTGTTACCGTGGAAAAGCAGGTATTTCATTTACAAGTTGTTAGATCCTTGTTTTTCACTCGGGAGATGTATATGTTTTCATCGTCCTGCTAATCACAGTGTGTCATGAGGATTCTGAAGAATCCATATTCCGAGCACAAATTAAGTACTTGGGAAGAATTAGATTAGAGATGGTATGAACAGCGTTGAGAGATGTAGTGGTCAGCGAACTTGACTATGTTACGAGAAATGGGGTGCCGAACCAATGGTTCATGGGGAACAGTGTAGTCACTCGAACTCGTTTGCAAGCGTTAAGTCGGAGGAAATGGGGCATTGTAAATGTCCCCACCCATCTTTTCTAATCCTCTGTTTATTCACGCTGTCGCCATCGGACAAGTGTTTTTGTTAGGTCGCCATTTTCAATCCCACTGTAAAGGTGGCCATTGTTCGACTTCCGGGACAAATTACAGACATTTTCGCCCATAAATGTCGACGTTGTTCCTGCCTGAACGTGAATTATGTGGGACTACTAATTGTAAATAATGTATTCCCATTCCGTTTTATTCATTCATTTTGCTGTTGTTGTTAATTTGTGCGTTGGCAGTTGCTGCTAGACGAAGCTCACTACTTTGCCAACATCCTGGCCCTCCGTCAGTTCGCCTCCAAGAAGAAAGCGGCGTTGCTAGGGAAACCAGTGGAAAAGGATGCGTGAGTCCTTGTGTCTGTATGTGTGTATGTTGCGATCTTTTTTTTTAGTTTCATATCTTGCCCCTTTTATTATTACTGGAAAAAAGGTTTCCTTGTACGTCTCTGTCATTACCTTTTTTCTGCCTTTGCATCTACCTGCGTCCCCCCCCCCCCTCTCTCTCTCTCTCTCTTTCCCTTTCTCTCTCCTTCTTCCTCTTCTTCTTGTTCTTCTCCTTCTTCTTTTCCTTCTTCTTCTTCTTCTTTTCTTAACAAGACCATTCCTTTTCTGTTCACCCCTTGCCTTTCCCTGTTTTTCTTCTTTTTTTGTCCATCTCCCATCTTCTCTTTATTTCTTTCATTTTATTAATTAGCCCTTCTTCTTCTCTTTTTCTGTATTTTTTCTTCTTCTTCGATATTCTGCGTGTGTATTCTGTCGTGTTGAATGGTATTGATTAAGGAAGGTTTGAGGTGGCTTGTTGTGGTTGATTATCATGTTGTGCTGCACTGTTTTTGTGCACTGTGATGTTTTGTGCGGTATTGTTTCATGCTGTACTGCGCTGCGTCAGACTGCCGCAGAGAAGTTGTTTTGTGCTGTTGGGCGCTGCGTGAGATTATCAAGATGTTGTTCACAAAGTCATGTTGTTGTTGTTATTTAAATATTGAACTGCGTTAGAATAGAATTAAGTTGTTTTGTGCTATGGATTTGTGTGTGTGTGTGTGTGTGTGGTGTGTGTGTGTTGTGTGTGTGTTGTGTGTGTGTGTGTATAGCGCATGCGTGCTTGCGTGCGTGCATGCGCGCGCGCGCGCGCGCGCGTGTGTGTGTGTGTGTGTGTGTGTGTGTGTGTGTGTGTGTGTGTGTTGTGTTGCACACTTTTGTTAGATTTTACAATAGTTTTGGTTCTTAAACGTTTTTGTTTGCTGTTGCTGTCTTATTTGTCATTTTTTTTGGTAGCCTATTTCTTAAAGAACGTTGCCGGAACTACTTCTTCGTAGCCATGGATTCTTTGACGTGCGCAGACGAGAACTCGGTTCATTGTTTCATCCGAAAGATCAGCGATACACCACAACTCAGGGTCTATTAGTGGAGTGGGGCTACCCGCTAGGCCCCCTTTCCACTCATTTGTTACCTAATCCGTTAATGCTTACTCTCTTTTTTTCGGTTATTGTTTTGTTTTGCGAGTGTTCTCTGTTTCCAGTCCAGATTTCTAATTATTTGCCTGCAGTAGTATTTTGTGACTCAGCTGCTGAAGTGGTCAGCTACAAGAAAGTCAGCGTCGGATGGGGATGGGGGGGGGAGGGGGATAGGAGGGGACGGGAGGGGGGATATAATGCAGGGGGGGGAGTAGGGAGGGGATCATCTCATTGATGATCAATGCGGTGAGTCCGTTTGGTCTGAGGTACATGGCTACCATCTATGATATCTGGCACCAATCAGGCCGGTAGAACAGTCCCTGCAGTCATGAGACACCCCGAATGTGAGGCCACGCTATCAGGGCCGTGATAATACAATACAGCTGGTAGTGTACACCGAGACGTTAGACCACCCGGCGATAAATGAAGCTGGGTCCAGGGACAAAAGGGTAAGAGGGGCGGGTAGAGCGTGCGCGCGTGGGATTTGACGTGCGCCCTAATTTATTGTCGATGCAGTTCTTTGTACTTGTCGTGGCACTTCTAACGTGTTTGTATATGTATGTACAATGGCACATGTTTCGTAAACTACTGCTCTTTAAAACCAGTTCCCTGTGAGTGTCATGATCCTTGGCGATTCAGCTTTTTTTTGTGTCTGTACAGGGGTTGTGGTGTATTTCTGTAAATACCGGCAATGTGGGTTTTGTGTGTGACAGTTGGGAGCAGCCCCCCGCTGAAATCAACGCTTTCTACAACCCGAACTCCAATGACATAGGTAAAGTCGAGTGCAGCACGTGTGCAAATCTGGTTATGTTATGTCCCCGTTTCCCACGCTGTGCGTTGTATCTTTCTTACGCACGCACGCACGCAGCACGCACGCACGCACATACACACACGCGCGCACACACACACACACACACACACACATGTATATACTTATGAATGCAGACACGATCCAAACCACCCATTCCACTTTCACATACCCACAGTCACACACTGTCCGACTGTCGGTCTATCTATCAATCAGTCTGTCTATCCCTCTTACTCTCAAAAAATCTTATGACGAACACACACACTCACACACACACACACACACACACACACGGGCGCGCGCGCGCAAAAACACACACACACACACACACACACACACACACACGACGCGCGCGCGCACAAACACACACAACACACACACACACACACACACACACACACACACACACACACACACACACACACACACACACGCACACACACACACACACACACACAGAGGTGGTGGTGATGGAGGTATAAACATGTTATTTTCTTTTGTCTGCAGTGTTTCCCGCGGGGATTCTCCAGCCTCTCTTTTACAGCGAACACTTCCCCAAGTGAGTAATTGCCTTGTTCTCACGCCACTCTACTGTTTGCGTGTGTGTGTGTGTTTGCCTGCGTGCGTACGTGCATATGTGTGTGTGTCGTTGTTGTTGTTGTTGTTGTTGTTGTTGTCGTTCCCAAGCTAAAAGACTCCAGGGATCATCCGAACAGCTGAAGTACTTGAACACTTTGGTACAAATGCATCAGCTAGGGATGGGAACATTACGTGTGTGACGTGTTTTGATTACCCTGCCACGTGGGCAGCCACACTCCGACTTCGAGGGATTTTGGAGACTGATGGTGTTATGCTAGAAGCGTGTCACGACTGAAGACAATCCCCGCATAACTATGCACAGCATAACAACATTTTGATGTAGCCTTGGTGTTCTGTCATATGTCAATTAGTCTGACACAGCCTTAAGCCAAGGCGAGTGTGTGTGCGTGCGTGCGTGCGTCGCGCGCGCGCACATGTGTGTCTGTGTACGTCTGTCCGCCCATCCGTTTGTCTGTCTGTCCCTCTTTCTGTCTCCGCTCTCCTCTCTACCCCCTCCCAATTCTTTCTCTTTTCATCCCGTGCGTGTGTGTAGGCCATACATGGATTTGGGAGTGTGTCTGCGTGCGTGCGAGTGTGTGTGCGTGCATGCATTGCTCCATATCCAATACGTTGATGATGTCGATGACGATGAAGATGATAAAGATGACGTTGATGATAAGATCAGGCTTAAGAATAATAAAAAAAATGGCTTGCCAGCCGGCCTGCCTCTCAGATCGACAGCAAACTGAGTTTGTGATCAACGGGAGAGCCAAGCAGCCTCGTATTGGCAGTGCTATAGAATGATGGAATCGTTTTTCAATGCAGACAGCAGTGCGCTTGGTCCGTATCTTGCCGTTTAACTCCGCCTCCATTGAACCAATTTGGTTTAGTGTTGTAAAAAAAAAAAACTTTTCTTTTTTTTTGGTTTTATTTTAGAGATGTTTTGTATAATGACACCGGAGTGAAGACTTCAGGGAAAAATGAAAAACTATTGCAAGTACTTTGGAAATGTCTCAAACACAAGTAAGAGTCGGCCAACCGACCTCGAATAGAGGCTACTGTGCAGCTTAAAATAACTGTGCCTGTGGAGCTGATGGAATACCAATTGAATCAACTAACAACCTACGCTATTTGGGTGTAGGCTTTGACAGAATGCTAACCTTTAGAAAGCATGTTGAGCATATTATTCTTAAATGCAAAAAAGGCTTATCTGCCATGAAAGCAATGGCAGCTAAAGGCATTGAACAGCGCCATCTCTACCGAGTGTATCATGCACTTGTACTCAGTGTGATAGATTATGGATTAGGGCTTACAACACTGTCCAGCAGCAACCTTCTCAAATTAGAAAGAATTCAAAATGAAGCAATGAGATTGATCCTGGGAACCACTAAGGACACACCAGTTCAAACTATGCGATACCTACTCGACCTTCCTTCAATGCAAACAAAACACAAGCTGGAGCAGGTGAAGGCACATTTCAGAGCCCTTGAAAATCCCCAAAACCCACTTCATGCGGCGGTCAAGGAAACAAAAGGCACTCGGCTAGGACGTGGAAAATCATGGATGGGACAGGCAGAAGACAGTATACAGCTTGTGTGCCAGTTAGCACAAGTCAAAGAAACCAAGGAATGGGAGAAATATCCAGACCACTTGAAGCACCTCTACCAAATTGCCATCGCTCCAGAACTTGGAAGACATTGTCGAGAATGACCAGAAGGCAAAACCAACGCAGAAATTAAGATGCTGGTGGAAGACCTTTGCAGGAAGACAATGGTGCGCACAGTTTAACAACTTCAAGTCTAAAAATGGAGGTAGAAGCAGTGACACAAGCACTCCACTGGCTTACATCCACAAGCCAGTTTCAAACTCAACAAGCCATGATACTGACTGACTCCATGAACCTACTTCAGAAAGTGAAAAGTGGAATGGGAGGCCCTGCTTGGAATGAACTAATGCGCAGCCTTCCATTGGAGAGACTCATGTGGATGTACTGCCCTGGACATGCTGGAGTTAAAGAAAACGAGAGAGCAGACACACTGGCTGGCAGGGCAACAATAAGAACTGGATTACTGCTTGGCCGATCTGATGTGATAAGAAATCTGAAGAATCACTTAAGCAAACAAGAGCAAAGCCACTACACCATAGACCATCTTTCAGATCTGAACATCAAGAGAGGAAGTGGCCGCACATCCAGACTTAAGGGAAGAGCAAGAAACATCACCAACCAAACAAACATTGGAATAATTGCGAAGACTCCTAGAGATTGGGGCCAAACTCATACTGGGCCTTTCCAATAACAGACACAAAAGATGAAACACATGTCAACTGAGATAAGACTTTGAATCTCTTAGGATCCCCAGCGCATACTGTAGACGTGTGTGCGCTGTTGTGTGTTCATCAGTGGGGTGATGCCAGCATGTTAATTAGAGTATCCGTAGACATCATGAGTGTGCAAGCGTTGGTGTGTGAGTGTGTGTGGCAGAGAGTGAGTGTGTGTGTGTGTGTGTGTGTGTGTGTGTGTGTGTGTGTGTGTGTGTTCATCAGTGGGGTAATGCCAGCGTGTTAATTAGAGAGGCCACAGACATGTGTGTGGAAGCGTTGGTGTGTGAGTGTGTGTGTGAGAGTGTGTGTGTGTGTTGTGTGTTTGTGCGTGCACGCGCGCGCGTGTGTGCGTGTGTGCGTTAGATGTGTTTGAGGGGGAGGAGTTGTTGTTGTTATGTGTATGTGTGTGTGCGCGCGAGTGTGCGCGTGCACTTATATGCTGTATTTGATGGTCTTGTTCTTGTTCCTAAGTCATCTTCTGAACATTCACACACGCCGTCACAACACACACACACACACACACACACACACACACACACACACACATACACGCGCGCGCACACTCACACATACACATACAAAGACACACACATACACACAGATATTTACACATATAGCCTACATGCAGATATGTGTGCTCACACAAACCCACAAATTACACACACACACACACACACACACACACACACACACACACAAAATATGCACACGCACTTCTGCAGACGCATACACACACACACACGTGCACACACACACACACACACACACACACACACACACCCAAACAACGCGCACACATGCCTGCGCGCACACACACATACACGCGCGCGCGCGCGCACACACACACACACACACACACACACACATGCGCCCACGCACACACATGGGCCCATGCCTACACATCATACACACACGTGTACATCCACCACACACACACACACACACACACACACACACACACACACACACACACAAAGTGGTAGGTAGGCACTCAAGAAGGTCTGACCAGCGGGTTGGGCTAATGCGTAGGTCAGGCATCCGCTGAGTCGTAGCCACGAGACCCTCTTCTTCAATAATTGTCTCATCTTTGTTGTTAATTCATTTATCCATCAGCTTCAAATCATGCGTAGTGTGGTCTCAAAATTTAGCGGGTGTGGTGTAGCGTATATGGACTAGTCCGCACGCAGTGACGCCACCTTGATAAAACTGAAACTGAAACTGTGGATCCAACGGCTCTGATCTGACTCCATCTGCTTCATACGCAGGAAATGCAAATGATGAAGTCGACAGCCATTTCAGATTAAAAATCAAAACACACACTCTTTAGCAATTCTAACAGAAAAATGATTTGGCTCAAACAGCAAAATTTTTCTTCCCTCCAGGAAAGCAACCACAATCAACCAGTTGATTATTCTGGATTGTGTTTTGTCGATCCAGTGCTTTGTTTGTCCGTGTCCTTGGCGGTAACTGACCCCCTCTCTTTCCGTATTTGCCTAGTTACTGAGTCACAGCGTGAGTGAGCTCCCCATCTCCAGAGGGCGCCACCAGGTCCATCCACCGACGGTCGCCATGACCTGGCTGAGGCGGGTCGACGTAGAGGCGAACTCGTCAAGGACACAGACGTGGAGATGAAAACAATGCGAGAAGTCCTCCGGGAGCGGAGCGTGCAAAACAAGAGAACTCGAGAGCCTTCAGGGTGATCAGTGCACGTTGTGAAGATGGTGCTATTACGTGACATCATAGTCTGAGACGACGTAACTCGATGCTTCCTTTCATATGTAACATATTACGCGTTATGTATGCCCGGGAGAGGCAGACACTTGATGTGCTGGTCAGGTAATTTGAGCGACTGTCTGCAAGACGCTTCCATTAAGCCGTGATGGGGGTTGGGGTGTTGCTTTCAGGGCCGTTGTTGTTTTGCTTTCAGGTCACTGAACTACGGCGGCATAGGAGTGGTGATTGGCCACGAGATCACTCATGGATTTGATGACAGAGGTGAGACCTTGGATGCAGATTGTGTGTGTGTGTGTGTGTGTGTGTGTGTGTACTTGCGCGCGCGCGCGCGCGCGCGCGCGCGCGCGTGTATGTGTGTGTTTACACGCGCGCGTGCACGTGTGTTTGTGTGTGAGTGAGTGAATGTGTGTGTGTGTGTGTGTGTGTGTGTGTGTGTGTGTGTGTGTGTGTGTGTGCTTGTTGCTTAAATTCCTGATATTTGTATGTGCATGCGTGCGTGCATGAGTTTCCGATTTGTGTGTGTGTGTGTGTGTGTGTGTGTGTGTGTTGTGTGTGTGTGTGTGTGTGTGTGTGAGGGAGTGGGAGTGTGTGTGTGTGTGTGTGTGTGTGTGTGTGTGTGTGTGATACCCACAAAACAACTTGCATTTTCGCCTTACAAAGCGCTACCGATGCTATTTCAAGATTTCAGGAAACCAAATCGGTGAATTTATCCCAGAGTTTGGAGCAATTCCTGTAATCAGAAGGGGTGTTACGTGCGGTCTGTCCAGAATAATCTTTGAAGGTCAACAGCCATGTGGCAAATCACACTCAAGCTTAAAAAAAAAGAAGTAGCATTATCAAGACTTACCATTTGAAAAAACCCAGCAAATTCAAACTGTTCTCCCTCGCCTCAGTTGAAGTTTTGACGATCTGATAGCAGGTCACCTAGCCCTTTCTGACCCAGAGTAAACGCTTGTGTGTCGTGGCAGGGAAGAAACAGATTGTGAAGACCTTAAAAGGGTACCTCGTTCCACGCCAAGTTCGCGAGAGAGGCAATGCGATACACGAATGTGTTTTGCCTTGTTTTCAAAACTGCCCGAACATTTTCAGTCGGGCTGAGGTCAGGTGAGTGTGCTGGTCCAACAAGATCAGAATGGACAGCTGTCTGTTCCACTGTGTCTCGGGGCTTGTAAATGGAGGGTTTTATTTTGTCTTCTTGGTGGTGGAGGTATCGCCTCGTCGGATAGCTGCTGAAGTAACAGACAAACGGGCGGAGATGTTTTGCAGCACTCAAATATCAGCTTACTTCTTAAAGAGTTCCCCGAGCCTTTCTTACGGGCGAGATCACTCACGCTTGAGTTTGAAACACAACCTCCCACCGCACCGTGAATTGTAGACCACATGCTGTTGGATGACAAATGCAGATTGTGGACTTTTGCAGCACTGTTCTTCTACCGGTAGTGCTCTGGTCGATCATCGTTTCATCACTGAACAAGATGCATTTCCAGTGATTTTTCACAGTCCTGTGCAGTCTCGTCTGACTTCACTTTCTCTGATCTTTCTGTTCTCTTCCCTGCTGATCACGACCTTTTCGCGGTTCTTCTTTTTGTCGTCATCAAATGACGTGTTCTGTGCACAGCCCTCCACGAACCGGTCTCACCAGCCGCAAGGTTCAATTCGCAACGACAAGCGCAAAAGGTGTGCAAGCAGTGCGGTCACCAGTGATGAATCTCGGACTACAGCCATAGCTCTGACACTAGCTGTCCACTGATCTAGTCTTGCGAATTCGTTTCAGATCTATCGCCAGGTCTCTTTCGCTCATCTGAAGCCATCATCTGTCGGCAGGGCTCTTTCATTCATCTGAAGCCATCATCTGTCTCCAGGGCTCTTTCACTCATCTGAAGCCATCATCTGTCGCCAGGCCTCTTTCACTCATCTGAAGCCATCATCTGTCGGCAGTCTGTCGCCAGGGCTCTTTCACTCATCTGAAGCCATCATCTGTCGCCAGGGCTCTTTCACTCATCTGAAGCCCATCATCTGTCGCCAGGGCTCTTTCACTCATCTGAAGCCCATCATCTGTCGGCAGGGCTCTTTCACTCATCTGAAGCCATCATCTGTCGCCAGGGCTCTTTCACTCATCTGAAGCCCATCATCTGTCGGCAGGGCTCTTTCACTCATCTGAAGCCCATCATCTGTCGGCAGGGCTCTTTCACTCATCTGAAGCCATCATCTGTCGGCAGGGCTCTTTCACTCATCTGAAGTCCATCATCTGTCGCCAGGGCTCTTTCACTCATCTGAAGCCCATCATCTGTCGGCAGGGCTCTTTCACTCATCTGAAGCCCATCATCTGTCGGCAGGTCTCTTTCACTCATCTGGAGCCATCATCTGTCGGCAGGGCTCTTTCACTCATGTGAAGCCATCATCTGTCGCCAGGGCTCTTTCACTTATCTGAAGCCATCATCTATCGCCAGGGCTCTTTCACTCATCTGAAGCCATCATCTGTCGCCAGGGCTCTTTCACTCATCTGAAGCCATCATCTGTCGCCGGGGCTCTTTTAGCTACCTGAAGCCAAAATCAATGGGCAGGACTATTTCAGTTAATTGAAGCCATAATCAGCGGGCAGGACTATTTCAGTTAATTGAGGCCATAATTAATGGGCAGGACTATTTTAGTTAATTGAAGCCATAATCAGCGGGCAGGACCATTTCAGTTAATTAAAGCCGTAATCAGCGGGCAGGACCATTTCAGTTAATTAAAGCCGTAATCAGCGGGCAGGACCATTTCAGTTAATTAAAGCCGTAGTCAGCGGGCAGGACCATTTCAGTTAATTGAAGCCGTAATCAGCGGGCAGGACTATTTCAGTTAATTGAAGCCGTAGTCAGCGGGCAGGACTATTTCAGTTAATTGAAGCCGTAGTCAGCGGGCAGGACTATTTCAGTTAATTGAAGCCGTAATCAGCGGGCAGGACTATTTCGGTTAATTGAAGCCGTAATCAGCGGGCAGGACTATTTCGGTTAATTGGAGCCGTTATCAATGGGCAGGACTATTTCAGTTAATTGGAGCCGTAATCAGCGGGCAGGACTATTTCAGTTAATTGAAGCCGTAATCAGCGGGCAGGACTATTTCAGTTAATTGAAGCCGTAATCAGCGGGCAGGACTAGTTCAGTTAATTGAAGCCGTAATCAGCGGGCAGGACTATTTCAGTTAATTGAAGCCGTAATCAGCGGGCAGGACTATTTCAGTTAATTGAAGCCGTAATCAGCGGGCAGGACTAGTTCAGTTAATTGAAGCCGTAATCAGCGGGCAGGACTAGTTCAGTTAATTGGAGCCGTAATCAGCGGGCAGGACTAGTTCAGTTAATCGGAGCCATAATCAGCGGGCAGGACTATTTCAGTTAATTGGAGCCGTAATCAGCGGGCAGGACTGTTTCGGTTAATTGAAGACATAATCAGCGGGCAGAGCTCTATCAGCGATCCGAAGCCATCATCATACAGCGTCTTTGTCCAGCTGGCCCTCGCTAAATAACGATATTGAGAACTTTATTTTCCCCTGTCACTGAGACTTTCTTCGCTTTCCTGTGGTCACAGGCGAACAGGAGAAATTCTTAAGATCGGGTCTAGGTGCTGATGTCTGCTCCACAAACAGGGTTTATTTAGGTGCAGACTTGTATGATGACAGGAACTGACGATGGCAGACAGAAACAGTTGGGTTGGAGATTATAGCCCCCCCCCCCCCACCCCATCCCCTCATATTCTTGCTGTTCGCTGCATCTCTAGCCTGTCTGTTTCCCAGCAAAAGTTTCCCAAGGTATCCACTACTATTTCCAAGATAACACTTTCTGGAAGTAAAGAACAATGGAAACTATCAAATGCAGTGGTATCAACGGGCAGAAGAAGGTGGGGGAGGAGGGGGGGGGGGGGGGGGGGGGCGAGTTGGCCTTTTTAAACATGAAAAAAGAAACAAGTGCCCCTGAGTTTCACCCATGTAGACTGACGCTGGTTTGAGATAAACATGCTCCTAAAAGGGCAATATTAGGCAAAAAACAAACAAACAAAAAACAACAAACAAACAAAAATGCCCCCAAAAAAAAAAAAAACCGAGTTCAAACTCCTGTCCGGGGACTTATTAGGACCTTTTTTCCTTTAGAAAAAAATGTCTTCCTGTTTGTATTTTGACTTGGACAAGCATTGAGTTACAAACATGCAGCCGAGACATTCTACATGCACCAGGAAGTGAAACTGACACGGAGAAATTTCCCGGTTGCAAATTGCCGACATTTTAATGTAGGCTCGACTGGGCGCAAGGTTTTTTTTTGTTGTTGTTGTTGTTGTTGTATGTTTGCCCTTTCCTTCCTTTGCGACGCATACGCAGAAGCA
>CM065718.1:64064559-64072059 GCA_033310375.1 Conus canariensis | reverse complement strand
GGCGTGCTTCACTGAGCCTTTTGTGAACTTGCGGACAGAGCTGTTTCGGCAGGCGTGTGGGAAGTTTACTTCCATGATAAAATTCTCACTATGATGTGTGTTAACCGTCTTGCTGAGGGGAGTATCATATTTGAACATTATGAATACGAAAACAGTGTGTTCATTTTTGACCAGTTGTTGAAGTATTGATATAGGTTGTCCTTCCAAGACGTGTCATTTTCTGCGTGATTTTTTGTTGTTGTTGTTGCAATATATGAATAAGGTCGTGACAAGCAAAATTAAACAGACTGCAGTATTGCTGAAAAGGAAGCCAACATACAAATAAAAACAAAAACACAGTGCATAGCAATTTTCAGTAAACACACAATAACAAACACACACACACACACACACACACACACACACACACACACACACACACACACACACACACAGGTGCATTTTCGACAAACGTGCGTTGTTGGGACGCTATGAGATTTGATTGATCGAAGATGGCTGAACGTTTGAATGTCTTTGTTGTTGTTTTTGTTGTTTTTTTCTTGTATTTTTTCCCACTTCTTGGAAAAGGTTATGGTTTGTGGTAGCAGACATTATTACAAGAAGCTGTGTTTGTGTTAACCACAGGAAAGAGTGTATTCCGACTGATTCATAACATCACATTGATTAACGCCTAAGGCTCCTTATGGTGATGGCCCATCTTCCCGATCAGTGCGTCCCTCCACTCCTCATTTCTACCATTGTTTGGTATTCGATGGAAGGAAAAGTCTTCGTTTGTCGCCTTCCGAGTCGTGCAACTAAGAATAGTGTGGCAAGATACCCTCACCCCACTCTCCCCTCAGGCATGTTGAAATCAAGCACGAGCAGTTTTCGATTTCTCTGGCAGAAAGTCGATGTTTTGACAGCCGGAAGCAAATTTCCCAAACGCACGCCAATCCATAGCTGTCCTGAACATATCTGACGCGTAGAGAAATTAGCGTGTCTCTGGCCACGTGAAGCGTGCCTGCCATTGTTGATCGTTCGAGCAGTCCATTGCTGCACACTGTGAAATCACAACGGCTAACCGCCGACTTGAATCAAACATGCTTGTTGATTCTGTTGAGCCTGCTTCTTGATGATCGCAGACTGCACCAAGTTTGTTTTGTTTGTTTTGAAGATTTGTATGCAGCCATGTAGCAACTCGCCAAACCTCCACGTGATTTCAATGGTGACGGCTAACAGGCAGCTCTTACTATTGGCTGGATAATTTTACTGGACAGAGAAGAATTATGGCCCGTTGTGTTCCGTCACATCATGGGTGGATGATTGATTGGTTGACAACATGGGTACATGTCGACATACCGGCTGTTCAATTCGGCCACAGGAAAGTGCGCTGTCGAAGGATTTTTCTCTTCGTGGCACCACCATGAAGCTATGGCAGATAACAGACCAGTCACTAGTGTCTTCGTACCATCCACCACACGGATGTCTGACAATTTCGCGCGTTGACTACGGATACCACAAGATGCAGTCCGCTAGTTTCATGTACCAAGAGCGAACCCCCTAGCATGTCGGTTAAAAGGGATACAGATTAAAAAAAGAAAAAGGGGGTGTAAACTGTCTAATGTCTGTTTTTACCTTTTCCGTAGAAAATTTGGTTCAGTTTGTATACAAACAAGATTGCCACCTGCATCACAATCAGCAACGTCCGTTTGCTGGTGCTCGTCACAATCCGAGTTCGGGTGCTTGTGCACCATGATCGGAACATTGAAGTCAAAGTTACCCAGAGTTATCTACCTTGCACAACTGCGTTTTGCGTTGACAGACCCCTCCCCCTCCCTTTCACCACCCCCCGCTGGAAGGGAGTAACCCACAAGAGACCTTTATGGGTTATCTTATCCTGATCTTTTCCAGGATCAGTAGACAATCCCATTAGGTCATGGTTGTGATCTTTCAATGCCCTGCTTTCAGTACTGCTGATACGTGTGAGGAAGACTGATCTGAGGGCATGATGGTTCCACAGTGACTACGTGTTGGGGGTGCGCTGTAAGGGTTGTGTCTTCTGTGTTTCAGATCAACGGCAAACACACCCAGGGAGAAAACATAGCGGACAACGGAGGACTGAAACAGGCCTACAGGGTAAGGACTGCACGTGCTGTGTTGTATTTTGGGTGTTGTTTTGTGTCTGACTGTTGTCAGGGATGTTGCAGAGCACAGGGGAAAAGGGCTCACTGGGTTTAGGGGTCATGAGGGATGACGTCCCTTGCATAAGACCAAATACAGCGCGGACAGACTGTCCAAAGCTGACCAACAGACACTAGCTGCCACGGGAAATTCGCTGAGCGTGAACTTTCTTTAAAACTCCTTTGTGGACATTGTACATATTGAATGCAAAGACGAAGGGGTTTTTCTGCCTGTTTTTTTCTCTTTCCTTCTTTTTTTTTCAAGATGCGTCTACGGTTTTCCATATACTTTTCACATCCCTGTCTATGTTTGTATTCACACACACACACACACACACACACACACACACACACACACACACACACACACACAGAGAGAGAGAGAGAGAGAGAGAGAGAGAGAGAGAGGGGGGGGCAGTATAATGGACAAGGAGGTCGTGAAACGGGCTTAACAGGTGTGCATTGTGTTTGACCGAGTTCTTTCGTATTGTAGTGCATTACATAGCGATAAGCAACATTCCTTTCCCTGTCCTTGTACTGCATACACAGGACTGAATTACATTTCATGGCATTCCATGGTAATGCGAAACATTTTGGTAACAATAGGTATCTTTTTTTTCACCACAGTGAAATCCAGGCTTCTGCTCCCCCTTGCGAGAGCGCGTCGCCCCAGTCATGTGCCTGGGTTTTTTCCTTTGATATGGGGGGGGGGGGGGGGGGGGGGGGGGGGGGGGGGGGGGGTTCCATGTATGCGTTTGGTATGTCTGACAAAACTGGGGGGGGGGGGGGGGGGGCGGAATAGCTCAGTTGGTAGAGCAACGGACTCGTAATCCAAGGGTTGCGGGTTCGAATCTCCGCCGGGCCGTTTCGGTACAGGGGGATTTTCCCGTCGGAGTTAACATTAGTTCTGACTCCATTTCCCATACAGTCCTTCGAATGAGACTATAAACCGAGGTTCCGTGTGTGAACGCACGCATAACATCTTGCACACACGTAAAATCCCATCACCAACTTTCGGAAGAGAAGGCCAGTTTGGCCGTTGGTATGGATGACACGTTACATATAGCATGCACCTTCCTCGAAGATGGAGTATGGCTGCCTTAATGGCGGGATAAAAAAAAACGGTCATACACACAAAACTCCACTCCCATTGTTGGGTAGATGGGATTAATACTTGTCTGTCCATATAGGGAGTGTCCGCAGGAGTATCAGCCTGCGTACGAATAAGAAGTCTGACGAAACTGAATGTTCGACCTAAGCTTGCCAGAGATCATCACTGCCTTACAGACTCGGCTTCTTCTCAGTGCATTCAGTGCATGATGTTCAGGGGGCTTCAGTTTATTGTCTCATTCGAAGAACTAGGGGCTCAGACAGCTCCTCCAGGTGCAGCGCAGCGTTAGGAAGGGCAGACAGAGGGAAGCGAGGTGGGCGGGTGGGGGGTTCGAACCACGGATCTATGACCTTCCGCCATCCCAAGCGAGAGTGTCAAGCATTGTGTTGGAGTACGTGTACGCTGTGTGAGAGTCTGACTGTGAATGTGCGGGCGTACTTGTGTGCAGGGATACGAATGCACGCACGTGTACGTGTATCATTGTATGCGCTTGTGTGGATGTAGTCATGTCTTGCTGTTTTCTTTTTTTGTAATCTACCTGTCTGTAAACATGTGTGTGTGTGTACCTTGTTTGTAGGCCAACGTGTGCATGACAAATCGCGCGCGCGCGTGTGTGTTCGTTCGTTCGTACTTCTGTTTAACGTCTGTGTGTGTGTGTGTGTGTGTGTGTGTGTGTGTGTGTGTGTGTGTGTGTGTGTGAGCGCGAGTTGTTATGATTATGACCTTCCATTTTAAATCTCTCCGTGATTGTGTGTGTGTGTGTGTGTGTGTGTGTGTGTGTGTGTGTGTGTGTGTGATGTGTGTGTGTGTGTGTGTGTGTGTGTGTGTGTGTGTGTGTGTGTGTGTGTGTGCGCGTTAATCTGACAATAAATTGGTTTCAGTCAGTCAGTGTGTGTAAAGTGGCAAATTTTCAGACTTAAAGCCGAAAAAGAACGCTGGCATTTCGTGGCTATCCGTACATCTTTTGAATAGAAAAACATAATAATCGTAGCCAGTCCGAGTACCCGCACATTAGCGCTGAGGCCAGCGTTCACATAGGTCAGGTCAGGAAACTGAGGTTCAGCTGACGGGCATTACTGTGTGGCGGGAAAGAGGAAAAAAAAACCCACACAGAGAAAACGAATTTACACGGGCGCGCGCGGCGCACCACACACACACACACACACACACACACACACACACACACACACACACACACACCACACACTCACACACATACACACACCTCATACACACACACACACACACACACACACACACACACACACACACACACACACACAGAGGGAACAGTGAAAGAAAAAATTTCAAAAACGAAGATGATAATGATGGGGCTATCGCGTTGCTCCACCATTTTGACAGTTCGTTTGCAGTTGAGGCTTTACCGGAACTCGGCGTGACAGGGAAAATTGGGCAGAAATTGGATCTCCATTCCCTCTGGCCAGCTCTGGCCATTTCCAATGGGACTGATATTAGAAATAATTTTCAAAATATAGAGAGAGGTAGAGAAAGAGAGAGAGACAGACAGACAGACAGGGAGAGAGACGGAGAGAGAGAGACAGGGGTGGGGGGGAGGGGGGAAACGGGGTTGGGGTAGGAAAGGGCTTAAGGAGAGGGACTGAGTGAGAAGAAGAAGAAGAAAGAAAGAGAGAGAGAGAGAGAGAGAGAGAGAGAGAGAGAGAGAGAGACCACAAGAGAGAGATTCCGTGTCCTCTGTGTCTGTCTTCTTTGTCTGTTTCTCTGTCTGTCTGTATCTCTCTCTCTCTCTCTCTCTCTCTCTCTCTCTCTCTCTCTCTCCTCTCTCTCTTTCGTTATTTTTTTTCTCTGCTCTGCCTCTCTGTAAGTTCTGTTTTCCTCCATCTGTCCTGTAACATGTAACTACATCTTTGGGTTGGAACTTTCAGCTGTGTTTGTCCTCTCAGCGTCTCTCACCCAGTCTGTCCGTATTTCGGCCTGTCTTACGGTTTTCTTGATTTTTACTGTGTCTGTCTGTCTGTCCTCTTTGTCTGTCTGTCTGTCCTCTTTGTCTGTCTGTCTGTCTGTCCTCTTTGTCTGTCTGTCTGTCCTCTTTGTCTGTCTGTCTGTCTCTCTTCTTTTAGGTCCGAGTGTCCTTTTTGTATGATTTGTCATGTTGTTGCTGCTGCAGTTGTTGTTGTTGTTAGTCTTCTTCTTCTTTTTCTTCTTCTTCTTCTTCTTCTTCTTCTTCTTCTTCTTCTTCTGTCTGCCTCTCTGTCCGTCTGTCTGCCTGTCTGTCTGTCTGTCTGTCTCTCTTTTCACGATTTTTTCACCATTTTAAACGCTTGTTATCAGCAACAGAATCTGTTGCGGACAGTTTCTGCATATCATCTGCTTTCTGCGGAGGAGAGCTAGAATGAGCCGGGGTGGTGGTGGAGGGGCGCTCACTTCTACGAACATTGTGACTCGGCACTTTTTGTCGTCAGTAGTGTTAAGGGTATGAGGGTGCTGGGCGGGGGGGGGGGGGGGGGGGGGGGGGGGTTGGAGTGGGGGCTGTCTTAAAAAGTGATGTCTTCAGAAGTTGTATCAGAACGGGCACCACAACACATTACCGAAGTGATCCATCAGCAGAGCAGAGTCTCCCATGGTGGATTGCCTCACTGTCACCAGACACTGTCAGGTCTCTGTGCAGTGCCTGTGTTTGGGCTTCGACGGGATGTGGCGTGGATGTGGCTGTGTGAGTGCATCGTCGGAAATGAGCCTCGTAGGAGCCGTGCTCAGTGGAGGACAGGGTGGATGAGAGAACCCAGTGCCACAGATTTTAAAAGCTGTTTATACTGACTCTGCCGGACAACGTAGACAAACAAATCACAAGACAAACGACGACGCGTTTTGACCTCTTAAGTCTTCTTCAGGCAGGATAAACAACACTCTTTCGACCTCTTAGGTCTTCTTCAGGCAAGATAAACAAACACTCGAATTTGACAAAGATAAGAGATTGCTCGTTCTTCATTTTCGTTGTCCTGAGTGTTGATTATCTTGCCTGAGGAAGACGTAAGAGGTGAAAACGCGTCGTGCTTTGTCTTGCGATTCGTTTGTCCACGTTGTTCGGCGGAGTCACTGAAATACTTTTCAAAATTTGTTTAGATTTCCACCTGCAGTCGCCTCACTTTGCAACTAACTAGTGCCACAAGTTTACAACTGCATCTTTAACTGGTTGATTTTCAAGGATTAAATTGCTGTTCTTGGCATAGGTATCTCTTGAGAAAAAAAAAGATACAGACTTTACAATGATCCAGATTCGCTGGCAGATGCAATGGTGTACATTGCATTCCGTTTAATTTCCAGGAGACATGATTACGAAAAAAAAATTGTACTGAGCTCTCATGAATAATTTCTGAAGTTCCGCGTTGTAATGCTACTGATATATGATTGGTTCATAAGACATTTTTGTTTTATTAATGATTGGATTATCTTCACCGTCATCATTGTCATCGTCGTCAGTGTGATCAGCATAATCCTCGCCTTCATTTTAACTACAATCCTTATCTTAGCGCGCGTGCGTGGTGTGTGTGTGTGTGTGTGTGTGTGTGTGTGTGTGTGTGTGTGTGTGTGTGTGTGTTTGTTACGGTAATGGGTAGTGGTGATGTTGCTTATAGCCCAGCTGACCACAAAGGGCCATATCAGGGCTGTCACCGCGTTGAAGTCAACTCACAAGTCATTGAAAAAAAAGGAAACCCTCATTTACACACATATTTGAAACACACCTTCCAAAAACACACCGGAAATTTTGTTAAAAAATCTTTCCTCCGTAAAATCCTAGATCAGATGAAAAATATTATTAATCTCCCTCGGAAATTCAAAGATCACATCAGGGGGGACATCTCTGAACAAGGTTGTCATGGAGTCTGCTGTAAAGTGTTTATGTCTCACATCAGTAAAGTGGTTATGTCTCACATGAGTGAAGTGTTTATGTCTCACATCAGTAAAGTGGTTATGTGTCACATCAGTAAAGTGGTTATGTGTCAAATCAGTAAAGTGGTTATGTGTCACATCAGTAAAGTGGTTATGTGTCACATCAGTAAAGTGGTTATGTGTCACATCAGTAAAGTGGTTAAGTCTCACATCAGTAAAGTGGTTAAGCCTCACATCGTGTGTGCTTACAGGCGTACAGGAAGTGGGTAGAGGTACACGGGGAGGAACAACCTCTACCGGGAATAGGACTAACCCACGACCAGCTCTTCTTCCTCAACTATGCTCAGGTCGGTCGTTCTG
>CM065718.1:64039559-64062059 GCA_033310375.1 Conus canariensis | reverse complement strand
TTGGGATTATTGTACCAACATTCACTCTTGGGTCCATAAGTTCTTCTGCACTGAGTGCTTGAGTGTTTGTTTATTGATCATTTATTTATTTATTTTCTTATTTCGGGTTCTCAGATTTGGTGCGGCAATATGCGTGACGAAGAAGCCCTGCATACAATACGGACCTCAGCTCACAGCCCAGCCCCAATCCGTGTCCTGGGGCCTCTGTCCAATTCCTTAGACTTCGCCAGGGCGTTCAACTGTCCTGTGGGAAGTCGTATGAACCCTCGTCACAAGTGCTCGGTGTGGTGAAGGAGGGATGGAATAACAACACCGATGACTTTTGTTGTGGCTGGTTTCCTCTGTTCAGAGGCACGGACACATAGCCTGGTGAAATGAATTTGTTTTCATTGTTATCTATTTATTCATTGTCTTGATTTTATGTGTGTGTGTGTTGACCTGCTTCCTCCCAGCCTTCGGAACAGGGATCGGAGCTGTGTCATCGCACGTTCTTGCTGCAGGACAGGTCTGATTTCGGTATTGATTCCGTTCAGTTTTTTTGTGTTTTATTTTGAGTTTTGTTTTGTTTGAATTTTGTTTCGTTCACTGGGTGGAGCAGGTTTTGTTTTGTTTTGCTCTGTTTCGTCTGTTTTTTTTTTTTTTTTTTTCGTTTTCGCGATGGCAGTGAGAAATTTTTGATGATGGAAATGACCACGAGAGGATTGGTGATTATTTGGAAAGCAATGTTTTTAGACTGTCGAGTCTGGAATTGTTTGCCCTTCTCTTTTTTTTTTTTTTTGCCTTTGTTTTCTTCTCTGCTAAATAAACCCACTTTGAATTAAGATTTTGATTGTGAATCGGATGAAATCATGTCCAATGTTTTAATGCCGAAATACTCATGGTAAGGTAGGTACATACCTTAGAGAAAGTGTGTATATTTTTGTATATATGTATATTTGTATCATCAGATAGTTATGCCTAATGACACTGGTTCCTTCTTTTTTTTTTTTTTAATATAGTCTCTTACTTACTGTTCCTTCAATCCTGTCTTCTGTATCATCCTACTTTCCAACTTTCCTATTGTCGTCTGTTCCTCCCGCCACACAGTTTTTTTTTCCTTTCTTTGTTCCTTTCTTTGTTCCTTTCTTCGTTCTTTCTGGTCATTCTTTCTTACATTCCCTTTCCCTTTCTTCTTCTTTACCCCACTCATTTTTCTGTTCCTATCTTTTCCGTTGGCATTTCTTCTTGTCCCTTCCTTTTCATTCTTTCTTCTCTTCTTTTCTGTTTCCCCTTCTTTCTTCTTCTTCTTCTTCTTTCATTCTTTGCTTGATTTCTCTTCCCTTTTTTCTTTTTTTCTTTCCATTCGTAATTCCTCTTTCATTTTTGCCGTCCTTTGTGCTACTTTTCCATTTCTCGCTTCACTTAATTCCCTTTCTCTTCAGTTTTTTTTTCCCGTTTTTTTTAATATTTTTTTTTTAGTCTTCTTATTTCATACAAGTCTCGTTTTTCCTTCCTTCCTTTCTTTTTTTCATTCGTATCTTATTTTTTTTCCCCTTTTTCAGTCTGTCGGGATGTCCTTGTTTTTTTTTTTTTTTTTTTTTTTTTTTTTTCTAAGCATTTCTTCCTCCTCGTCTTTTTAAGTCTATCTTCCTTTCTTCCTTTTCTCCAATCCTTCTATTCATCCCTTTCGTCCATTCTTCTGTCTTCCCGTTTCCTGAACCCCTTTTTTGTTTAACAGCTCCCTTTCCTCCTTCACTTTGCCCACTTCAGTTCGTTCCTCTGCTTTGCAAAGTTCTTCTTCTTCTTTCTTCTTCTTCCTTCATTCTTCTCTCTACCCATTCATTCTCCCCCCCCCCCCCCCCCATCTTCCCCCCTCTTTTTTTTTTAAAAATTCAATTAGAAATCTGAGTGTACTCTCGTCGATTTTTTTCTTAATTATCTGTTCAGTTTAAAAACGGAGAGAGAATGCTTTGGAGGGGATGAAAATTAAACAAAAAAGGTGTATGGCCAGACGAGCAGGGGGGAATATTGATTCTGGCAACATGAGGTTACTGCGGAATGGGTGCAATTTGTATATGATGTAAATTATGGGACGCGGCGGAGACGAAATAAATCCCCCGCCCCCCCCCCCCCCCCCCCTCTTTTTTTGTCTCTTGCGCATGTGAGCGTTCTCCCTACTTCACCATCCCCACCTTTGTCTCTCACTTTTTCTCATTCCCTCCCTTCCTCTCTTTCTGTCCGTTTGTGTGTCTGTCTGTCTGTCCGTCTCTCTCTGTCCCTCCCACTCTGTCTCCATCTCTGTATTCTCCCATCTCCCTCGCCTCCCCCTTTCCCTCCATATGAATTCCCCCCCCCCACCCCCTTGTGATGGCGCTGTCAGTTCGTTCTGTCCATGTCTCTATTCGTGTCTGTCTGTCTGTCTGTCGTGTCTATCTGCCGGCCCTGCTGTGGCCCTCTCTGAGTTTCTCACCATATCAGTTTTCTCCGTTTTGGTCTGTCCATGTCTCTGTTCGTGTCTGTCTGTCTGTCTGTCTGTCGTGTCTCTCTGCCGGCCCTGCTGTGACCCTTTCTTAGTTTCTCTCCATATCAGTTTTCTCTGTTTCGCTCTGTGTCACCTCCTCGAATCAGGACACCTACGGAAACTCTTTTGATATTTGATGCGATTGTGTGTGTGTGTGTGCGTGTGCGTGTGCGTGCGTGCGTGCGTGCGTGTGTGTGTGATTTGGAAAGAATTTTGTTTTTCTGTCCCGCTTTTCTTTTTTTTTTTTTTCTTCCTCTCTATCGTCATTATTTGAAAAGAAGATTATTTCGAGCAGCGTTGAGGAGACGCTCTGTAAGCGTGGTTGGACAAGAACCAGGAAGTGAGGCTATTGGGTGTGTGATTGGTGTCCGAAAGGACACGGTGTGATCATCCGCCGTCATCGTCACCCCAGCGGGAGAGGGAACAAAGCTTATTTTTCTGTCTGTCTGTGTCACTGGCCCCCACCGCCATCCTCACCCCCTCCTGCCTCCCTTTCCCATCCCTCCATTTTTCTCTTTCATACACGAAACTGTAATGCATCTTTTGAATTTCTCTCCTTGTCATCTTCACATTGCCTGGGGCGCTGTGATAGGGGAAGGGGATACACGCGCACACACACAAGCACACACACACACACACCACACGCACACGCACACACACACATCGCGCACGCGCACTCACGCACATTCTTTCTCACACACTGAAACAGACACACGCAGACACAAGCACACACACACACACTCACACACACACGCACTCTCTCTCTCTCACAGAGACATAAGCGCGCTCGCTCGTATGCATTCAAAGACATTCACACTCTTTAGTTTTTAACCTGAGCTCTCCCACCTTGCCATACCCCTCCCTACTATCCCACTACCTCCGTTTCTCTGCATCTCTCCCCTACATACCCCTTCCTGTCCCCCTCCCTTTCCATACCCCCCTTACTTTTCCATACTGCATATGTGGAAATTTTGCTGGGGGGGGGGGGGGGGGGGGGGCGGAGGGGAGTAGTTTTGTGTATGTTCGTGTGGATGTTGCATGTGTAGTTGTATGTCTTGAACGCACTTTTTTTTTGTCTCTCTAAGGGCTGTACAGTAGATATGGATGTATGGATATTGTATTATACGAGTAACGACTTACATTTTGTTTTCTTATTGTTAACCTCTTGATGTTTTTAAATGTATGTCTCTACTGTCTGGCATCCTTTTCCCACATGAAAAAAATATATACCCTGGTATTGTCTGAAGTCTCTTGCTTTCATGGACCTGGCGTGTGGATTTTTAAGATCCCAAATTATTGTTAAGAAGCAACGTGTATGTTGTTGAATTCCATGTTACGAAATGTTCAATTTTTTTTTATTTTTTACAAAACTGGCCATTGTGACAATATTACACACACACACACACACACACACACACACACACACACACACACACACACACCGTATATGCCGGGTTGTTATCACATTACTCCAGCTCTGTCTTGTCCTTATTTTTTAACTTATTTTTCGTTCTAAGTGATTTTAGGGAAAAAGACTGAACTATATTCTACACATTGTCGACCATGTAGTTGACAGTGGAGAGAATCAATGATGACAGCAGACTGTGTTGTGGGGTGACAGGTGTTACAAAGACACTTACCATTTTTTTTTCTTTACCTCAGCAACCAAAGTCCGTCTACCCACTTTGCCTCTGCAAGATTTAAAACAACAACAACAAACAACAAACAAACAAACATGCTTTGGTGATAACGACAGAAAAAACACAAAAAACAAAACAAAACAAAACAAAACACGCTAACAGTGCTGGTGGTTATCAACACGCGATTTCGTCTCTTTCAGCAAACAAAACAAAACAAAACAAAAAAGAAACGCAAACAAAAATAAACAAAAGATAACCGGGGATGGGTGTGTGGATGGAGGTGGCGGTGAGTGGCTGCCCATTGTTAACCGTCATTCAATCCTGACCAGTGGATGAATTTTAGTACGATTTCTCTTAAACTCAAGCCGTTTATTACTTTTTTTGTTGTTGTTCGGTGACAAGATGCGTTTTGATTTTTTGAAATACGTTTTTAATGCCAGGGAGTTTCTGTCCTGTGTGGCTTCTCGTGCACGACCTTGAGATCCAGTTATACATGACCTTACTTTCATCCCTCTCCATCCCAACAGGACTCAGCAGATTTATTACTGTTAATGGTGATATGACTATCATTGTCTCATTTGTTTCATAACTGCTATCATTTTAATGTGATTTTTATCATGAGTGCATTAACTGGTTGTTGTTAGTTATTGTGATAACGTATAGTCCGTCGGTGTGTTGTGGTTAAGTTGGTACAACTGTCGTTAGTTGCTTAGATGTTTGATTAGAAATGATTTGTGACAGTACGTGCATACGCGCACTCATGTATACCAACACAGACACACCAGCATGCACGCCGGCTCATGCGCGCACGCAGCACACGCACACGAACACACACACACACACCACGCCCCACGGAGGAACATACACATGAACTCTCGCACACACAGAGACACCCAGAAAGGTGATTTTTTCATTCATTCATATCAATTACCTTTCATTTATGAATACACACATAATGATGTAGGCCTGCATGCATACATAAATACGTTGATGCACGCACACGTACATACATACATATATTCATATACGCACACATACATACATATAAACATACATACATAGTTACAAACATATAAACATACATACATACTTACAAACATACATACATAATGCACACATGTATATGTACACGCGCGCACGCACATGTACCAATGCATAATGACAGTTGCCATGTAAATGTCCACCGCTTTAGTGTTGTTGTGCGCGGGTCTTTTTGTGCTGACTGCAATAAAGACAGTGTCCTATCTCAAAACTAAGCGCCAGTTCTCGTGATTCGTGACGATGGAACAGGTAACACGTTTCTGTCAGTGTGCCATTCATCGGCAATCTCCACCACCACCACCACTGCCACCACCACCACCACCATCACTTCCACCACCATCCTCATCATTATAATCATCATCGTCATCACCATCATCACCATTATCATCATCATCACCATTATCATTATAATCATCATCATTATCATCTCATCATCATCACATTATCATCATCATCACCGTCATCATCATCACCATCATCATCATCACCATCACCATTACAATCATCATCACCATTATCATCATCATCACCGTCATCATCATCATCACCATTATCATCATCATCATCATCACTATTCATCATTATCCTCCTCCTCCTCCTCTCATCACCATCACCATCATCATCATCATCAACATCACCATCATCATCATCATCATCATCAATCATCTGCTATCACTACGTCTGTAAGGCAATGCAGTGACCACAGCTTCCTGGAGATAAATCTGTACTGCGGTTCAGCAGTGTTGAAATGTGGCGTCAAGGGGTCGTGAGAGCTTTAACCACTCAAACGGGCACTGCCTGTTCTACGGTTCAGCAGTGTTGAAATCTGGCGTCAAGGGGTCGTGAGAGCTTTAACCACTCAAACGGGCACTGCCTGTCCATTCAGCAACGCTGTTTGCTCACGCGCTGTATTTCAACTGTGTTTTTCTTGTACTTGTTGAAACGAATTCATGACTTTTTACCGCTTGCAAAGAAAGCTGACTGTCAAGAACATTGCTCTCTCAGCACGGCAAACAAGATTTTAAGACGCGTTTCATGGGATAAATGCACAATGTGAAATACAGCCATGTTCAAGATTCATCTCTACAGTGGGAAGAATGATTAGCAACAACAACAGCACCAACACACACACACACACACACCACACACACACACACACACCACACGCACACATACATATTTCTTCCATGTCAAAAAACATTTTTTTGTGAAGGTCCACTCGACTAAAGTCCGTGCTGCAGTTATTCCAAGGGGATCCCACATTTCGACGATGTATGGAGAAAGAATGGCTGGCACACACAGAGACACGGACAGAAAGACAGACAGAACCCACACACACACACACACACACTAACCGAGTCGATAATGTACTCGTCGTACACACGCATACTTAATCACATGCTGGCAATGAAACGGACACACCGAAACAATCAAACTGACAAACACACGCAAACCATTCACGTCATATGCGCATACTCGCCTCCTCTCTCTCTCTCTCTCTCTCTCTACACACACACACACACACACACACACACACACACCGTCCTCCAGTCTGAGGGAGACAACTCCCAAGAGTCCAGACTTGGACGGTTTCATCATGAACTGAAGAACAACAATGCTGGACAACCCTTTCTCCACATTTATATCCTTTATTCACATAAAAAAAATCTTTACAAGCGTAGAAAAATTCCGTACAACACATATTAAAAAAAAAAAAGGTCAGACCAAAGTGTCCTGTACTCAGGGTGGGTTCAACCGCCATCCTTCCCGCCTAACTCTGCCCTACTTTTACCTGTCTCACGTGCCTTTCGCCTTTCTCTTCTTGTGCTATCTTACCCAGGATTTCCGTCTTTTTCTTTTTTTTTTTCTTTCGTCCATCTTTTCCTGTTCCATACCCAGCATGACTTTTTTGTGTCCGTTGGCCAGCGTTTCTTCCCTGTTCTCACTTCCCTTCCCTGCCAGTCCTTCCCTGCCTCTAGGACCCTTAGCTTTCTCGCTTTTCCTGCGTTTTTTCATATTTCTCCCCAATTTCGCATTTCTCTGCTGTTTTTTTTTATTTTTATTTTTATACCTTTCTCTGCTTTTTGTATTTTTCAACTGTTTGGGTCCCTACCAATCCTACTTTTTTTTTTTTTTTTTTTTTTTACCATTGCAACCTTTTCCCTATCTTTCCCAGTTTATCCTATTTTTCCACGTTTTTCCCACCATTTTTACTTCTCCCTGCCTTTTTCACTTTTTTTTCTACCTACCCAACTTTTTCTGACCTTTTCCTTACTTTCCCGTACCTTTCCAACTATTTCCTACAGTCTCCCCTTTTTCCTACTGTTTACACTTTTTCCAGCCTTTCCAAATTTTCCTTAGCCTTCCGACCTCGAGTCTCGAAGTCGGGCGGGTTTGTCCCTCACCCTCTCTACCAGACCTTGACATGTAGGTCTGAGCGCTAGTCTTTCGGACGAATGGACACACATAGGTCTAGTGGGCAGCATGTGTGAAGTGCAAGTCAGAGAACCGATGACAACACGAGAGAGTTATCCCTTTGGAAGGAGGGGTGAGGGGGAGGGGGGGGGGGAGTAAGGAAGCTAACTAACAAACAAACAATCCCTTACGCAGGCAGAAAAAACATTGGGTGTCACTCGACTCTGGCGACGTGTTCCCCCAAGACAGATCGGCCCGGATGTCACACAGAGGAATCTGCCTCAACAATGAAAGTAGACAGGAGAATACTGACTATGCCATCGTTCTGCTTCTTCGTTGTACTGCCCGCTGTTAGTAGTCTCCAACTGTCAAACGACTTAGAAAAAGGAGAAGTGAGAGGTAGTGAATATGATTTTTTTTTTTTTTTTTTTTTTTGGTCTCCTTCATCCTGTTGGAAGATGGACATGAAGGAAAAAGTAACGTATAGAGCAAAGCATGACAGAAATGTTTCAACACGACGCAGGAGAGAATCGTGAACATAGGATAATCGCGGGGGGAAAAAAAGGAAGAGGTCAAAGGTCAGAAAAAGCAGTAGACGATGTGGAAAAGTATGCATGTGTAGTGAAAGTAAGATGAAAGTAACAACTGGAACAATATAAGCAAAAAAGAAAGAGAAAAAAAAATGAAGAACAATAATTTAGATTGTGAATCATAGGCTACGCAGTGAATGTAGAAAAAGTACATTTGAAAAAGTATTGATAAGGCTCCGCCTTACACACACACACACACACACACACACACACACACACACACACACACACACACACACACACACAGAGTGAGAGAGAGAAGAGAGAGAGAGAGAGTCTTGAAAAAGTAGTGACAATTAATTAAAGGAGTATGGCTGCTTTAATGGCGGGATAAAAACGGTCATACACACAAAACTCCACTGCTCGTCTCTACAGGCAGTGTCCGCAGGAGTATCAGCCTGCGTACGCAGAAAGAAAGAAAGAAAGAATAGAAATGTAATCATTAAAAAGAATAATGAAATAAATGGCAACAATTACAAAAGAAGACTACGAAACAGATTGAAGTGTTGAAAAGAAAGCAAACAATGTGCAAACGTTGTGGAAAAGTAGAAACCAACTGTCTTGAACTGCAAATAGGCGGAATTTCGAAGTTAAACACACACACACACACACACACACACACACACACACACACACACACACACACACAAGGAGAGAGAGAGGAGAGAGAGAGAGAGAGAGAGAGAGAGACTGCAAATAGTTTTTCGCTACAGAGAGAGAGAGAGAGAGAGAGAAGATAAAAGAGGTGGGTTTGCGAAAGTCTCAAACAGCATATAGGATTTCCAATCTGAGAGAGAGAGGGGAGAGAGAGAGAGAGAGAGAGTGGCGCAAGATGAACCTTGCCATTCGAGGCTAATAGGGGTACAAGACTGTGCCAAAGGCATGATGTACAAGAAGAAAAAATGAAAAAAAAAAAAATCAGCACAATGTTTTGAATATCCACATTGGGTAGAGGTGACATATTCTGCCCGTGGGCATGTCTGAGGTTCAGATTGTTTACGTGCACCGATGTGACATGCAAGTGAATGACCACTAGTGTCACTCCGTGTGTGCAGGGTGTGTGTGTGTGTGTGTGTGTGTGTGTGTGTGTGTGTGTGTGTGTGATTATGTGTGTGTGTGTATGTGTGTGTGTGCGCGTACGTGCGTGCGTACACACACACACACACACACACACACACGCACGCACGCACGCACGTGTGTGTGTGTGTGTGTGTGTGTGTGTGTGTGTGTGTGTGTGTGTGTGTGTGTGTGTGTGTGTGCGTGCGCGCGCGCGTGTGTGTGTGTAAAACAGTTCAGGGCCTGCTGTCCTCGTTCTGCCAAAGAAGACCGATCAAGCCTCAGAAACTATCCATGTATTATTTCAGCGTCTTAAATCAATCTTTATCAGGGCCAGAGAAGGAATGGCAAGAGACAAAAACCTTCAGTGAAGTCAGATGCGCGGAGAATGAAGCGCAAGAAGAAATTGTCCGTTCGTCCAATGCGCCCCTTGAAAAAAACACGCACAAAGGAGTTCAGGTAGCGACAGCTGTTTCGATCCGCAAAGTGGTCATCGGGCTTTTTTTAACTCTTGGTTGCAGGTGATGATACGCAAAGTCCCAACATAGTAAAAATGTGTGAATAACTGGGTCAGAAGGAGACAACGAAGATGAAGAATAAGAAAAAAAATTACGAGATGAAGAAATCGACATTGATTGATTGAAAACGAGCCACGAACCTTTTGATAAATGAAAAACTCATTTTGTGTGGAGAGAGAGAGAGAGAGAGAGAGAGAGAGGAGAGAGAGAGAGAGAGAGAGGAGTGTGTGTGTGTGTGTGTGTGTGTGTGTTTTAAAGATGATAAAAGTTGTGCCGCTGGCAAAAGCGCTAACAAATGACTATACAACAAAGTCTCATGAACAGCGAAATATTTGAAAGCAGTGCTGAAGGACACGATTATGTCCTGTAGCTGACCCTTAAAAACAGTGCTGATATGGCCTCCCTGTAGGCTGCAAACAACATGACCTGACCCCTCAACAGCTACACGTTTGCTCGATAACAGGTGAAAACTATGTCCCATTAATTCCTTAAGAACGGTGCTATACATTTCTCCGCCAACTGCTGAAAGACAATATTTATTGTACCCCAACCCCTTAAACCGAGTTCTGCACGCCTCACAACCACGGACAGAGAATGTTCGTTGTACAGTACCCTTCTGAAACCCAAAGCTTTATCCTTTGTTTTGACGACGGTGCAAAAAGACGTGTAATCTGTAAACTAATCGTATAAACGTTGAGCACGACACTTTTTTTCTTTTTTTTTTTTTTTTACATCTGTTCAATGACAACATTTACTGCACACTAATCTCTGCAGTCTCAAAGTGCAGATCTTTGCTCAAGAACCGTTTGCCTATGACAGAATGGCACAGGCTGCACTGGTGAAGTAAATCAAGTAGCACAAAATTGGGTAAGCTTTCGGCAGTGGCTGAACAATCAACCCCTCCCTGTATCATGGACACTAACGCCGGTCTCCTTCCTGAAGTCTCGGTGCACGCAGGTAAAGGAATTTCTGAAGTCACTGTTCAGGTTGTATCTTACTTTCCCCATCAAACAAAGTCCAAAAGAGACCCTCATCCTCACGTTCAAATCGCCCACCCGCCACTCGAAAAACGGTAACATCAAACAGAACCAAATTACCAACAACAAGGATGTAAAAAAGGGAGGAAACCAGTCTCCGCATCAAAAAGACAGATTTGAGAGTGATCCCCTCTCTCCCGATATAATGACGTTGTCCCGCGCAACTTCATAGACAATGATTATAAAACATCTGTATAAAAAAACTGATCCCTCGATAAATTCGTCGTCCTTCTTACACAAATCCATTTATGTCAGTGATCAAAGCAACATACATCAAGAAACACCCATCCAAGTAATGATCAGTAAAATATTCCATCTTCTTTTCCCAAGTAAGTCTTCAAGGGGAAAAAAACGGAGAAAAAAGTTCTTCACAAGTATAACAGATCCAAATTAAAAAAAAAAAAGAATCCACATCAGCATAATTGCAAGAAACATATTTACACATTAAGCCATTTGTATTTGATTTTTTCCTGCTGAAATGTGTAGATATGTATTTGACGTAACCCAAGACAACCACACCTCACATTAATTTCATTTTCATTATTTTTTTTCTTTTTGGTGCAACGATCTTTTTCTGATGGTCAGAATGTCTTTTGGACCAGAAAGTTGAAAATCAAACTGTTAAATTCAAGACATGGGTGTATCCGAAGCATCGAACTCGGAACTAAAAATGGGTGAAGCTCTTGAATGAAATGATTATCTTTAAAGAAAATGTTTAACCTCCAGAGCAGTGAGAAAAATCTGTAAACCGTTAGACTGCTTCTTGTGAAGAAAAATGTTTGCGATCTATATCACACAACAGCCAGATGAGAAAGTTATTGCATTCATGAAATTGTATGTCAAAGCGATGAGCTTGAAACAGAAACATAACGATCTGGATTGCTGAGGGAAAACAGAATATCTGCATACTGACACAGACCCGAGTCAGGCGACAATTCCTTTACGTCTAAGGCTGTCTCAGACTTACCGCCCTTTGCCACCCCTTAGTTCAAAAACGATTCCGGAAAATGGCTCTAATTTTCATCCTTTGAAACACATTAAGTACTTCCTTAAAGAATTGTCTGTAAAATGCATTCAGCTTCATGAAATTCAAACTATATTCGTTATTTTGTAATGGGGTTAAATGCCAAATACGTAGGAATATTGTCTTCAGGTGACTTGAGCGCTGTTATCTATGTCGTTATGTCATTTCGTTTTAGTTCTGTTTCATGTGTTCACGGTTTACTCGTTGTTAGCATCGTCCATGCCCCCAAAATGGAGTGAAGGGAAATGCACACTATTCATCGTTTCTTGTTGATGAAGAAGGAATCATTTCTTATGTCATTCAGCAGAAATACTGTGTATTTAAACGAGATACGACGCACTTGATTTTAAAGACAAACTACCTGAATGTAACTGATTTGATGCACATGGATGGCACTGATCTGATAGGTTCAACGTACCATCTGACCTTTTGGAAATCACATACGAAGGATATTATACATACCCACACGTAAAGTAAATACTAGTTTGATAAATCGGTCTGCTCTGATGATCCGGCGAATTACTCACAAGCAATTAATTTCATACAGACTAATAGTTCCAATCAATGAGGACAACGTGTTCATAGATCCGTTAATCTGAAAAATATATCAGATGTACATGACCAAACATATTAGACAACTTAACCAGATGCAAATGAATATATACACATGATCAAACAGAGTATTCAAAATATAACATACATTCCCTTTGATCTCAGAGTCCAATATTGAAACAGGATCTGATCTGTTGGGATCTGACATAAAAATATTCAGATACAAAAATGCACACCGAAATTCCACATTCAACGAACCGCGATGCAATACGATGTAGGGGGATACAATACGATCTGGGGGAAAAATATACACGTGGAAGGAAACCTTGAGTGAGGCATAGAGCAGACAAGAGAGAACTACAAACATTTACTGTATAAAATGAGTACATGTACATTCAGGCAACAAATCGGTTCATCGGGTGACAAGAAATTTAACACGTTGATCTACAGACCGATTACACAGAAACAACACGAAGCCGTGATGCACCGTGCTCTCGCGGATTAATCATCGCCCCAGGTCACCTTACAACTGACCGTGGGTGAGGTGTGGGCACAGCCATCTTTGATGTCTGTAGGGGTACCCCAGACTTTCCGCAATGGAACCACTCCTTGCTGTTCACCGTGGTTATCTTGGCAACATACAGTTTCTGTATACATAAACCCTTCAGTAACCCATATTCAAAGCGTTACGTTCCTCCCTGGCTGGGTTTTTTTGTTATTAGTGATGACAGCCTGTGGGGCCGTGTCTCATGCAAGTTTTATCCAGCTCGTAACACTCGCTAGACATGGCGGGGAAACGGTGTGGATTATGAGTGAGAAACCTCGAGAGTGGCCAATGGCACAAGTCCTGACTTGCAGCCAGGGTAATCTACCAGAGACCACCAGAAAGCTCTTCCGTAATTCTGGAGACTACGAGACTGCTATCTCTCTACAGCACAACTGTATGTTCGCCCCCCGAGTATTACTGTGTTTAAAAAGGGGGAATTCTATACTATCAGCATGTCTTTCCAGTCATGATTCACACTTGTCACCATAAAATGGCCACGTCCATTCCGAACACATCTGAGAAATATCTTACCTCCATGAGAGGATTTTTTTTTTCATTTACAATATATGTCCGCTGTTATATTATTAGAAAACAACACTGATAACAACAACGTAACAGCCATGGACAACGATGAAAAAGGTAGAAAAAAGGAGCTAATCCTGAAATCGTGTTGAGCATGCATCGGGACACTTTAAAGACCTTTAACTATCCGTACATACCCCGTACATTCATTTGAACACCAGTATTCCCTTGGCTCTTTGATGTCCAATCCGTACGATGTTTGGATTCAGTACCGTTTTCTCACAAACAAAGGGTTGTGCGGCACTCGTAAATGGTTTGCACGTCAGGAAACAAAGTGACCCTTTTCAAGAGACAGAAAAACGGCTTATGAAGAAAATCCTGCAAGGAATGGGTTAATAAGTTACAGTTTCCCATTTTCTTCAACAATGCCAGTACAACAGAATGAAAAAAAAAAACAAACAACATATCTTTTGGTGAAAACAAACAACAACAAACTAAGTCTATTGTGTGCTCAACAGGAACATTTCCACATTTTATTCTGTTATCATTTCAACTTGATTTTTACAAATAAGTGTTGTTATGCTAGTCCACTGAACTTTGAAACACTCCACTCGTTTTAATCAGAATACCACTGTACACCGTCAATCCACAGGTGTCCGTGCTGACCGGGATCACACCTCAGTCGTTTGTCTTTCTCCCCATTACACCCAGGCCAGTATCCACAGCGTTGTCCAACAATGTTCACACACATCACAGTTGTCTACAGAAACGGGATGTTTAATTAAACAGCTGTCCACAGTCGTCCAGTGTGAAGAGTTGGTTCATGAGTTGTCCACTGCAACGAACTTCTCAATGAGCTGTCCAAAGTTGTCCCGTATACAGAGCTGTTTAATGAGCTGTCCAGTGTAAAGAATGTGTAATCACCGGCACACAACTGTCCATGTAAACAGCGGCGACGCGGAAAAAAAAAACCCAACAAAACCCCACACAATCTCGTAGCCGTAGAACAGCTTTCAGTTCACATCTTCTCTGCTCCAGCGGCGAACCGAACCATGGGAGAATACCCTGGTACTGTCAAACGCTTCAGTGTTACCAAGGCAGCAGCTGCATGTAGAATACCCACCGTACCCTTGTCTACATACCAACGAATCAAACCTCAAAACAAAAGGGAAGACACGTTCACCATTTCACACAGCGCGTACAGTTATGGGTCCACAGGCTGTGGCAATCGGACTCTTCAGCTTTCATTACTGGCCTGCGTGCTGAGTTGAGCCATGTCCACAACCCTAACAACCAGCGCGGAGTTTGGAACACAAACGAAGAATAAGAAGGAGAAGAAAAAGAAAGAAAGAAGAGAGGAAGAAGAAGAAGAAAAGAAGGAAGTGTCTTTTTCTGTGTAATGTCTTCACCTTGTCAATGTATGTTCAGTTCGGGGGCTCATCTGAAAGGAAAGGTCTGAGCGAAACTGAACTAGAAGACACGGTTCGATGTGAAGTTAGTTCGATATTCAGGTGTGTCTTAAACCGTGCCACCTACCTGGGAAAGGATATAAGTTAGAACGAGGTGGGGGTGCTTTTGATAAAAGCCTCATCAAATTCCCCCATCCCCCACCCCACCACCACCCCCTTGCTCACCCTCAACCGCTCCCCCAAAAAAACAAAACAAAACAAAAAAATAAACAAAAAACAATCAGAGATGAACAATATCATGACTGTATCAGACTATGTCCAACGAGTCAATACACAGTTCGGGAACATACCCTATCCCTTCCCGACTCCATCCTATCCTTAAACTGCCACCGCTCGTCCCCGGAAAAGACACACACACGCACACACACACTGGGCAACACAGCCTTTCCGTTCGTTTTCCCTTGAAAAGCATGTCGGGAGTCAAGTCACGTCTCTCCAACAGCCTGCCGCCTTGTCCCTGCAGCCTGACCAGCCAAAGGTTGAGCGCCGTGTCCTGAGGCAGGTGCCCCCCCTGCCCGTTCACCAGATCGAGCACTTGTGCGATGGGTTCATGTAGGATCTGGGGGGACACTGGAAGGCCCGGGAGAACGCTTCCTGATTCTGCAGCGTACCCGTCACCCTGCGCACAGACCGGTGGTGGATACATGATAACTGACCTCTCCTCCTCCTTCTCCTCCTCCTCCTCCTCCTCCTCCGCCTCATCATCATCATCATCATCATCATCATCATCATCATCATCGTCGTCGTCGTCGTTGTCGTCGTCGTTGTCATCATCGTCTTCGTTCTCGCCATCATTGATCATCACCATTACTGTTGATTCTGTCAACAAGATCACCTCTGGCTTCATGTTTCCATAAACAATTCTTATCATAATTGTCGTTATTGTAATTACCGTTCCCATCATTTGTCGTCTTTTATCTTATATCCACACAATCACATCGGCATCCAGCTGACGCTGCATTGTAAGCATTTTCGCTTGAGCTTGTCCGCAATCGCGCGCTTACGCACGCAAATGTGTGTGTGTGTGTGTGTGTGTGTGTGTGTGTGTGTGTGTGTGTGTGTGTGTGTGTGTGTGTGTGTGTGTATTGTACATAATGTAGACTGCTGACCTGATCACGGAACGCTTCCTTTAGTAGGCGAAATCACTCTTCTAAAACACGGACATAAACTTCTGTGGTACTTCATATTTTTCGCACCAGTTTTGCTGATTTATCTACCGACACATCCATCAAAACTGCACTATGTGACGAATCCAACCAAAATCTAGTTCAGTGCCAAGAAATGAATTTGGAGATACGTGGAGGTAAGTTGACCCAACTCGAACTCGCAACTGTTCCGGAGTGCCTGACCCCCGCCCCCACCCCCTCCCCTTTCTTCCTTAACACCCCGCCCCCACTCTTTCCGGCTTCGTGCCTGACCAGCGAAAGGCTGACAGAGCAGACGAGGATGGCGCCTGAATATTCATGATTGCATTAAGGTTAAAGAATTAAGGTTGAAGGATTAGGTTTAAAGGATAAAGGTTGAAAGATTAAGGGGAAAGAATTAAGGTTGAAGGGCTAAGCTTGAAAGATAAAGGTTAAAGGATTAAGGTTGAAGAATTAATGTTGAAAGATTAAAGTTAAAGGGTTACGCTGAAGCATTAAGGTTACCTTATTAAGGTTGTAAGATTAAGTTTAAAAGATTAAGGTTGAAGAAATAAGGTTGAAAGATTAAGGTTACACGATTAAGGTTAGACCATTAAGATCAAAGGATTAAGGTTAAAGGATTAAGGCTGAAAAATTAAAGTTAAAGGATTAAGGTTGAAAGATCAAGGTCAAGGTATCAAGGCTGAAAAACTATGGTTAAGGAATCGAGCTTGAAAGATTAAGGTTAAAGGATTAAGGTTGAAGGAATAAGGTTGAAGGAATACGGTTGAAGGGTTACAGTTAAAGGATGACAGTGTAAGAATAACGGTTGAAGATTTAAGATTAATGGATTAAGGCGATGGGATTTAGGTGAAGGGATGTGGGTCAAAAGATTACGGGGAAAGGATGAAGATCAGAGGATTAGGGGGAAGGATGAAGATCAGAGGATTAGGGGGAAGGATGAAGATCAAAGGATTAGGGGGAAGGATGAAGTTCAAAGGATTAGCGGGAAGGATGAAGATCAAAGGATTAGGGGGAAGGATGAAGATCAAAGGATTAGGAGGAAGGATGAAGATCAAAGGATTAGGGGGAAGGATGAAGATCAAAGGATTAGGGGGAAGGATGAAGATCAAAGGATCAGGGGAAGGATGAAGATCAAAGGATTAGGGGGAAGGATAAAGATCAGAGGATCAGGGGGAAGGATGAAGATCAAAGGATTAGGTGAAAGGATGAAGATCAAAAGATTAGGTGAATGGATGAAGATCAAAGGATTAGGGGGAAGGATGAAGATCAGAGGATTAGGGGGAAGGATGAAGATCAAAGGATTAGGGGGAAGGGGGAAGATCAAAGGATTAGGGGGAAGGATGAAGATCAAAGGATTTAAGGGGAAGGATGAAGATCAAAGGATTAGGAGGAAGGAGGAAGATCAAAGGATTAGGAGGAAGGATGAAGATCAAAGGATTAGGAGGAAGGATGAAGATCAGAGGATTAGGGAGAAGGATGAAGATCAGAGGATTAGGGGGAAGGATGAAGATCAGAGGATTAGGGGGAAGGATGAAGATCAAAGGATTAGGGGGAAGGATGAAGATCAGAGGATTAGGGGGAAGGATGAAGATCAAAGGATTTAAGGGGAAGGATGAAGATCAAGAGGGATAGGGAGGGATAGGATGAAGATCAAAGGATTAGGGGAAGGATGAAGATCAAAGGATTAGGGGAAGGATGAAGATCAAAGGATTTAGGGGAAGGATGAAGATCAAAGGATTAGGGGAAGGATGAAGATCAAAGGATTAGGGGAAGGATGAAGATCAAAGGATTAGGGGAAGGATGAAGATCAAAGGATTAGGGGGAAGGATGAAGATCAAAGGATTAGGGGGAAGGATGAAGATCAAAGGATTAGGGGAAGGATGAAGATCAAAGGATTAGGGGGAAAGGATGAAGATCAAGGATTAGGGGGAAGGATGAAGATCAGGATTAGGGGAAGGATGAAGATCAAAGGATTAGGGAAGGAGAGATCAAAGGATTAGGTGAATGGATGAAGATCAAAGGATTAGGGGAGGAAGAAGGATAAAGGAAGATCAAAGGATTAGGGGGAAGGATGAAGATCAAAGGATTAGGGGAAGGATGAAGATCAAAGGATTAGGGGAAGGATGAAGATCAAAGGATTAGGGGAAGGATGAAGATCAAAGGATTAGGGGGAAGGATGAAGATCAAAGGATTAGGGGAAGGATGAAGATTCAAAGGATTAGGGGAAGGATGAAGATCAAAGGATTAGGGGAAGGATGAAGATCAAAGGATTAGGAGGAAGGATGAAGATCAAAGGATTAGGGGGAAGGATGAAGATCAAAGGATTAGAGGGAGTAAGGAATGAAGATCAAAGGATTAGGGGGAAAGGAAGAAGATGAAGATCAAAGGATTAGGGGAAGGATGAAGATCAAAGGATTAGGAGGAAGGATGAAGATCAAAGGATTAGGAGGAAGGATGAAGATCAAAGGATTAGGGGAAGGATGAAGATCAAAGGATTAGGGGAAGGATGAAGATCAAGGATTAGGGGATGATGATCAAAGGATTAGGGGAAGGATGAAGATCAAAGGATTAGGGGAAGGATGAAGATCAAAGGATTAGGGGAAGGATGAAGATCAAGGATTAGGGAAGGATGAAGATCAAAGGATTAGGAGAAGGATGAAGATCAAAGGATTAGGGGGAAGGATGAAGATCAAAGGATTAGGGGAAGGATGAAGATCAAAGGATTAGGGGAAGGATGAAGATCAAAGGATTAGGGGAAGGATGAAGATCAAAGGATTAGGAGGAAGGATGAAGATCAAGGATTAGGGGAAGGATGAAGATCAAAGGATTAGGGGGAAGGATGAAGATCAATGGTTAGGGGAGGGAGTCCTCAGCTTAATGGTAGGCAGGTGAGCAAATGATTAGGGCACAGATCGTAGTCACGTGAGATTCAGGCCACACATGAAACACAGCACCCACACCTGAAGCATAAATCTAGCCAACAGATGGAAATCTGCGTGTCAGGCAACGGCACAAACACACATTCTATCAACATTATTGCGACGCGCGCGGCGGCTGTGGGGGTAGTTTTGTTTTCTACATATATATCATATATTATCTCTATTTGACGTGCCAAGCAACGCACAAACACCATCTCTTTGCGCGCTGTGTGTGTGTGTGTGTGTGTGTGTGTATTTCTTTATATCTATATTATTATTATCGCACGCACGATGTGTGTGTGTGTGTGTGTTGTGTGTGTGTGTGTGTGTGTGTGTGTGTGTGTGTTGTGTGTGTGTGTGTACGTGTGTGCGTGCGTGCGTGTGTGTGTGTGTGTGTACACACCTTTAACTTCTTTAACTTGGTGGCGAATGTTCAGGCTTTTCGACATCAACCGCAATAGCTTGCTCCTAAATGCATCAGTTTGGAGATACAAGCATTTCTTTGCCGGCAGAAAACTTGGCGTTGACAGGATTTTCTTTTCAAATATATATATATATATATATATATATATATATATATATACACCTTTAACTTTGACGGAGGGGGAGGAGTGGAACGGGATCGGGGTAGCTGAAATCAGACTGTGGCTGTGGTCTGTTAAAATCCTTTCATCTCAGTCATCAATTTATTCATCCATCAGTTGTAAATTCTACGCGGTTGGGTGTAGAAACTTGGTCCGTGTGGCATAGCGCATATGGACTGCTCCACACGCAGTGACGTCTTGATGAAAGCGAAACTTAAACTATACTAACAGCTGTGGCTCACTACATAAAACCGTATATAGGTGCACACCACCCTAGATCTCTCTCTCTCTCTCTCTCTCTCTCTCACACACACACACACACACACACAACACATTGTGTATCCCCCCCCCCCCTCCCCCATACACACACAACTTTGTTCCATTCAGGATCAGCATTATGAATGTAGTAGCATTTAAAAACGAAAGACACAACCGCCAATGACCTGAGCAAAATTGATGAAGAAGAGCTGGTCCTGAGTGTACTGAAGCATGCCGGGAAGCCTCGGCTCCTCTCGGCCCTGCTCCTTCACCCACTTCCGGTATGCCTACGTCATACACCCGTTACACGTCAAGTAAAATGCGTCACATTGCACACGCGTCATATCAACGATGTCACACGGTATGCACGTCCTTCCAATCAGGTCAGAAATACACGTCATGCCAGCTAGATTGCATGGCACACACGTCATACTAAAGATATTACGTGTGCACACATTATTCCATTCATGTCATCACTGACGATCATTGCGACATCTATGGGCACGATTTTGCCTTAGGGGATCTCGCTCTCTTACACACACAGACGCACCATTCTCTTCCCCGTAACTACTACGCCTTGAAGAAGATGTTTTCATCAAAGGATTCCATTTTACGCAAAATATGAATCACAACAACATTATTACCCTAAATCATTAATGTCCAACTTGCACATGTATATCAGAGAAACAACTTTACACACTCAAACGGATCTTCACTTCCCTCTCCAGCAACAGTCATTTGTGTATCTTTGCAAAACCAACTGATCAAATTAACGACAAAAACAAATTAACTGTTATAATTGTCCATTGGCAGCTGTGATGTCTGCCTACCTGCCTGTCTGTCTGTCTGTCCCCCTGTCTCCCCATGTCTCCTACTCACCCTGTACGCTTCCTTGATGCCACCGTTGTCTGCAATGTTCTCTCCTTGCGTCTGAATTCCGTTCACCTGATCAATTAATTGAATAACCAATCAATCACTTAAGCACTCGGTCAGCCGATAAATATATTAATCGATTAGTCACAAAACCAATAATCAGTCCAAATAAATCAGTTAACCAATTAAGCAGCCAAGCAATTATTCAATCCCCCATGAACAAATCAACCAATCAACTGACTAATCGATCAGTCAACCAACCAACAACCAATTAATCCATCCATCAGCGAACCAGTCAATCGAACCCCGCCAACCACGATCAATCGAAGTACCCTGAGAAACCCCCACTCCCCCAAAACAACAACAACAAAAACAAATCAAACAAACAAAAAGTAAAAAAAAAAACAAACAAAAAAAAAAAAACAACTAAGCTAATAACCAACGAACGAAGCAACTAAAGCCATTGGTATTTTATACTAGACATTATTTTCTTTCTTTCAAATAGATTACTCTGTCACCAGGTTAACCCCCTCCCCCTTCTCTTCCCACCTCTTCACACTGTCAGTCAAGTTCAGTCATTCTGGTGGTGTGTGAAAGTGGGTTGTCGAGCATTCCACTGATCCCTGACATTCAACGTACACATGACCTGTCACATGACAGGCAGGGTTGTTCGTATGGTCTGTCTCCACCGCCACACTGGCTACTTTCTTCAATGCTAACCGTACCATAGACGAGTGCTTATTGTTTCTGTCAAACATTAACTCCCTGAAGCCCTGCGTTTTTTGTGTGGGACTCATCCATGCTTTCGTTTTCATAATTTAAGTTGTTGAAGTTCTCCATTCAAAACCATTTGACGGAGCAAAAGCGCACAAGAACTGGTCACAGATCCTATAAAACGTCCCATTGTCAGACTTTTTTTTTCTGGAATACAGGTAATGAAAACATTTTTTTTTTTTTTTGCTGGAAAAATATTCTACCCGAAATGGTTAAGTCTCATTCATTCAGTGGACACCTATTGATTTTGTAATGTAATGGAAAAAAACCCAGCCCCAAACCCACACACAACAAAACAAAAACAATTTAAAATGAAGGTAAGGTCATGTGATATGTCATGCGTAAATTTTACGACGTAGACAGAATGTTTGTGCATGTAGTGTGTGTGTGTGTGTGTGTGTGTGTGTGTGTGTGTGTGTGTGTGTGTGTGTGTGTGTGTGTGTGGTGTGTTGATCCGGAGATAGGTGTAAGATCCTCGCTGAGAGAGAAACAAAATAAAATAACAAAATAAATACACAAAATGAATGGATACAGAAAAAGAAAGAGCGAAGCACTCGAAACTCGTCTTTCTTAAAACCAAAGGAAAGCCCAACAACCGGGAAACGCCGCAAAAAAAAATTCCCAACCAATGAGAGGAAAGTTTACAGTATTCCGCCAACCGCAAAACCCGACTCATAAAATACTAAGCAACCACTCTGGGGATCCGACAAAAATCCCTACGCTGAGATCATGGATTCCATTTTGATTCACACTGGATGCTAACATTTTGCTGGAGTCCGACAGACGGAATCACCATAAACCGACTGAGGCGACATCTTGTGCTTTGCTTTATTACAAGGCAATTGTGCTTAAATCGTGTTTTCCAGCATAATTAAGAATGATCCCTTGCGAATGTGGCTTGGGGCAGAATTACAAAAAAAACAGGGGAGAAGAAAGTTTAACTGGCTCTCTGCCGCTGATTCGGTTTCTTGTTGTTTATGGGGTATTCAGTCTTTGCCACAAGCGCTATGAATGCTTGGAGGACTAGGGATCAG
>CM065718.1:64004559-64032059 GCA_033310375.1 Conus canariensis | reverse complement strand
TTCATGCAGCGGTCAGTGTCGATTAACCAAGGACTTGCAGACAATGCAATCGATTCCAATCAGAGGCCTTTATTTGTGGGATGGGTTGCCTCTGCCAGTTCCTACCCACAGGTGAGTTTGCTACAGGCTCAAACGTGAAGACTGGAACCGCACAGTTGACTGTCATCCACTCAACAGACGCGTCTCTGACAGTGCCCTTTCAATTTCCTGTCCAACACTGCAGGTGTCCGTGTCTCTCAGGCCCAGTTTCACGCCGGGATGCATTATGAAAGGAAGCATATGATGCGATCTTGACACGTAGCTCTGGCCTCAGTGATCATCATAAAAAAAGGTATCACGTTCTGTAGAATTTCTCGCCCTGATGGCGCGGTGACTTCGGTTTGCACTTGTTCTCCAGGTCCGTGTTGAGGTCGCATCAACGTCAGCGGTATCGGCAAATTCATGGGCACTGGCGTTGGATGGGCTTCGTGACATCCTCTGCAGGGCGGCGGGGGTGGGCCGCTCACTTACGTGGGTTCCACGACTAAGCAGGTATTACGCAGGCTCCACGACTAAGCAGGTATTATGCAGGTTCCACTACTAAGAAAGTATTAGGCAGGCTCCACGAACTAAGCAGGTATTACGCAGGTTCCACGACTAAGCAGGTATTACGCAGGCTCCACGACTAAGAAGGTATTACGCAGGCTCCACGAACTAAGCAGGTATTACGCAGGTTCCAGGACTAAGCAGGTATTACGCAGGTTTCACGACTAAGAAGGTATTACGCAGGTTCCACGACTAAGCAGGTATTACGCAGGCTCCACGACTAAGAAGGTATTACGCAGGCTCCACGAACTAAGCAGGTATTACGCAGGTTCCAGGACTAAGCAGGTATTACGCAGGTTTCACGACTAAGAAGGTATTACGCAGGTTCCACGACTAAGCAGGTATTACGCAGGCTCCACGACTTAGCAGCTATTACGCAGGCTCCACGACTAAGCAGGAATTACGCAGGCTCCACGACTAAGCAGGCATAACGCTGGGTCCACGGACTAAGCAGGTATTACGCAGGCTCCATGACTAAGCAGGTATTACGCAGGCTCCACGACTAAGAAGGTATTACGCAGGCTCCACGACTAAGAAGGTATTACGCAGGCTCCACGACTAAGAAGGTATTACGCAGGCTCCACGACTAAGCAGGCATTACGCAGGCTCCACGACTAAGCAGGCATTACGCATGCCCCACGACTAAGCAGGCATTACGCAGGCTCCACGACTAAGCAGGCATTACGCAGGCTCCACGACTAAGCAGGTATAAGTGCATGCCCCACGACTAAGCAGGTATTACGCATGCCCCACGACTAAGCAGGCATTACGCATGCCCCACGACTAAGCAGGCATTACGCAGGCTCCACGACTAAGCAGGTATTGTCGCCTGTAGAAGGAAGAGTCTGTGATGTACTGCGCATGCTGGATGAAAGCAGACAGCACTGTCTACCACAGCAGTGACTCAGCAGCTCTGCACTGTTCACACCGGAGCCGGGACAGAGCGAATATCGGCGTGACGAACGGCGTGGGAGGAGTACTGTAAATGCGGGCGTGAAAGGTGAGAGACAGAAAACTTATATAGGAAGCATTAGGCAACATATGCACAACACCGAACGAATTTAGGTGAAAAAACAATGCTAAAAAGATGATCTCGAAGATTGTCAACCAGTTGACAGAAGAAAAAGAAAAGCATGTTACGATGAAAAGGGGCAGGATGGCAGGAAGCAACCAAGTGGCTAGGTGAATTTTGACAGAGAGAAGAGAGAGAGAGAGAGAGAGGAGAGAGAGAGAGAGACAGACAGACAGACAGACACAACACACACACACACACACATAGACGGAGAGAGAGAGAGAGTGAGACAGACAGACAGACAGACAGGCAAACAGACAGACAGACAGATAGATAGATATACATACATAAGACAGAAAGACAGACAGACAGACAGACAGACAGAGGGAGACAAAGAGAAAAGAAAATCTGATCACTTTGGCCAACATCCCTTATCGAATAAAAGCAAGACTAAACACATATGACATTACTATATAGTATACATCTGGTAAACTGAGGAGAGAGAGAGAGAGAGAGAGAGAGAGAGGAGAGAGAGAGAGAGAGAGAGAAAGAGACAGACAGACAGACAGACAGACAGACAGAGAGCTAAAGAGAGACTGAGACAAAGAGACAGGCAACCACACACACACACACACACACATATATATATATATATATATACATATATATATATATATATATATATTGAGCGAGAAAGAAAGAAAGAGAGAGAGAGAGAAAGAAAGAGAGAAAGAGAGAGACAGAGACAGAGACATAAAAAGAGAGACAGCGAGAGAGATAGAGAGAGAGAGAGAGGGCGAGGCGAGAAACGGACAGACAGATACGCACAAAGATAAGGAGGCAGCCACATTTCACTCCTTGACACTAAGACAGACAGAGAGCACACATCTGTACATTTCATTCCTTCACACTAAGACAGAGAGCACACATCTGTACATTTCATTCCTTCACACTAAGACAGAGAGCACACATCTGTACATTTCATTCCTTCACACTAAGACAGAGAGCACACATCTGTACATTTCATTCCTTCACACTAAGACAGACAGAGCGCACACATCTGTACATTTCATTCCTTGACACTAAGACAGACAGACAGCACACATCTGTACATTTCATTCCTTGACACTAAGACAGAGAGCACACATCTGTACATTTCATTCCTTGACACTAAGACAGACAGAGAGCACACATCTGTACATTTCATTCCTTCACACTAAGACAGAGAGCACACATCTGTACATTTCATTCCTTGACACTAAGGACAGACAGAGAGCACACATCTGTACATTTCATTCCTTGACACTAAGACAGAGAGCACACATCTGTACATTCCATTCCTTGACACTAAGACAGAGAGCACACATCTGTACATTCCATTCCTTGACACTAAGACAGAGAGCACACATCTGTACATTCCATTCCTTGACACTAAGACAGAGAGCACACATCTGTACATTTCATTCCTTGACACTAAGACAGAGAGCACACATCTGTACATTTCATTCCTTCACACTAAGACAGAGAGCACACATCTGTACATTTCATTCCTTGACACTAAGACAGAGAGCACACATCTGTACATTTCATTCCTTCAACTAAGACAGAGAGCACACATCTGTACATTTCATTCCTTGCACACTAAGACAGAGAGCACACATCTGTACATTTCATTCCTTCACACTAAGACAGAGAGCACACATCTGTACATTTCATCCTTCACACTAAGACAGAGAGCACACTCTGTACATTTCATTCCTTCACACTAAGACAGAGAGCACACGTCTGTACATTTCATTCCTTCACACTAAGACAGAGAGCACACGTCTGTACATTCCATTCCTTCACACTAAGACAGAGAGCACACATCTGTACATTCCATTCCTTCACACTAAGACAGAGAGCACACATCTGTACATTTCATTCCTTCACACTAAGACAGAGAGCACACATCTGTACATTTCATTCCTTCACACTAAGACAGAGAGCACACATCTGTACATTTCATTCCTTCACACTAAGACAGAGAGCACACATCTGTACATTTCATTCCTTCACACTAAGACAGAGAGCACACATCTGTACATTTCATTCCTTCACACTAAGACAGAGAGCACACATCTGTACATTCCATTCCTTCACACTAAGACAGAGAGCACACATCTGTACATTCCATTCCTTCACACTAAGACAGAGAGCACACATCTGTACATTCCATTCCTTCACACTAAGACAGACAGAGAGCACACATCTGTACATTCCATTCCTTCACACTAAGACAGAGAGCACACATCTGTACATTTCATTCCTTCACACTAAGACAGACAGAGAGCACACATCTGTACATTCCATTCCTTCACACTAAGACAGAGCGCACACATCTGTACATTCCATTCCTTCACACTAAGACAGAGAGCACACATCTGTACATTCCATTCCTTCACACTAAGACAGACAGAGAGCACACATCTGTACATTCCATTCCTTCACACTAAGACAGAGAGCACACATCTGTACATTCCATTCCTTCACACTAAGAAAGAGAGCACACATCTGTACATTTCATTCCTTCACACTAAGACAGACAGAGAGCACACATCTGTACATTCCATTCCTTCACACTAAGACAGAGAGCACACATCTGTACATTTCATTCCTTCACACTAAGACAGACAGAGAGCACACATCTGTACATTCCATTCCTTCACACTAAGACAGACAGAGAGCACACATCTGTACATTTCATTCCTTCACACTAAGACAGACAGAGAGCACACATCTGTACATTTCATTCCTTGACACTAAGACAGACAGAGCGCACACATCTGTACATTTCATTCCTTGACACCAAGACAGACAGAGAGCACACATCTGTACATTTCATTCCTTTGCACCAAGACAGACAGAGAGCACACATCTGTACATTTCATTCCTTGACACCAAGACAGACAGAGAGCACACATCTGTACATTTCATTCCTTGACACCAAGACAGACAGAGAGCACACATCGGTCACGATGCAGCAACCTTTTCACGGGCGACCACTTTGGTGGCTTCGTCCATCCAATGAGCTTCCTCCACCACCTCGTAAAAGGCCTGTCGGATGTTGTGAATCATGTCCACCGCCTGTGTAGCAAATAGTCACAGATCGTGTTCAATAACGTAACCCCCTGCTCAGGTATGGTAGAGATGCTGAATCCCAAAGAAAACTGGACGGTCATTCGCGAGAGCGCGGATCTCCGCCAAGGTGGAACGGATCCTGGACCCGTCCTTTGAACTGGATCGGCACCGAAATCTAACAGCTTTGTCTCTTGGTCACTTTCCATCTTACCACCAAGTTTCGTTAAAATCGGTTGAGCGGTGTTTGCGTAATTCTGTTGACAGACAGATGAACCAATAGTCCGCCAGACTGGGGTGAAACAGGTAACACCCAGTTTGCCCAATGCTTTTCACAACTAGACAATTGTCCGGAGGAAAAACAACAACGTAAACGACATTAACATGAGAGCATATTCCAGGTATGGATCTGGTTCTTCAACCAATGTGTTGAGGTTATTGTACAAGGCTGATCAGAAAATCTTTTTTTCTCAACAGTAAATTTCTCAACAGAAGTGTTTTTTGCAGGCATGTATAAGCCTTCTTTTGCCGTTACTTGTAGGTCAGTCACACACACACACACACACACACACACACACACACACACACACACACTCACACACACACACACACACACACACACACACACACACACACTGAAGCATACACATGAGCTTGAAAAATGTTGACTGCTTTCATCTGAGCGTACACTTACTGTGCCCGATTTTATCTCCATTTGAATTCATGTCGAGGTGTTTGACGGTAATTCATAAATTGAACAGTGTTATAACAATATGGTTAAAGAACACAACTACTGAAAGTTAAAGTAGGGTTTTTTTCCGTAAGATAATTTCTACGCTCTGTGGGTTTTGATCATATGCGCCTGCACGTGAGTGCTGCCAACGGAGACAAGGCAAAGAGGGCACCTGTAAAGAAGTTTGAATCACCTTCATACTTTTTTGGAAAAAAAAAGAAAAAGAATCACATTCATGATTTTCTGGAAGGTAAGGTAATGCTGCTTATAGCCCAACCGACCGCATAGGGCCATATCAGAGCTAAAAGAATAACAAACGAACAAACAAAGTAAACATAAATCTCATTTGACATTCTACAATATCATAGCTACAGACTATAGACAAAGAACAACAAACAGACAGAAAGAAAGCGCTTAATTGACTATAAGAAGGACACAAATGGCATGTCAACAGTAAAAACAAAGAATCAACGAAAGAAAGAAAAACTGAGAGAAAAAGAAAGGGGAACCGCCATAATCCAGAAAAAATGACAAACACACTGCGAGACTTTTTTAATAAGTGACAAGGCTATTTACGTCAAAGGGTTTTACAAAACGATATTTCGTACCAAATTAATCCAGCAACATAGCGTTTCCTGTGACACTTAGGCATGTTTTTGTAACAGATTATAAACAGTAAACAAGTGGGGTATTTTTTGCTCCCATAAAGTTAATCGCGCGTGTTCTGATTTTTCGACGTGCTCTAGACTCAATACGCATGGTTTGTGAAACTGGACCATCATGAGCCAATAATCAGCGCCGCAGATAGACATGTAAGTGCACCCGTTTGGTAATAAATTCCAATGGACCACAAGAAGTCAATTCCGCTTCACGATCTTGACATACTGAGAAGTTAAATGCCGTGAAATATGTACCTAGGCCGCTTGGCAGACCGCAAGATGGAACTGGGGGGACGAAAGGAAGAGTAACTAAAATTCAGACACTGATGACGTGCACAAGTCGAATATGCATTTGAACCCATATTCACATTATGCCATAACAACTGATAACACAACAGAATCGTAGTTTCAAAATCTTATTCCAACTGATTTCCGAACTCAATTCCTGTCGTGTTTTGCTGTGGGCGCTTTATTGGGCGGCTAGCATGCATCACCACCTCACACCCTTGAAGTATGTTCAGGGCTATTGACTACAGTGTGTTTGGGAGATTTTGAAGACTGTTTCTCCAAAAACTGGAAAAAAATCAAGAACCCCCCCCCCCCCCCCAAATATTGCTGTTTTTTTTTTTTTTTAAAGAAAGACCAAAAAGCAAAGACAAAAAAAAAAAAAAAGTAACGAAATAAAGCAACAACAAAAAAAGGACTCATAAAATCACAGAAAGGAAGAAAAAAGAAAGAAAGAAATGAATTAACACAAACCGAAACAGACATTCTCCCACCCCCACCCCCCCAAAAAAAGTTGCACCTCCCCTACCCTCAAAACACAGAGAGAGAGAGAGAGAGAGAGAGAGAGAGAGAGAGAGAGAGAGAGAGAGAGAGAGAGAGAGAGAGAGAGAGAGCTGTTCAAACCCACTAAGAAAATAGCTGAACACAAGCACTGTAACAAACAACAAAGCATCCAAACATCCTGACAATAAATACCTCCCAACCCCTTTCCCAGCCTCCTCCTCCCTCGCTCACGCACGAGGCGGTCACTTACCGTACTCTTGGAGGTATCATCGAAGTGTTTCTGCACGAACAATCTGCCCACTGCGTCGCCCATCACCTCCATTCCGCTGACGTACTTCACACACTCCCTCCACCGTGACCGTTCCTTCTCTGCCCCAAATATAGTCTGAAAAAAAGGATGAATGAATGAACGAACGAACGAACGAACGAATGAATGAATGAATGATTGATTGAATGAATGAATGAATGAATGAATGAATGAATGATTTGACTAAATCTATCTGCCGTGATATCTTACACTCTTCTGTCTCTCGTTTCTTTCTCCGCTCTAAAAATAGTAAACAACCCATTCCCCTCTCCCCCCCCCCCATCCCCCCCCAAAAAAGTAGACTACAACTGAATGATTGCCTCCATCCGGACGCTTTGTCGTTGTCGATTAAGTGGTCTGGAGAAATGAATACATGAATTAACACATAAATGTCAAAACGGAAGCCGAAAATAAAGAATGGAACAAAAAAACAGGTATCTTGACCACCCTCCCCCCACCCCCCTTCCCTCCACTCCAGCTCCAGCCCTAACACTGCTTGAACAATTTCGCTCCCTCTCAACATCGCGACGATTCTTTTTGGCTGGTGAAAATGTGGCCTGTACACTGAATCTGTCAATCAACTGATGAAAGTAAGGGTGGGTGGGTGGGTGGGTGGGTGGGGATGGGGGGGGGGGGGGGTTTGGAGGAAACGAGGGACAGCGGGATGGATGGGAAGGGAACGCGGAAGGAAAACAGAAGGCAGACAGGAAGGAAGGAAAACAGAGGGCAGACAGGAAGGAAGGAAGACAGAGGGCAGACAGGAAGGAAGGAAAACAGAGGGCAGACAGGAAGGAAGGAAAATAGAGGGCAGACAGGAAGGAAGGAAGACAGAGGGCAGACAGGAAGGAAGGAAGACAGAGGGCAGACAGGAAGGAAGGAAGACAGAGGGCAGACAGGAAGGAAGGAAAACAGAAGGCAGACAGGAAGGAAGGAAGACAGAGGGCAGACAGGAAGGAAGGAAAACAGAAGGCAGACAGGAAGGAAGGAAAACAGAGGGCAGACAGGAAGGAAGGAAGACAGAGGGCAGACAGGAAGGAAGGAAGACAGAAGGCAGACAGGAAGGAAGGAAGACAGAGGGCAGACAGGAAGGAAGGAAAACAGAAGGCAGACAGGAAGGAAGGAAGACAGAGGGCAGACAGGAAGGAAGGAAGACAGAGGCAGACAGGAAGGAAGGAAGACAGAGGGCAGACAGGAAGGAAGGAAAACAGAAGGCAGACAGGAAGGAAGGAAGACAGAGGGCAGACAGGAAGGAAGGAAGACAGAGGCAGACAGGAAGGAAGGAAGACAGAGGGAGACAGGAAGGAAGGAAGACAGAGGGCAGACAGGAAGGAAGGAAGAAGGCAGACAGGAAGGAAGGAAGACAGAGGGCAGACAGGAAGGAAGAAGACAGAGGGCAGACAGGAAGGAAGGAAGACAGAGGGCAGACAGGAAGGAAGGAAGACAGAGGGCAGACAGGAAGGAAGGAAGACAGAGGGCAGACAGGAAGGAAGAAGACAGAGGGCAGACAGGAAGGAAGGAAGACAGAGGGCAGACAGGAAGGAAGGAAGACAGAGGGCAGACAGGAAGGAAGGAAAACAGAGGGCAGACAGGAAGGAAGGAAGACAGAGGGCAGACAGGAAGGAAGGAAAACAGAGGGCAGACAGGAAGGAAGGAAACAGAGGGCAGACAGGAAGGAAGGAAAACAGAGGGCAGACAGGAAGGAAGGAAGACAGAGGGCAGACAGGAAGGAAGGAAGACAGAGGCAGACAGAAGGAAGGAAGACAGAGGGCAGACAGGAAGGAAGGAAGACAGAAGGCAGACAGGAAGGAAGGAAGACAGAGGGCAGACAGGAAGGAAGGAAGACAGAGGGCAGACAGGAAGGAAGGAAGACAGAGGGCAGACAGGAAGGAAGGAAAACAGAGGGCAGACAGGAAGGAAGAAAGAAAAGAAGGAAGAAAGGAGGCAAGAGAGTAGGGGCCTAAGGAGGTGAGCGATTGAGAAAGAGAGAAAGGGATGAAAAGGAAGGAAGGAAGGAAGGAAGGGAGTGAGGAAGGAAGAAAGGGAAGGGGGGAAAGAAAGGGGGGGGGGGAAGGGGAAGGAAGGTATGAAGCATCAAAAGAAGAAAGGCAGGAAGGAAAAGAAAATGGAAGGAAAAGGAAGAGAGTATGGAAGAAAGAAAAAACAAACAAACCAAAAAAAAAAAAAAAAAAAAAAAAACCCGACCCCCCCCCCAAAAAAAAAAAAAACGAAAAAAAAACAAAAAAAAAACGAAAGGAGGTAGGAAGGAAGGAGCGAAGGAAGGGAGGTAAGAAAAAAAAAGTACACTGTCTTCATCAACACTGCTCTTTCGCTGCCCCACATAAGATCTTGAAAATGAATAGATGAATGAATTCTAGTGTGACTGATTCTGTTGATTTTATTTACACCCTCCATAACTTCAAAACCGCTGACAGATAACTCACCCCGCACACAGGAAGGAAAAGAAGGAGAGAAAGAGGCAGAAGAAGAATGTGATGAAGATGGCAACGATGCCAATGTCGGCTTGAGGCAGATTTCAGTTAGAAGAACAGTAGAAGGGAAAGAAAGAAAGAAAGAAAGAAAATGAAAGCTCTGGCGAGAGAGAGACAGAGAGAGAGAGAGAAAGAGAGAGGGAGACAGAGACAGAGACAGAGGCAGACAGACAGACAAACTGAGAGAGAGAGAGAGAGAGAGAGAGAGAGAGAGAGAGAGAGAGACAGACAGACAGACAGACAGACAGACAGACAGACGGACGGAGAGGGGGGAGCACCTTGTGGTATTCCTTCTTGACGGTCCGATACTGACGAGGGAAGTGGTCCACATGGTCCATCAGCATGCGCCAGATCAGGTAATTGACGATGGTCCTGCAATCAGGTCACCACACCAATGTTCATCAACACCTAGCATTCCCCCCACCCCCCACATCGCCCGCCATCCAACCCCCTTCTTCTGCCGTCTACCTCTGCAATGTTTTCTTCTTTCACCCACCCTGCTGATGGCGATCTTGACGACACCGACAATGTCACCGATGAAGTTGTGGGCAGTTACGGCGACGAGAGGAGAAGGGCTTGTAGCGCAGCAAGGAAACAGACGATGAGCAGAGACAAGAGACAGTGATCCTAACGATGACCAGCAGTGTGGTGTTGAAGAGTCGTGTAGTGCTTGGAATCACGTCGTATGATATTGACGACTTCGATGACGACGACTACTACAATGAAGAAGAAGAAGAAGAAGAAGAAGAAGAAGAAGAAGAAGAAGACAACGATGACAATGACGACGACGACGACGCCGACGACGACGACGACGACGACGACGACGACGACGACGACGACGACGACGACGACAGAAGAAGAAGAAGAAGATGATGATGATGATGATGATGATGATGATGATGATGATGATGATGATGATGATGATGATGATGATAACGTGTTCTGTGTTCTGCTATAATGTACAATATTGTATTGTTTTGTATCGTGCCGTCAACACCAACACATCTACCATGTGTTCACAGACAGGTAACGTTCGGTAGCGCGCTGTTGGCCACAGTATTGGCGGAGATGATGACGTTAATAATGTCAGTGATGAAGCAATTGACAATAACGACGAGAACTGGAAAGCAGCTTGGGCAGAAACTGACTGGGACCACTAAGCATCTGTAAACAGAGGCCAGCAGCACGGCAACTTTTCAAGACACAGTGGGAGGTTCCCTGCACCTGCCGGATTCCGACAAGGCTGTATGGTATCATCCACATTGTTCATCAGCTTGGACTGTACAATGACAGATGTCCTGGAAGATCACACTAGTACAGTCTGCATAAGAGGACAAACCATCAGAAACCTAGGGCTTGCTGATGACCTCAACGAGCCGGCTGAAGCAGAGAGAAAATCGTCCACCTCGTGAACCGTCTGAACGGAACAACTACCAGATACGTCACTGTAATCAGTTCATAAAAATGCAACCAACCAACCAACCAACAAATAAACAAAAGGTAATGACGAACAGCACAACGCCAACTGTGACAAAGATTACAACAGTGCGCAAGAACTGGAGTCTGTGAAACACTGCAAAGATCTTGACGCTGTCATCAGTTAAGTTCAAAGACAAATCCTTGCAGGAACTGCACAAAGAGCAGCAGCACTAGCAAAATCTACACCCAACCTGAAGAAACAAGAACATCGTTCTCAAAACTCGGCGTGAAGCTCTGGCATAAGATTGTGCCTGTAGGCACGCCAGTCACGGAGTCTGGTGTGCTCTCCGTCTTCCTGTAGGCACGCCAGTCATGGAGTCTGACAGCAGAACTGCTAAGGAAGATCAAATCGGTGCAGAAAGACGTGCCTCCAGTGAGTAAAGTGCATCTCGGGTATCCAGCATGTCAGAAACGATGAACCTCTCGGAGTAATCAGACAGGAAACGAGTCGCTATGAAGAGCGGCTGGCCGCTGTGAGGACATGCGAGCTGAAGTGATCGGGACATGTACCGACAACAGACTCGCCAAGACCCTCTTCTAAGGAACAGTACAGGGCAAGAAGACGTTACAGGGCAGACAGAGAAAGAGGTGGACAGACACCATCGTGAATGGACCGGGAAGAGGTTACAGGTTACAGAGAAAGAGGTGGACAGACACCATCGTGAATGGACCGGGAAGAGGTTACAGGTTACAGAGAAGGAGGTGGATAGACATCGTCGCTGCGTGGACCGGGAAGAGGAGACAGGGCAGACAGAGAAAGGGGTGGACAGACAGCATTGCTGAATGGTCCTGAAAGAGCTCGGCCGAAACCATGCCCTTGTCCGCAACCGTCACAAGTGGAGACAACTGGTGCAGCCGTTCATCGCCGCACTTTCTCCAAGGCCCTGATGAATTCCGGGACCAGTGGTCAGTATTGTGCTGTGATACGTTTTCATTCTGTAATATCATCATGGGTCGTACTGCGGAGAAAGGGGACAGTTTCTGTTTTAGATTCTAATCGCTTGAATCTTCGTTGCAAATGGATGAATGCTGTCTTTAGCGGTGGATGTCAGAAAGCACATCTTTTCTGATGATGTGCCTATTTCTTTTGTCTTTGTACTCCATCAATAAGTGTTTGCAGTTGAACACAATTCGCCACGACCGGTCCCAGGTCAATAGTTGTGTCCCCCCCCCCTCCTCACTTTAGCATCATTTAAGTCTACAAATGTAGACATATTTAGGTAACTTATTTACAAACGTAGCACAGTGCTTTAGGAAATATTCGTAGACCGGTATACATCGTATCATTCTAATACTGCTACTCGTAAGAAATGCATATATGCTTTTGGTGAAAAACATGCAGGATAGATAGAGTCAGACAGAATGATCGGTATGGATACACAAATAGTATAGGAAAGACAGACAGATGGACAGACTGACGGACAGACAAACAGACAAGCAAATAAACAGGAACCCAGGTCAATGTTTGTTAACGCGTCCCGATACTGATACTATGTTCACTAAGACAGGTTCGACTCTCCAACCAACCAACCTTTTACTGGTGCTGCTGTATATGGCCGCCATTTCCCGGAGGTACTCCGGCGCGTAGACCACGACCTCTTCAGTGTCTTTGACCTCAATGTTCACTGATCTGAACAACCTCTGCAGGTAACCCAGCCAGTCGAACTGAAACACAAGTCACGTTCATCCTGAATTTTACGGGGCAGGTCACGTTTCTCTCTCTCTCTCTCTCTCTCTCTCTCTCTCTCTCTCTCTCTCTCTCTCTCTCTCACACACACACACACACACACACACACACACACACACACACATATATACAGAGAGAGAGAGAATGTCCAGTTTTATGTAAGGCAAACTGTGCAGTAAGGATGGTGCGTTTCTCGACCAAACACCGAACGGGGCAGACGAGTTTCTCCACTCGATAGTTTCACCCCAGTCTCTATGTATGCCTGCTGAAGACTTCAAGTTCGTCCTTGTAAGCAGGGACCGTGGACAGAGGGATAGTCAGCTGTGGTAGGCACGCTTCACTGCGCTTTTGGTGAACTTGCGGATAGAGTTGTTTCGGCAGCCGTATGGTAAATGTACTTCCGGTCACCAAATTTACAGAATGAAATATGCTGGCCTTCTTGCTGTGGGAAGGGAAACACTTCTAACATAGGAATACAAACACATTCAATCTAGACTTAACAGCGAAGTCTTGATAAATGTCCTTCGAAAACATGTCATTTGTTGTGTGTGATTCTAAGCGATTGTAAGAAAGGTTTTGACGAGAAAAGAGAAAAAGGCTGCAGTGTTGTTGAAAAGAAGCCAAGAGATAAATATACACACAAACAGCGCAAAGCACTTTTATCATAACCCAAAATGCAGAAAAAAGACAGCATATTCGACGAACATGCTTCCCTCAAACGTCAATGCGATTAATCAACACATTTAGAGAGAGAGAGAGAGAGAGAGAGAGCGAGAGAGCGAGCGGAGAGAGAGAGAGAGAGAGAGAGAGAGAGAGAGAGAGAGAGAGAGACAGACAGACAGACAGACAAACACAAAGATAGACAGACAGAGAGAACACGAAGACAGACAGGCAGGCAGGCACGCAGACAGACAGACAATGAAGAACATACCCCGGGGATGGCTGTCATAAGCTGTCGTATCGTCATTCGGTTGTACAGTTTCTCAATGTCTCGGCGCTCGGCTTTGGGCGTGGTCACCTGAAGACGGAGAAAAGGAACCAAGCAGGTACTGAACTGTAGTGCGCTGTGTTGTAATAAATCGTCCCGTGTCTAAATGTGTGTTGCCTTGTTCTGTATGCGTTGCATTGTGTTGTTCTGTAACTGATTTATTTCACTATACTGCATTACGTCAACTTTCATGATACAGCAGTGTATTTGTGTCTTGAATTATATTTCATTGCATTGCGCTGTTTGTATTGTGCCGTGCTGACCTGTGCAGCACTACAGTGTACTGCTGCTGCTTCGTTTTGTTTTTACAGTGTAATGTGTTATAATGTAATGTATTAAAATATATAGTATTGTAGTTTAATTGAACCGTTTTATATTGCTTGATATTGCACTGTGTAGCACTGGGTTGTATTTGCATTGTGTTTTTGCAGCATTGCATTTACATTGCATTCTATTGCGCTGTATTGGACTAACATTTTGCTGTTCATTATCACAACATATTTCTCTGACTACCCTCTCCCTTGTTGCCGTGGTTTAGTTTACGTGCGCCACGTGCCTGCTGAATACAGGCCATTCCAAACTGAACGAATTTTCAGCTATCTGTCTGGATCATCTTTCAGTTGGCGATCCATGATCATTGAGTTATCCGTATCTCCGCGATCATCGGAAGGAAACAGGATCGCTTGTTATGCACAGGGAACTCTCTGGGATCGCACAAGGAGAAGAAACCCAATAAAAGCTCTCCGGTAATGAAAACCCATTTGTGACTAATTGACAAACTTTCCACTGACGGTGATCAGTTTCTGATCAGCTGAGCTAACTTTGCAGCCCCCCCCCCCCCCCCCCCCCGATCCCTAAAGAAACATTTCATACTGTAGAGCCGTAATATTCACAAACGTAAATCCACAAACTTCTGGAAATAAATACTTCAGCCTTTGGACCAAGAGACACAGCTGAAATCGATTTCACATTCTAATCAAAGCCGGTCTGATCCCAGTAAGCTTTTAAGCTGACATCTGTCTCGGCCGATCACCGGCCAGAAGTATTTTCCAGGAAGCGGTCTCTCCCTAGAGAGCAAGAGCGCTCAAACTTCAATGAAAAATCGATGTGAAGTTCGTCTGACTCGGCAATCTCTGTCATCTAAATCGCGGACCGCAGACTTCAATTAAGAAAGAAGCGATGCTTCGTCGGAAGTCCGCGATCAAGTCACGCGAATTACGGGGTCGTTCGATTTAAGGGCAGTACGGGGTACGGGGCTTCGACTGATCGTCTCCACACGCTTCCCTGAGCACAGAGAGAATCTGGGATCCCATGGTTCCACTCTCGTGCGACTCAGGGTTTTTTTCCTCGCTCTGTCTACTGGATTTGAAGCGCGGGTCGGTGTGCCAGTCTTTCAGAAGGGACGATCACTGAAGTACTGTGTGCGGCGTGCATTCGGCGCGCGTGGAAAGAAGTCACGGCAACAAGAGAGTGGCGAAAGTCTCTGGGAAACTCCTCTTGGTTCACAGGCCAAAGACATAGTCAAAGAAGAGAAGCACAGGTGGCGCTGTACTCTGGCGACGTCGTCTCCCCGGGGAGAACGACATGAAATTAACACAGAGAAATCTGTTTTGTGACGAACTATGCAATACAGAGCCAGTGCCAGACAGTGAAACGTCACGGTATATTACAATACACCTCAAAGCAATACCCCACAACCTTGCACAATTACATAGCAGAATGTGTCATATGCTATGCATGAAACAACACGGCATATTGCAAAGTAGCACACAGTATAACACAGCACCATGCAAACAATACAACACAACACAGTGCAGTATACTCTGATGCTATTCACCTCAGCTCGATATGATAAGGTGTAACACAGTACCATACACAGATTGCAACATTACAATGCACTGGAAAACAACACCATACAGCGCAGTACAACGCCATCGTACAATACGGTTTCATGGTGTTATACAGTGCAATACTTCACTTTGCAGTACTCGATATCACAGGACACTGCATAGCAATTCAACACATAACAAAGACACTGCATTACAATTCAACACATTACAAAGACACTGCATTACAATTCAACACATTACAAAGACACACTGCACTTGCAGTTTAACACATTACAAAGACACTGCATTACAATTCAACACATTACAAAGACACTGCATTACAATTCAACACATTACAAAGACACTGCATTGCAATTCAACACATTACAAAGACACTGCATTGCAATTCAACACATTACAAAGACACACTGCATGCAGTTCAACACATACAAAGACACACTGCACTGCATTCAACACATTACAAAGACACACTGCATTGCAATTCAACACATACAAAGACACACTGCACTGCAGTTCAACACATTACAAAGACACTGCATTGCAATTCAACACATTAACAAAGACACACTGCACTGCAGTTCAACACATTACAAAGACACACTGCATTGCAATTCAACACATTACAAAGACACACTGCACTGCAATTCAACACATTACAAAGACACACTGCACTGCAGTTCAACACATTACAAAGACACTGCATTGCAATTCAACACATTACAAAGACACTGATTGCAATTAAACACATTAACAAAGACACTGCATTGCAGTTCAACACATTACAAAGACACTGCATTGCAATTCAACACATTACAAAGACACTGCATTGCAATTCAACACATTACAAAGACACTGCATTACAATTCAACACATTACAAAGACACTGCATTGCAATTCAACACATTACAAAGACACTGCATTACAATTCCACACATTACAAAGACACTGCATTGCAGTTCAACACATACAAAGACACTGCATTACAATTCAACACATTACAAAGACACTGCATTGCAATTCAACACATTACAAAGACACTGCATTGCAATTCAACACATTACAAAGACACTGCATTACAATTCAACACATTACAAAGACACTGAACTGCAATTCAACACATTACAAAGACACTGCATTGCAGTTCAACACATTACAAAGACACTGCATTACAATTCAACACATCACAGTATACTACAAATCAATGCAATACGCTACGGCACAATTCAATACTGTGAAATAGTATGCAAAACAATACGAAACGGTACAATACAACACAATACAAAATAACGCATTTCAGCGTTATACAATGCATGACAACAGCACAACACATAACAATGCCACACATTACGATGCAATGTAACTCAACCTAATACAACACAATGCATACAACTCAACAAGAAAATACAACACAACATAGCACAATACAACACAATGTAACACAGCCCCAAGACAGGATGTTACAATTCAATGCAATACAGTACAGCACAATACGACATAATGCGAAACAATACACAAAAAAGCATACCCACAGCACAACACATCAGAGCACGAAAGCAAAAATAGAATTCCCGAGCCACCAGGCCAAACTGAAGGAACAAAGAAATGCGTTTGGACCTACTGGGTCTTCTTCAACAGGACAAACAACATTCAAAACAATGGACACAAAGGGTGAACACACAGTCACTTCTTTCCTCGATCTGTGTGCCAACTGCAGCGTGGGTGAAAAACGAGAACGATGGAACGGAACTGAAGAGATCTCAGGAAGCGGTGGATTATAACTGTTAAAAGAAGGGAAAAACAACAACAACAACAACGACAACAACAACAATAATAACATCAACAACAACGACGACAACAATAATAACAATAATGATAACAACAACAACAACACAACAACAGTAGTTATAGTAACAACAATAATGATAACTGAGGCGGAAGAAGAGCAAGAAGAAAGAGGAACAGTCACAATAATTGTTACTGCAACAACTTACTACTACTGCTACTATTATTACTACTACTGCTGCTGCTGCTGCTGCTAGAACTATTACTACTACTACTATCACCACTACCACTATTACTACTACTACTACTGCAATAGAAAATGGAAAATATGATAAGATAAAAATCTGAGAAATCTGTTAATAGTTATAGTAACACTGCAAATAATAATGATAATGATAATACCGACACCGCCATCACTACCACCACCACCAACACCATCACCAATGTTTACAGCATCATCATCAACAACAACAACAACAACAACAATAATATCAAGAACAATAATAATAACAAACATAATAATAATAATTATAATAGTAAAGGTGGGAAACAAACGCATATTAATAAAGAACATACACAAAAAAGAAAAGTTCGTCACAAAGTATAAACAGTGATGATCATCAGTTATGATCATGGCAGCTCAGTAACTCAATTTTTTTTTCTTTTTTTGCTTTCATATTTCAGATTTCAGCCTGCTGTTCACCCCCCCCCCCCCCCCCCCCCACACACACACACACTTGAACCAACACCCAACGAACACAAACAACACACACACAAAACACACACACACACACACACACACACACACACACACACACACACACACCATAAACACCCACAGAACACCGTGACAACAAAGCAAACGAACAACTCCCCAGCCCCCCGCCCCCCATCCCCCCCCCTCCCCCCAGTGCTCACGTTGGCCAGTCGGATCTCCAGCTGCACCATGCTGTGCATGTCCCGGCGGGCACGGGTGGGGTTGGCTCCGAACAGGAGAGCCAGCTCACGGGCGTAGTCCTCGTACACCCGCAGGAAGTGGGCAGAGTCCTGGCCCTTCAGGTAGTAGTCACGTGACGGCATGCCTAGATGCGGTTGGTCCAGCTGGAAAACACAAGAGAGAGAGAGAGAAGAGAGAGAGAGAGAGAGAGAGAGAGAGAGAGAGATGTTGGCTGGTTGATTGGTTGGTCGTGCTGGGGTGGCTTTGGCTGATCGCACGCACACGCTCTGAGAGAACAAAGATGTGGAGCGGTCTGGGCCAGTATCTTCACTTTCCGACAGCTAGAGGCCGTTCGCGCCCATTAAAGGCATCCGTCACTTCCTGTTGATTCGACTGACGGCATCTGTCACTTCCTGTTGATTTGATTGGTTCTGTGGCTGCCTCCTCTTCTGTGTTGGCTGTCTGTTCACCACACTTCACAGCCGGTAGTATCAAATTGTTAAGGTTAATGCATGCACACTCATGGTGGCTCGCTTCGCAGGCAAAGGCTACGACCCGACTTCGCTGAGCAGCGTGTAGAAAGAAGCTATTATACATGGTTACCTCCAGACGAACTCGGAAATTGGTCTAAAACTTGGACGAAACAACGAAATAAACCGACTTAATACAATAATAATTCTTTTAAAACTATTAAACAGAACTTACGTATCTAAGACAAAGCTGTTACAGTATATTGTTTTGATAAAAATAAACCCCGACACCTTCTTCGTTTTGTCCTCTCCCTAGCACCTAACCTCCTATGTCACCCCCTCCCCTGCCCCCCTCCCACCCCCATTTTTCCTATTTTCGTTTTCATAATCCCCATATTAATTAACAAGAGAAACACACACACACAACACACACACACACACACACACACACACACACACACACACACACACAAACAACACACACACACACACACTGACCTGCACAATGTTGACCTCCGAGTTCCTCTCGTCCGCGCCCACCATCATGCTGACCAGAACGGCGCTGCTGCGCAGGCGTAGGCGGGTCAGGAGGTCAAGCACGTGCACCTCCCCCGCTCTCCAGGCGTCCCCCTCCACCACTGGCCAGCCTCCCAACTCCGACACAAGTCGCTGGACCGGCCCCAGACCCTCCCTGTCGGCAGCCGCTGTTGGCACAATTGGAAGAGGGGGCATGGAGGGGGGTGGGTGGGGAGGACCGGGGGGGGGGGGGGGGAGGGGATGGGGGCTTGTTACTGTGAATGAGAATGCCCGAAAGCTGCACCCACCAATCAGAGGACGTTACTATTGTTGGTGCGATTGGACAACAACAACAACAACCACAACAACTACCACAACAACAACCACAGCAGCAGCAACAACAACAACAACAGCAAGAAAAAGAAAGGAAAAGAAAAAGAATTTGACAAGATTTATTTTGTTCGTATCGAAGATGAAGTGGGGTTTAAAACGGAAACCAGCCGAATTACACTCTTCCTCTTTGTTTTCCGCCTCCTTTACTGGTAAGAATTAATGTGCATGTCGGGACACCAGGCTCGTCCGATGCCAGCTACTCTCCCGATTACAAGTGGAGGGAGAGACGTTCACCTTGTGGAAAGGCGGAGTGTCGTAAGAAAGATTTCGCTTTCTACCATCCTCCGGTTATGGTTATGGTTATGGAATGGCTAGGTTGGGAACTTCCAGCCTGGAAGGTCGAGGGTTTGAGTCCAGTCTGAGGTACTTATTTCAAGGATTTTTCGCCTCTTAAGGGCTCCTAACCCGACTTGTGAAGTGTGGTGTGAGTTCAGTTGAGAAGGATGGAGTATCAAGGGTCGAATTTCATCTGTCTGGTGGCTGCGTCTCTGAAGACGTCCGCTCAAGTTTCCTGATCAACACTGCAGGTGTCTGTATCTCTCATGCCTGGTGGACGGAAGCATGATGGAAGGAAGCGTAATGTTAGACAGCCCTGTCAGTTGTGTCAGACCAGAACAGAACTTCACAGTATCATCTTTATTCTCCTCATTGATCATCATAAAAAAAATCTCGAATTATGGGCCTTTCGTGTACTCATCTGGTGGTGACCTCAGCTCTCTCTTTTTTTTTTCAGCGCCGATATCCTTGGTGAGTTTGTGTCAACGTCTTAGTCTGTGTCAACAAATTCAGGGGTGTACTTGAAGGCGGGCTCTCGTTCACGCCGGTTCCGTGGCATCGCAGCTATTGTAGCCGACAGGCGATTTAGTGGGTGGTTTCTTGCATATGCTGGATCAGAACAGAGAACGCTTAACCCACCACCGAAGGGATTCAGCAACAGCACGGAAGATGAGACAACAAACAAACAAACAACAATCTTTCTGTGACCTACATTCATCTGAAATAACAAGTAAGAAATGTAACTAAATACAGGACACCCACACGCCTATAACTCCAAACGAACGCTGCTCATAGAATCAAGTCGTCTAGAACAAATGCAGACACAACAAGGCACACAGAACAAGCAGGGAATCATCCTCAAAACAAAAATAACACACACACCAAAAAACATACTTACTCATATACTTTGATCCTGACACATACACACAAGACAACAACTGAAGACATTTTCCGGTACAGTTCAACACTTAGTTCAGACTGCGTAGTCTTTTGATCTCGAACATACAGAGCGTGCAGTAGAAGAGACACAAAGGCGGGCAAGCTCGCTTTGACTAATACGAATGCAAACGTTAATGAGCCAGGAAGACGGACACAGTAAAACACACATAAAAAAGCTATTTTTTTGTTCCCGTGGTGACACGATTTCTGGCATTTGTGTACATGTATGCTCGGCATGTTGGTGCCGTAGGCAGCAGTCATTTGGAATTACGGGCATAGTTTTGTTAGTGTGCATGTGTCAGGCGCAGGCTGTTACGGCAAGCTTGGAACATTCAAGGATGTGTCCTTTGTTTGCTCTGTGTGCCGTGTGTCCGCATTTGCGCTAAGCGCACTGGTGCCACGAAAAGCACCTGTTATTAATTATGGGCATGTAACTGGGAGTAAGTTATCTTGTTTGTTTGTTATTTACTATTTGCGTCTCACAGCCTCCATTCAGGTTCCTTGTCAACGTATATCTTGCCTGATTGAAGGTTCAGGTGATTATTCAGGGATAAAAAAAAACACCACCAACAAAAATTGAACCAGACGCTTGGTTATTTTGAATTGTGTCTGTTTTTTGTGTACGTTTAAAAGAAAATTCTGTCTCAGTTACTTCTAGACATTACAATATGTGTCGGTAAACACAACGGTAAATATTAACTGCAGATCTTCTAGTTAATGATAACAGAAAGTTTGCTAACTCCTGTTGGGTAGTGTTAGACACACATTTATTTACACTCGCGCTCCTTATATCTTTCTATATTTTCCTCTTTAACCTCCTCCCCCCTCTCTCTATCCTTCCGCCTTCCCTTCACCTCTGTCTGTCTGTCTGTCTGTCTGTCTCATCTCTCCATTGTAACCTGAGTTTCATACGCCGAGACACCCACATCAAATTTGAACCGAGTTCCGTGTTCCCCTTCTAACTTGTCATTTTACTTTTTCCTCTAGCCTCTAGCCCCTCACCTCTTCTTCTGTTTGTGAAGACAGTCAGTGTCAGACAGTCAATATCATATCCTTGAAGATGAGCTGCATCTGTGGGTCATGCATTTTTACCGAAACACTATGGCCTGCACTTCTGAAAGGTGGACTGGGATTTAACCTGCCTGCAAGATCTTCATGCAGGTGTTCACGCAAGGTACCTTGGACTAAATTCTCATCTGAAGAACTAACAGAGGACTAGAGACCGCACAGATATGTTAATTTCGATTTTAAAAAATCTCTTCAGATATAACCATCTCGAGCGGGAATCGAACCAAGAACCTTAGGTCAAGAGTCTGACGGATTACCCAAGGACCAAACAGACCCCTTTGCCATTCTTATTCCCGGAGGATGGGCCCATGACCCGAAAGATCAGACAGACGGGCTTCCCCTGATCTTCATGTCTGACTGCCTAGTGCAATGTACCAACCCTTTCGTTGTCATATATGTCGCACCAAGCAAATCGCTGAATTCTGTAAACTTGATCGCGTCTGGTGATGTAGCCACCATGACCGTTCACATGTTTAGAGGGTGATGGGAGTGTTCAAGATCTCTGCTTTTTCAGCGACACTTGTCTGCCTGATTTGTCTTCTCTAATCCTGGGAATTATGCCTTGTGTAGCTTGTTTTGTACGGTGGTCTTCTACTCTGAGGACGCCTTTTTAAACAGAACAGATCCACCATCCCCTCTCCCCCCCCCCCCCCCCCCCACTTCCACCCTCACTTTCGACTTTCAGTCGCCCTCAAACATGATTTCTCTCACCCGTGGTTTCTTTCCATCAGAAATCAAAGCAAGTTTGATTGGAAAACGCCGAAAATTTCTTCAAATATGAAATAAACACAACCAAGAACTGTGCCAAAGTTCCTGGTCGTGTAATACATGTTGGAAAATGAAAAGAACATCTCGTCGGAAAATATCGATAACTTACGCAGGCTATCGAAAGAAGCATTTTTGAGTCTTGTTTACCGTCTTGTGCCTTGGACTACCTAGTCATGGGAACCGTGCGGCGTGCATAACAGTAAACATCACTGAATGAAATGAACGAATGACACTCGGTGATTGGCTTATCACCCAGAGGACGGTCAGTTGTGTCGGAGGACGGTCAGTTGTGTCGGAGGACAGACTGGCCAACGACGTCGTACATGCATGCTTTGTGAGGACACATTCGCCATTTTTCTTTATTGACGTAGTAGGAGTCACTGTTTACTGCAAAGTAAAGGCCACGACTGACTAATAACAGGCACAGAAAACCTGCAGGTAAGATGTGATGGAAAGACACGAAAAAAGGAAAAACGAGCATTAGTGTTTCTACGGATAAATACGTTTTCCAAAGTACTTTAAACAACAATTGTAACCCATGTTTATTCTTCTTTTCGGAATTTTTCCCCGTTAGACTAGGGTCAAATGGTTCACCTTTTTTTTTTCTTTCAACTGAGAGGGTCACAGGTACAAAACATGTTATGTAATTGGAGGTGAGATTGCGGAGATAGTGAATTTGGCGACATCTTTGAGGCCAACCTAAGGATCAATGCTGCTTTTTAGGCCTGTGAAGGCCAGGGATTTTGTTTGCTAAAAGGGAGTTGAGGCCAAGGTTAAATGAAAAGTATTTATGAGTCCGTGGAGGCTCGGTTCATATTTTGTATTGAAACGCGTGTGCATGATAACAACTATGTGAAAACAGCGGCAAGGTGTATTTCATGTAAATCATGTAAGAAATTCAGTAGCTAATTAAAAGGCAGAAATCTCTTTGGCTTGTCTCTCTGGGTGTGTGTCGACGTGGCACGAAAAGAGTCTGATGAACGCCCACACTGGCGTGAGTCAGCCACAATATTTGGCGGAAATAAGCTCTGTTTCAACAGCGTACTTACTGCCTGGGGTTTTCGATAGGACTGCCTTAATCTCCAGTATGAACGCCTTGTGAAGTCAGGGTGAAAAGTTTAGGTTAAGAGCTCATCCCGTTCCCTAGTCCCAACACAACAGAGTATGATGACAGGCAAAAATCAACAACCTTAATAACTTCAGGACGTGCCGGGTGTGTTCTCCTGCCGTTGAGTCAGGGCCATGGCTGAGTGGCTGGTTGGTTTCAGAATATACGTTTCCCTTCCACAAAGAGAGAGAGAGAGAGAGAGAGAGAGAGAGAGAGAGGAGAGAGAGAGAAGAGAGAGAGAGAGAGAGAGAGAGAGAGAGAGAGAGAGAGAGAGAGAGAGAGAGAGAGAGAGAAGGACCTACGAACGAACGATTTTTTTTGAGGGACAAGAAGAAGTACAATACAGGCTATTTATATCTTGCCCTCAATGAAACTCACCAGATCTTCTTAAATCAACCTCTGTGAATTTGAATATGCTTACAGTTGTAATAGTTTCCGCACCTCAGGCTTTTACGCCACTAATTTAGTTGTCAATACATACACATGTACTATTACATATACACACGATCGTTCTCATCCGCCCCCACTCCTCCTCCCATTTTCGTCGTTTTCCCTCTTCCCCGCTCCCCCCTTTCACACACACACACACACACACACACACACACACACACACACACACACACACACACACACACACACATGCGCACGCACACGCACACGGACCCCATCTCTTTGCTGAATCAACGTCAAACTTGAACAACGACAAATGACCGACCGAAAGTCTGGCCGGATCATAAAAATACAGAGCCATGAACAATGATGAACAGAAAAATACCGTCAGCACCGACTCACTGTCATTGACACAAGATGAGTACAGGTATTTCGCTTTCTTCGTTGCCTCCAAGTCCTTGTCGGTGACGGGGCTTTCCAACAAATCTGAGGACCAAGACAAACGACACTACGTCACTTTTCTGAAAGCGGTTTAGTGGTAGCGTTAGAACAGAGCAGGACAATGCGATATTTGATCGACAACATGTCCAAAGTTCACAGATACTGAAACTTCGAAGACCTAATACCAGCGTATGCGAAACGATCCTTTTTCCCCAAAGAACATTCGTAAAAGCTCATTTATTGGGGGATGTGCATGGGGACCCTGTGACGTTCTGTACTTGTGTGCGCTCACTTTTCAGTTTCACCGCTTGATCACTCATTTATTATTGCTAAACCTTTGCGTTGAAGTATAAGTGTTAACATTTCATAGAAGCTGTACTGGGATGATTTACCCTGACTACTTCGAGTTGTTGTTAAGTCAAGCACAATGGAAACAGCATTGACAAGAATGATATATATTATATATATAATATATATATATATATATATATGGTAACCAGCATCCCCTTACCTCCTTTTTCCAAATGTTATCCTGTCCTCACTGCCAACACCACCCTCTCTCTCCCTTGACCAACACGATCCCTTCTGTATACCAGAGGCATTTTCAGTCTTCGTTCGTTCCTCTCCCTCCTCTCTCTCTTTCTGTGTGTGTGTGTGTGTGTGTGTGTGTGTGTGTGTGTGTGTGTGTGTGTGTGTGTGTGTGTGTGTGTGAGTGCGCGCGCGCGCACGCGCACGCAAGTGTGCATCGGAATTGTACTGTGTGTTTAAGTGGAAAAGTCATTGGGTTCACGATTTAAGTTCGGAGTTCTCCCTGTGTGTGTGTGTGTGTGTGTGTGTGTGTGTGTGTGTGTGTGTGCGTGTGTGTGTGCGCGTGCGTGCGTGCGTGCGTGCGTGCGTGCGTGTGTGTGTGGTGTGTGTGTGTGTGTGTGTGTGTGTGTGTGTGTGTGTGTGTGTGCCCTCTCTACAGTATTTATCTGACGCCCCTCCACCCTTCGCCACTTAACCCTCCTTCCTCACCCCCACCCCCTCCTACAGAGCCCCTAACTATCCAACCCCACCCCACCCCGCACAAACACCCAGACTCCCCCTTCCACGGCAGTATCAGGTCGTCATGGGAAAAGGCACAGGAAAAGACACGCAATTGCTCGGTGCTGTCCACTGCTGCTGGTTCTGATCCAACCTGTCCAGCACACCGTGTACTGTGCCCCCCCCCCCCCCCCCCCTTCTGCCCACAATGACTTCTTTGCTGAATTGAACGAGAGTGCCCTGCCCCTGGAGTGCAGATGCGAAGACAACAAAGTTATCGATGTGGATATACTGTTAACTGAGCACACGCACGCACGCATGAACGAGCACACACGCACGCACGCACGTGCACGTGCACACACAAACACACACACACACGCACACGTACACACGAAGACACACACACACACACCACACACACACACACACACACCTTAAAACACATTTTTGAGAGTTGATACGAGGATGAGAAAAATCGTCAACGTAAGACACGTCCGTCAGTACTATCATTCTCACCCCCCCCCCCCCTCTTCCCTCAAATCATCAACATCACCATCATCCCTCACCTTACCTTTCAACATGCCTTGGACATTGTCGTTGAGAATGACAAAATTGTCCACGTGGGACATATCGTCAGGGATCAAATTCACCCGGTTCCAGCTGCCACAGGCGAACTCGAAGAAGTCCTCGCAGGGGTTCACATCTGGGTTCATAGCAGTGAGCAGCTGGGCAGCTGAAAAGCAGACAATGCATAGAAAAAGAAAAAAACTAGTGCGTTAAACTTTGAATAAGAAATCGGATATATGAATACCAGTACGATTTTTTAATGAGGGTAAATAAACTAACAGTTTGTTTTGATCATGCCCTCTCGGAAAAAGTAATGCAAAAGGAAAAGGAAAACGTGGGGAAAATAAACTGTTATCAAAGGGCGAAGACAAACACTTGAAGAAAACAAATGCGACACGAGTAAAATAAGTGATCATATAAACAAATACATGTGTCAACATATATTTACATAAATACATGCCAATACAACCTTTGTTATGCATACGCAAGTATGATTTCATAGTGACCTGCACCCTCCCCTGTCCTTTCCTATTACAACACATTCTACGACAGACAGAGACCGAGCCTCTGAGAGAGAGAGAGGAGAGAGAGGAGAGAGAGAGAGAGAGAGAGAGAGAGAGAGAGAGAGAGAGAGAAGACAGACAGACAGACAGACAGACAGACAGACAGAGAGACAGACAGAGACAGATGGAGACAGATGGACAGACAGACAAGCAGACAAATAGACGGACGGATGGACGGAGAGAGAGAGAGAGAGAGAGAGAGAGAGAGAGGAGAGAGAGAGAGGAGAGAGAGGAGAGAGAGAGAGAGAGAGAGAGATTAGATATATTCATGCATTTTGAAGGCATAAACACAAAAGTGCACACGTTCTTGACAAACGATCCAATGGATACGTGTATTATGCTTTTTTGAAAGATGATAATCCACTTTACACCTTTACATGAGCCTGATGATTAAGAAGTGACATGAAGAGATCAGTTCTTGGTCGCAGCGTGGATCTGCGTTTTTATTCCGAACATTAATCACTGAGAATTGGTCTTGAACAGGGGGTCATGGGGAGGTATATGTCCACCCTCAACTCTCCCGTGTAGAATGGTGTTGGACAGGGGGTCATGGGGAGGTAT
>CM065718.1:63987059-63994559 GCA_033310375.1 Conus canariensis | reverse complement strand
GTGTGTGTGGTGTGTGTGCGTGCGTGCGTGCATGCGTGCGTGCGTGCGTGTGCGTGTGCGTGTGGTATCTCTCTGTCCCTCTCTCTCTATCTGTGTGTGTGTGTGTATGTGTGTGTGTGTGTGTGTGTGTGTGTGTGTGTGTGTGTGTTGTGTGTGTGTGTATAAGTGTCTGCGTGTGTGCGTTCATGCGCACGCGCGTGTTTGTGTATGTGTGCGCGCATGTGTGTGTGTGTATGTGCGCGTGCGCGCGCGCGCACTTTTGTATGTATGTGTGTGCGTGTGTGTGTGTGTGTGTGTGTGTGTGTGTGTGTGTGTGTGTGTGTGTGTGTGTGTGTGTGTGCGTGCAGGCGCATGCATGTGTATTTTGTTGTTGTTGTCGTTGTTTCTGTTGTTGTTTTTGTTAGTAGTGGTAGTGGTGGTAGCGGTTGTATTGTTTGAATTATTCTGAGTGAGAAACATACATATGTGAAATAACAGAACAAGCAGTCAAAAGAAAGGATTGGGAAGGGGACAGGAGGGGGGAGGGGGGGCGGGGGGGAGGAGAAAAAGAGAGAGAGAGAGAGAGAGAGAGAGAGAGAGTGTGTGTGTGTGTGTGTGTGGTGTGTGTGTGTGTGTGTGTGTGTGTGTGTGTGTGTGTGTGTGTGAGTGTGTGGTGCAAGACTATGAACAATGCGTGAACAATCGGTAACGGCATAATGCTAAAACATAAGAAATTAACTCTATCTATATCACATCGATGAAGAAGTGTCATTCCTCACACATTCACAATAAAATCGTGTCAAAGGCAAGCTCTGATGGGACAATGCATCAAAGTAAGGGAGATTTCCACTCAAAGAACAGGATTATACAGCAGTTCTCCCACGTTTTTCTTCTGACTAATGTTTTACAGTGAATATATCCGGGAGAAAAATGTTTATCTTTTGACGATGGAATGAAATATGATTAAGTGGAATCTGTTCACCACAAAGGCAATTTATTTTTGTTGCGAATTTCGCTTTGAGAGCATCAAGTTTTAACCGGAAAATAAGTGATGTTATAATTCTCTCTCTCTCTCTTCTCTCTCCTCTCCTCTTTTCTCTCTCTCTCTCTCTCCTCCTCTCTCTCTCTCTCGTATGTAAGTGAAGGATGAGAGGAGAGAGAGAGAGAGAGAGAGAGAGAGAGAGAGAGAGAGAGAGAGAGAGAGAGAGAGAGAGAGAGAGAACACAAAAGTGACGGACATATGTATCAAATTATCAAATAACAGAGGAAAACAAGTGCAGTTAAACAATAATCTTCTCTCTTTACCATAACAATGACCTGGCAAAGAGTTTTTTTACGGGCCGTGAGAAGAGGGCCGGGTTTGTGCCACACTGGCTTTAGATGATGAATTTCAAAGGTTACCAAAGTTCAGGATTCATGAAGGCTAGCCCCTTGTGTGAAGCAGAAGTTACGGTGCGTGGTAGTAAGTAAAAGCATCGATTTGAATAGCATGAATTCTATCTTTGAACCCGAAACTAGTAAAATAATAACATTAAGTCTGAATTCGAAAGAAATCATGATGGCAGCGCGACGTAATCTGTCTGCGTAGCAAGCGTTGCCTTGTGTACCAGACAACATAAGAGGGAGATGACATGAAAATGTTAATAAACAGACGGCAGTGTAAAATAAGAACAATCAACAAAAAAAAAAAAAAAAAAAAAAGACGAGGGAACTGAAGTTAGAATATAAATTCAGAACAAATCAAAAAAAAAAAAAAAAAAAAAAGCATTTAAGCTAACAAACAGAAGAAGAGGTCGTTAACGTAAAAAAGAAAAAAACACACCATTGTATAGAAGTGTTCTTAAAGCGAATATGTTAAACTATAGAGAACAAACAGAAGAAGAGGTCGTTAACGTAAAAAAAAAACAAAAAAAAAACACACACACACACACACACATTGTACAGAAGTGTGCTTAAAGTGAAAATGTTAAACTAAAGAGAATTCCATGAAGATGTATAAAGCAGAAGGAAAGAGCGTGGAAGTGGAAAAAAAAAAAAAAACGATACTGAACAGAAGAAAAAGACGCCGAAATGGAAATACCCAACCGAAGACAGCATTCAAAGAGATATATAAAACACAAAAAGATAGCGTGCATTCAAAGCACTGTACAAAAGAAGCCTTAAACTAAAATATTAAACAGTAAAAGAGTAAGTTGAAGTGCCAATATGGACAAAAAAGAGGAGGGGAGATCTGAAAGTAAAATATGAAACGGCTGAACAGACCTTCAGATTGGAATATGAAACAATAGAGAAAGACCTAAATTGAAAATATCGAATCGAAATACTTTCATAGACAGAAGGACAGACACAGGCTGACAGAAAGCCGTGGTTTTGCCAAACGAAACCTCTGTCTCTGTCTCGTCTGTCTGTCTGTTTGTCTCTCTCTCTCTCTCCATCTATCTCTCCCCCACCCCCACCCCCACCCACACGCACCCCCCACGTCTCCCGTACCCGTCTCGCCCCTCCCATCTCTCTCCCTCTCCCTGTAAATTCCACGGAATTTTTCTATTTCCTCTTTAGTTTCCCCTCCCCCTTCCCCTTCATCCTCCTTCATCTTCCTCACTTTGTTCACCCATTCCAACTTCCATCCCGAAACACTCTTTCTTTTTTTTTGGTAAAGGAATTGAAGGCAGTTCTGCTTCAAGCTTTTAAAGTTCACCTCTAATGTTTTCGTGTCGCACTCAAACCGATTTCTCCGCACATTAAAGAAATTAAATATTGACGATTCAGGGAGGGCCTTTGTGTCTCTCGGGACAACTCCTAGCTAATGTCTTTTTGCCTTGGCTGCCCCAAGCCCGGTGAGGGACTTGGCCCGCGTATTGAAGTTGGCCGTGTGTGTGTGGTGTGTGTGTGTTGTGTGTGTGTGTGTGTGTGTGTGTGTGTGGTGTGTGTGTGTGTGTGTGTGGTGTGTGTGTGTGGTGTGTGTGTGGGGTGTGTGTGTGTGTGTGTGTGTGTGTGTGTGTGTGTGTGTGTGTGTGTGTGTGTGTGTGTGGTGTGTGTGTGTGTGTGTGTGTGTGTGTGTGTGTGTGTGTGTGTTGTGTGTGGTGTGTGTGAAGAAACACGCTCGCGTACAAATTCTCTTCCTCGCTCTCTCTCTCCCTCCCTCACAAACACACACACACACACGCGCGCGCGCGCACGCACATACATACATGTACACATACACGCATGCGCGTGCACGCACGTGGCCCCCTATTCTCCTCTCAACCCCCCCCACCCCCACCCCCACCCCAACGCGCGCGCGCACTTAAAGAGAAATTCATAGAACTGTTTTTCTCCCTCCCCCCCCTCCTCTCTCTCTATTTGTGTGTGTGTGTGTGTGTGTGTGTGTGTGTGTGTGTGTGTGGTGCGTGCGTGCGTGCGTGCGTGCGTGTGTGTGTGTGTGTGTGTGTGTGTGTGCGTGCGTGTGTGCGTGTGCGTGTGTGCGTGCGTGTGCGTGCGTGCGTGCGTGCTGTGGTGTGCGTGTGTGTGTGTGTGTGCGTGCGTGCGTGAGTAATTCGTTTCAGTTTGGGCTCTCCAACGCAAACTAACTTGAGAAATGTTTTATTCCACCACAATTTTATAACAGAGCATCTATCTGGTAAGTCTTGCCATTACTGGTACAAATGAAAACGTAATTAGAAACTTTGCAGTTTGCCGAAATAAATCAGTTTACTTGTTCTCAACAGCTATAGGCAGGCTGGATGGGATTTCTCACGCCGGTCTCCGAAAAAATATGAAGCGGAAACGGTGTTGTACTGGTAAAGTACTGGTCACATCTTTTTTTTCTGTAATATTTTTTAAAATTTCGTTTCATGATGATGATGATGATGATGATGATAGTTTTTGCCTTTTTAAAGGTGGGGAAGTCTCATGACGCGGGGCGTGGAAGGATCAATCAAGCATCAAACATTGTCAGGAAAGGTTTATGTACAAATACATGAAGCGCAGGGATTTATTCGAACTTCATGAAGACCGTCTTCCAATATGCTCCACCTCATAGAATTTTACCATTTCCACATTAAAAAAAAAAAAAAAGAATGTTCACTTAATCAGATCGTGACGAGAATCGTGATGGCTTTTAATCTGGACTGATCTTACAGTTTCTGGAATCAGTTAGGTTTTGAATGCTAATCTCAGGATCTGAATCTGCACATAGTTCTAATGGCACCATGCTTGCAGCCTTAGAGTGGCTCGGCTGTTGTGATCGGCTAGACGGTATAGAGCTTGGCTTCAAGGACCTTGCAAATTCTGAGTTAAAGAAAGAACATTACACGTTGCCAACAATGATAACGACATTACGGAGTCTCCAGGGCAAGTTCTTTTCTCTCCGTCCTTCTTGCTGGCATATATCCTGGCGTCGACCAAGCCCAGTATACAAAAAGTGTCTGGAGTGTTGATCTTTTCCCACAGGAAATTCGAGCAGCTCTAAATAAGGACCAGTTGTGTGGTCCTGGGTTTTCTTCTCTGAAGGCATGGTTCATGTGCTTCTGGACAGGAGGTGGCTAAGACGGGAAGAGAAGAAAAGAAAAAGATACATTCGAAGGTGCGGGTGAGACCCAGAGAAGTACTGTCCCCAACTGGACAAACCAGCTGGGAAATAATTATCGTACCTAGTTTATAGTTTAGGCCAAGAGTAAGTATCGAACTCCCATTCCAATGCCCGAGAAGCCACCTATTGGGTTACGACATATAGTTCTCTGTACCTGGTCCAGTATGAAAAAGAAACGATTAATATTTCAACTGTCTAGCTCATGGTTTATGAAGATCCGTGAATGCTGATGACATGCTTCTTATCTTTTTTTTTATTTATCCATTTTCTGTCGCAGTCAAAAATAAATGCACGATGTGGGAATGACGTGCTCATGCCTGCTAGGATCCAACCCATTCTATCCGTCTGGTTTCTTTCTGCCTCTCTAATGTATGCATGTATGATTTGTGATGCTTTCTATTTCTACATTGCATTATGATATATTTGTATCACTGTGTAACCTGCACCAGTGCAGGTGTATGCATGTACACAGTTTTGTACAAAGCATTCTGATAGTCTTTTTTTTTCAACAATACTGTAAAAAGTAAAAACAGCGTTTTAAAGTAAGTATTTTCTTTTCCTGGATTTTTTCTTCTGTTCTCTTTTACTTCCCTCCTTTACCGCATCCCACCGTGGTCCCCCCCCCCTTTCCACTCTATCTTCCCTTATTCTCTCTCTCTCTCTCTCTCTCCTCTCTCTCTCTCTCTCTCTCTCTCCTCTCTCTGAAAAAAGTCAAGTTCTGGCCAGCAGGAGATAACTGTAGAACGGTTTTTAATGAGGCGTTCTCTCAGCGGGACAGGCTGATGGTCCTAATGATCGGTGGCCGTCTGTTTCTGCGGCCATCCCATGGGCGTTGCTCTCTGTCATTCTCTCTCTCTCTCTCTCTCTCTTCTCTGTCGTCTGTCTGTCTGTCTGTCTGTCTGTCTGTCTGTCTGTCTGTCTGTCTGTCTCTGTCTCTCTCTCTGTGTAAAGTTCGAAATTTCGCCAGTTATGTCATAGAAGAAACAATACCGTGAGTTCAAACCTAATCTGTAATTTATAACTTTGTTTTTCTGTTGTTGTTATCATGTACCCTTCATAAGGGGCCGAAGCTTCACATGAATAAACTATCTGAATCTGAATCTCTCTCTCTCTCTCTCTCTCTCTCTCTCTCGTGTGTGTGTGTGTGAGTGTGTGTGTGTGTGTGTGTGTGTGTGTGTGTGTGTGTGTGTGTGTGTGTGTGTGTGTGTGTGTGTCTGTGTGTGTGTGTGTGTGTGTGTGTGTGTGTGTGTGTGTGTGTGTGTCTGTGTGTGCGTGTCTGTTTCTCTGTCTCTCTATCTCTCCTCTGCTATGAATGAATTTACCGCAGTTCACTCATAATCTCCCAAAAAGTACTTCTTTCTACGCTAAATAAATCATCATCTTCCATCCACAGTCTTCCCAGAACTTGTGACTCGGCCTCTGCTGTGAATAACCCATCACGCTTCACCTACAATCAAACATCTAACCGATAGGTCTAACGATGCGATGGACAATACATCACAGTTGACTCACTATCTTTCGAGTATCCGTTACTGTGCTCTAAAAAAATGAACCACAGTTCATTCATTCGCAGTCTTCCTAAGAACTGATCATCTGCTCTGTAGGATTCACCACAGCTCACTCGCATCTGCACAGCAGCTGCTTCTCTGCCTTCAGTAATTCGTCGCAGCCTATTCACGATCTTCGCGGAAAAATTCATCGCAGTGCGCTCAAAATCTTTCAAATAGTATAGTTCTAGGAAGAATTCATTACAGTTCGCTCTCAGTCATGTGAATAGTTCTTACAGAGCTCCGAATAATTCACCGCAGCTCACTTATCATCTGCCCAGAAACGACATCTTTACACAAAGCTCACTTACAGTGTGCCCAACAATGACATCTCTACACAAAACTCACTTATAGTCTGCCCAACATCATCTCTGCACTAAGCTCACTTATAGTCTACCCAATAACGACCTCTCTACACAAAGCTCATTTACAGAGTGCCCATTAACGACCTCTCCACACAAAACTCACTTACAGTTTGCCCAATAACGACCTCTCTGCACAAAGCTCACTTACAGTTTGTCCAATAACGACCTCTCTACACAAAGCTCATTTACAGTGTGTCCATTAACGACCTCTCCACACAAAGCTCACTTACAGTTTGCCCAATAACGACCTCTCTGCACAAAGCTCACTTACAGTTTGTCCAATAACGACCTCTCTACACAAAGCTCATTTGCAGTGTGCCCATTAACGACCTCTCCACACAAAGCTCACTTACAGTCTGCCCAATAACGACCTAACCACACAAAGCTCACTTACAGTTTGCCCAATAACGACCTCTCTGCACAAAGCTCACTTACAGTTTGTCCAATAACGACCTCTCTACACAAAGTTCACTTACAGTGTGCCCATTAACGACCTCTCTACACAAAGCTCACTTACAGTTTGCCCAATAACGACCTCTCTGCACAAAGCTCACTTACAGTTTGTCCAATAACGACCTCTCTACACAAAGCTCATTTACAGTGTGCCCATTAACGACCTCTCCACACAAAGCTCACTTACAGTTTGCCCAATAACGACCTAACCACACAAAGCTCACTTACAGTTTGCCCAATAACGACCTCTCTGCACAAAGCTCACTTACAGTTTGTCCAATAACGACCTCTCTACACAAAGTTCACTTACAGTGTGCCCATTAACTACCTCTCCACACAAAGCTCACTTACAGTTTGCCACAATCAACGACCACTCTCCACACAAAGTTCACTTACAGTTTGCCCAATAACGACCTCTCCACACAAAGCTCACTTACAGTCTGCCCAATAACGACATCTCTGCACAAAGCTCACTTACAATTTGCCCAATAACGACCTCTCTACACAAAGCTCACTTATAGTTTGCCCAATAACGACATCTCTGCACAAAGCTCACATACAGTTTGCCCAATAACGACCTCTCCAC
>CM065718.1:63962059-63982059 GCA_033310375.1 Conus canariensis | reverse complement strand
TTCGTATTTTCTGTCCTCCTGCTATTGAAACGGACATGAATCAAAAGACTGAACAGTTCAAGAGAGTAGCCGAGGAACCAAAAAAACAAACAAACAAACGAACCCAAAACAAACAAAAAATACCCCCCCCCCCCCCCCCCCAGGAAAAAAAAAACAACCTACCAAACAAACAAAAGAAAACAAAATCATGATGGCAACGATTTTGCGAGTCGCGTAATCATGATACAACACTCACTCAGTTCTGGCAGTTTTATCATTGCATGGAAGGAAAACACAATACAAACGCCACTCCAGATATCCTAGACAAACGCCACTCCAGATATCCTAGACAAACGCCACTCCAGATATCCTAGACAAACGCCACTCCAGATATCCTAGACGCCGATGGGACCACAAAGCTCAAGACAAATGAGGAGAAAGGGTCGGCTCTACTGAAACGTTTCAAAGAACAGAGTGATCAGAGAAATGCTGGAGGAAAAGAAGAAATATCTGAAAAGAAATCAACATCTAGCTCAAACCGGCATCGACGCTGAAATCACAGCATCTGACCTGGATGAAGCAGTACTTAAATGCACTAAAAGATAGTGCTCCGGGTCCTGACAAAGTACGGTGTCCAGATATCAAACAGCTCTCAGAAGAAAACTTAACCCATATCTTCATTCTCTACTAGAACAGTTTTGATGAAGGCTATGTCCCAGAAGACTGTACACACAGTTTTCAAAAGGCTCAACCCAAAGCGTGAAAAGATCATCAATCGGCTAGATGTCTACCGCATACTCACTATGCAAAATGTAGTAAGGAAAGCTCATGGAAGGAATCATACCAAGAAAACTCAAAAGAGACCATGAAAGTAGATAAATCCTCCGACCCAATCAAGGAGGCTACAGAACAGATAAAAGTACACGGAAAAATGCGGCCGCTTTTGCCTATGAAGTATGTGAAGGATTCCAAAGAAAGGAAGAAACACTGGCTGTTGCAATAGACCTGGAACATATGCACAACAAAGTCCAGTTCTCGCTTCTCATAGACAGTCTTATGCACAACAAAGTCCAGTTCTCGCTTCTCATAGACAGTCTCCTTGACTATGGAGTCAGCAGGACACTTACACGATGGATTACAGCAGCACTTTAGGAGCGAATCGTCATCTTACGATCTGGAAACTGGATGTCTCAGCCTCATAACTCTCCATGGGATTGCTTCAAGGTTCTCCTCTCTCTCCTGCTTTGTACAGTGTTTACGCTAACAACCTTGCAGACCTCAACAGAAACGAATTACGCGAGTATTGACACTAGCAGATGACGGTCTGATCAACGAAACACCCACGCATGCTTAAAAAAAACGAAAGCAGTTCAGCAGCAGTTGAACAAGATTGCTCAGTGTTGTTAAGAAACTGGATCGTCCATCGGTCCTGCAAAAGTCTAGACACTGGTCTGCACTTTCAACAACAAGAAATCAGAAGTTACCTTCACCAGTTTCCATCCACAGAATACCAATTGAATCAATTGACTACCTACGCTATTTGGGTATAGGCTTTAATAGAATACTGACTTTAGAAAATGTGTTGAGAATATTGTTCTTAAATGCAAAAATGGCCTGTCTGCCATAACAGCAATAGCGCCATCTCTATCGACTGTATCGTGCAATGTTACTCAGTGTGATTGATTATGGATTAGGGTTCACAACACTAGAAAAGACTTATCTTGGGAACTACGAAGCACACACCAATCGAAACTATGCGATACCTGCTTGATCCTCCTTCAATGTAAGTCAGACACAAGCTAGAATAGTGATGGCATGTCTTAGAGCACTTGGAAATCCCCACGCACACACATATATGTTCAGAGACATGCATACAAACGTGCATGCAGAAGCATACTCAAACAAGCCAACAGATCACACACACACACACACACACACACACACACACACACACACACACACACACACACACACACCACACACACACGCGCGCGCGCGCGCGCGCTACACTGAAAGACACATACATGGGCCCGTGTCCACCCACCCATGCTCACACATATCCATACACATGCGTACTCTCACCACAAACACACACAACGATAATAATGACACAGACAATGTTAGGTAGGTACACAAGGTCTGAGCAGCGCGTAGGGCTAAGGCACGGGTCAGACATCTACTAAGTCATAGCCACGAACTCTTTTCTTCAGTTCTCTCAACTCAGTCAGTAATCATTTATCCATAAGCTTCAAATCGTGCGCAGTGTGGTCTCAAATCTAGCCGATCTGGTGTTGCGTATATGGACTAGTACGCACGCGGTGACACCTCCTTGATGAAACAGAAGAAACAGAAACTATCGCTCTACAGCCCTCTTAGACAAGTCCTATCTCTTAACCCCCCTCCTTTCCCCCTCTGTGACGCTCTCTCTCTCTCTCTCTCTCTCTCTCTCTCTCTCTTAAAATGGATATGAACAGGTTTATTGAGAGCGCCCTAAGTACGTTTAGATTTGGTATTTCTGCTATTGCTCGTCACCGTTTGAGGCACAGTGCCTTAAGTGAAATTGGACTGACATTTCGCTTAAGCAATCTGGCTGAGAAAGATGATTTGCATTTCCTGTTTTTTTTGCTGTCCTGCTTTCCTTGACCTCGAGTAAACTTTAAGAAGCCAAAGTATTATTCACGTCTTTGTGACTTAAAGGGCACATGAATTCCTGGAGTCAACAGATAAAAACACTCTCTTCAATCTTCTTACGTACGTTCATGAAACACAGTAAAAGCTTACGTACTTTACAATCTTAATATTATTGTATGGTGCATATATGTCCTTGTTTTCTTTATTTCTTGTCTCTTGTCATAATATTTGATACCATGTATTACGGGTATCACCCCCTAAGTAAGGGGCCATGGCCCAAATCTGAATAAAATTTATTCCTCCTCCTCTCTCTCTCTCTCTCTCTCTCTCTCTCTCTCTCTCTCTCTCTTCTTCTTCTTCTTCTTCTTCTTCTTCTTCTTCTTCTACTTCTACTTTTTCTATTTGTTCAGGCCTTACTTTCGTATCTGTTTTTGATCCAACGCTTCGTCAATCTACGACTACGCGTTGGTATATAAACTAAGCACAGCCCTTTCACGCAAATCGGTCAGTATAATGTCACATGTACATGGAAAGGACACACTGAAAGAAACTCTGACTGAAACCTTTATCCCTGAGTATTTATTGACCGATCAGTCGATCAATCTCTCTCTCTCTCTCTCTCTCTCTCTCTCTCTCTCTCTCTCTCTCTCTCATTTTTACGTCCCCCCCCCCCCCATTCTGTCTCTCTCTCTGTCCATATCATGCCAGTTTCAGTGTGACCTTTGTTGGTGTTGTTTCTGTCAATAGTTAGACGAACCGAGGGAAACAAAATTAAGGTCGATTGAAAAAAATGACATGAAGTGTTTTTGTCCCGCGACTCGGTAGAGTGGAGGGACAGAAAACACATACCACGCGCAGGCGCACGTACACACATTTTGGCTCGCTCAGGTATACACACAGACACACGCCCGAGCACACATCACACGCACAAGCACAACATACACACACACCCCACCCACACTCACTCAAAACACCTGAAAAAAACATTTGAGTTTTACATGCCCACACAGAGAAACAGCCACAATGACACACACAGACACTGACACAGATTCAGACAGACAGACAGACAGACAAACAGAGAGACAGACAGACACACAGACAGACAGACAGACAGACACACACACATACACACATACACACACACACATACCACACACACACACACACACACACACACACACCCCACATACACACACACATACACACACAATTACAATTACACATGCACACTTTCATATGCGACTGCATTTGTTTAACACTCCGTACAATTACATAATGAAAAGTACACATCTAAAACTTGTGACAACAAATCTGCATGAACAGTTCATTGACTGGGAGAAATTTGGTGTGTCTAGACCACTAAAAAAAATTACATCAGAACTTCTTGCGCGATGTAAGAATCATACACAAACTGGAATAAATTCTCTGTGACAGTGACAATTTTTTTTAATGAAATTTTGTTTCCCTTCTTCATTCGATGTAAAAATGTCTGACAGTCTCTGCGAACGACGTAAAAATTATAGAGATTCAATAAATCGTGAAAATATGTTTCTGTAAAGTAAGAACTATCAACAGAATCTCTGAAAAGAAAAAGAAAAGATGACGTAAGCCTAATGCAAACATTACGTTTCCACTATGTCAACTTCTGACAAAACCTCGGTTGACTATCCCTAAACCAGAGACTACAAAAAAAAAAAAAAGGATAGCCAACTATAGCAGGCACGCTTCTCTGAGCTTTTTCTCTTCAATGACCCTGCGGACAGATCTGTATGATACTTTAAAGTTTGGGCAAATTGTCTTTGACCTCCACGCGAACTGGCAGAAAATAATCATATCACGACTACGTATATTTTTTTTTTTCAGCGTGACAACGCCAGTAATAAATCAGAAGCAAAACAGTCCATTGTCTACTCTAATCTTTAACCGAGAAAAAAAAATTCAGAAGACGACTGGCAAGAAGTACAAAACACACAAACTGATACATTTTGAAGAGCGAGGGAGCTATTGGGCGCGGACTATGTGATAAACTTCTCCGTGCAAAACGTCTTCTCTGTGAACAATTAGTTCAAAGATGTTCCAGTAAATGTGAGGTTTGTTTTTTCTATTTGATCAAACTGTGAGTGGTTGGTAATAAATTTGTTTTAAATCGGTCGTTGAGAGTCAGGTAATGTCTTGGCTGTTAATTCTTACCTCGTTTTTTTTCTCTCTCTCTCTAAAAGCTGCTGTAGCAGGTGACTTCTGACATCTATTCCGATCAGTTAAAAGCGCAAGTTTAAAGAATTACGTCTAGGAGAATCACATGGCCAGACAACACATTAGTCTACTATTCACTGTTAAAACAAGAGAAATTAAGAAACACACACACACACACACACACACACACACACACACACACACACACGAAATTTAAACACCTTTGATTCTAAATTAGCTTCTTTCCATTTAAAGTTCACACCATTTTCGATATGAACATGATAAATGTTGTCTTCAAGTAGCAGTCGTCAATCAGGAATTTTTTGTAAACCATGTTTAACCATTATTTTCCTCCTGTGAATTATGAAATGCAAACGTCCTGTGACTGGTGGCCAAAGTTATCGGAATTACTCTCGTAGACCTGTATAACGGTGATGTGCACTTGCTCTCACCCTTAGTATGGGCACACCTGCTCTCATCGTTAGTATAGGCACACTTGGTCTCAGCCTTGACATAGGAACGCTGACTTTCACACTTAAAACGGGCACATTTACTCTGGCCCTTTATAAGGGCAGACTTATCTCACCCTTAATATGGGCACTTTCATCCTCAGCGTTTATACGGGCACACTTACTCTCACCCTCACTGTGGACACTCTTACTTTCACCCTTAATATGGACACTCTTACTTTCAACCTTAACATGGGTACTCTTACTTTCATCCTTAATATAGGCACTCTTACTTTCACTCTTAATATGGGCACTCTTACCGTCAACCTTAAAACACGCACACTTACTTTCACCCTTAATACGGGCACTTTTACGTTCACCCTTAATATGGGCATTCTCATTCTCCGTTTTGATATGGGCACTCCAACTTTCACCCTTAATATGGACACTCTTACTGTCACCCTTAATATGGGACACTCTTACTTTCACCCTTAATATGGACACTCTTACTTTCACCTTAATATGGACACACTTACTTTCACCCTTAATATGGACACTCTTACTTTCACCTTAACATGGACACTCTTACTTTCACCCTTAATATGGACACTCTTACTTTCACCACTTTAATAATTGGACACTCTTACTTTCACCCTTAATATGGGCACTCTTACTTTCACCCTTAATATGGACATCTTACTTTCACCCTTAATATGGACACTCTTACCCTGACCCTTAGTATGGACACCCTTACTCTTGTCCTTAATGTGGACACTCTTACTCTTGTCCTTAATATGGACACCCTTACTCTTGTCCTTAATATGGACACCCTTACTCTTGTCCTTAATATGGACACCCTTACTCTTGTCCTTAATGTGGACACCCTTACTCTTGTCCTTAATATGGACACCCTTACTCATGTCCTTAATGTGGACACTCTTGCTCTCACCCTTAATATGGACACAGAGTCACGCCACTGGAACCCCTGCCACCAGTTCCGTCTCCCCTCTCTCTGTACCTCTCTCTCTCTCGGTGGGGGGGGGGGGGGGGGGGAGGGGGAAATGAACTGTACTGCTCTCTCCTCTATCTCTATCCATCATCTACATCTCCCCATCCACATAACAATCAAAACCAAACGCTACTAGTCCCCTGCCACGAGACCCAGAGTCACGCCACTGGAACCCCTGCCACCAGTTCCGTCTCCCCTCTCTCTCTCTCTCTCTCCCTCCCTCTCTCTCCCTCTCACTCTTTGTCCCCCTATATCCCTCCCACCCCCCACCCCCCACAACACACACCACCCCCACCCAGGGGTCCCGGGGTACACATGAGTAGGCTTACTACTGCTGAACAGTATTATTAAGATCTTACTCTGCTGCCCAGCCCAGCACGACTTCGGTTAGAAGTTCAATTCTGAATTCAGGCCGTGGGGATGGATGGCGTCCAGTTTCTCAGTCCAAAAATCTTCCCTGCGTTTTCTGGCGTCATGGCTCTTTCCTTGGACAATTTCAATGATCTGGCATCGCATGTGGGACACCGAGTGGCCAGCCCGGTTGAAATGTCTCGTCACGTGGGACCCTGCATTGTTCATGATGTGACTGCGGTGAAGGTAGAACCTCATCTTGATGTTGGTTTCTCCCACATATTGGCTATACTGGCACGTGGAGCAGAATAGCAGGTATATGACGCACTCTGGCGCACTGTGCAGGTCTCCCCTGTACAAGCGATTGAGAACGTGGTGCCCTCCACGAGGTGCTTACGGCAGGTGATGCATCTACCGCATGCAAAGATACCAGCTTCTTCCTTCTGGACTGGAGATGGGGGCAGACTGGATGGCATGAGGATGTTGTGGAGTGACCACGCCTTCCTTTCCCCCACAACAGGCGCTTCTGGCATGGCCCTCTGCATTCTGGTGCTCTGGTGAAGCTGGTCCATGCCCTCTCAGCCACTTCCTCAGGGGAGGGTTGCGAGGGTTGTGGGTTACAACCATAGGGACCCTGCTACTCCGTTCCTTGCGCTGGTCCTTGTACTGTAGCAGAGACTGACGGGGTGTGTCCTTGGCCTTCTGCCGTGCCTTCCTGATGATGGTCTCAGGGTATCCATGTGCCCAGAAGTTCGTCGTCATGTCCTGGCTATGCCTCTCAAAGTCATCCTCTGTAGCGCACAACCTCCGCAGTCGCAAGAACTGTCCAGTGGGTATGTTCCTGACACAATACTTAGGGTGGCTGGAGTGGAAGGGGAGGTAACTATGGCTGTCTATTTCTTTGGTATAAAGTTCTGTAGTGAGGAAGCCGTTCTCGAGTCTGATGAGGACGTCGAGGTAAGGGATATTGCAGGTGGATCTGTTGACGGCGAATTTGACTGTAGGATGGTTTGAGTTAAGATGGCAAATGAATTCATGGAGGTCCAGTTCAGTCCCCATCCACAGGACGAGGATGTCATCAATAAACCTTCGCCACAGCTCGCTATCGACGGGGACAGGGCTGCTCTCCAGGATGGTAGATTCCAGCCACCCCATAAAAAAGCTGGCTACGCTGGGGGCCATGGGTGTCCCCATACTTGTACCTGTTCTTTGTCGGTATATCCGGTTGTTAAAGTGGAAGAAGTTGTTGTCGAGGACGTGGCGCATAAATCTCAACTACTATGCTGGGAGGGGGAGTGTTCTCACAAGGTCACACACTGATGAAGTGCCGTATGGCTGTCTCCATGTCATCGTGCGGGATGCTCCCGTACAGGTTGACAACGTCCACAGTGACCAGCCTCACATTGTCGCGAACGGCCCAGACCTGGTGTTCCACTTCTGGACCAGCTGAGGATGGGCTGTGGAGTCGTGCACGTAGCTGGGCAAACGTTCCACCAGAGGCCTTAACAGTCATCCACGAGTCTGGAAAGCGTCTCTGTGGGGCCACCATGCCGGAGACGATCGGGCGGCCTGGGGGAGGGTGGGTGGGTGGGTGGGGGGGGGTCTGCAGGCTCTTGTGGACTTTCGACAATATATATATATATATATATATATATATTGTGTGTGTGTGTGTGTGGTGTGTGTGTGGTGTGTGTGTGTGTGTGTGTGTGTGTGTGCGTGTGCGCGTGCGTGCGTGCGTGCGTGTGCGTGTGTGTGTGTGTGTGTGTTTGTGTAAGCAAACAGACGGACGTGGCAGGACATAAAGTGAATGTCCACTCAGGGCTGTGGTCACATGGTTATTTCCTCGTCGCCAGATCACAACAAAAAGCCGGGATGCTAAAACTGTAGCGGGAGAAGAAACTGCAATGACTTTTTTTCCTTAAAGCAAGACAATTGAACAGTCTGGAAAGGCAGAAAACCAAAGGACAGCCATTAACGAAGTTTAAAAAAGGAAGCATCAAAGAGAATGACAGGGCCATATCTACATACTTTATTAAATGTACAATAAAAGAAATATGGCACAAATTTATCATAAATAGTCAAATAACAAAGTAAGTCTTCGGTGGAACGTTATCGTGTAAAGTGAATCAAGCCAGTTTAGCTGTATTAAAGCAGCAATTTAAACGGCTTCACTTGTTTCCATAGTAACTGATCTTTGCTAGAATTGTACAAATATATTGTACCATGGAGCCTTTGCAGTTTATCCTTCTTTTCATTAATCTCTATGATCTGTATTAATTCGCATGTCAGACGGAAAAGGCAAATTACCTTTGTTGACGGATTTCCTTTGTTCTGTTTGTCTTCGGTACCGTTTTACAAAGTCACAGTTTCTGAAAATCTATGTGAACCACAACACACACACACACACACACACACACACACACACACACACACACACCACACACACTCATTCACGCGCGCGCGCGCGCGCGCGCGCGGGAGCGAGAGAGAGAGAGAGAGAGAGAGAGAGAGAGAGAGAGACAGAGACAGAGAACAGACAGAGAGAGAGAGAAAGGGAAAGGGAAAGACAGACAGACAGAGAGAGACAGATAGAGAGACAGATAGACTAGCACACACAAACACAACAGAGAGAGAGAGAGAGAGAGAGAGAGAGAGAGAGAGAGAGAGAGAGAGAGAGAGCGAGAGAGAGAGAGAGAGCTCATTTGTTGTCTTGTAACTGCAGGGGCAAAAACAGAAGGAGAAGGAAAAAGCTGTGCCACCAGACCTCTGACCTATTAGTCTGGCGGCCTGGCAACCAAGCCCCGGTGATGTCCCAACTTCCGTCGGTCGGCCGGCAGTCCCATTTTCAACTTGAAGGAAAGGACTGGACAATTAAGGAAGCGTATGGGATGTGGGTATCAAGGCTACAAAACATGCGCGCGCACGCGCACGCACGCACGCGCACAGGCACTCTCTCTCTCTCCTCTCTCTCTCTCTCTCTCTCTCTCTCGTCCATATACCTACGTATACATCTAAAAATATTTTCTGTGATAGGTATGTAACAAAAAAAAAATCTGATAAAGATAATAGATATCCACAACTTTTAGTGTTAGCTGTTGTGATGTGTGTGGGCTGTATGACAAGTTATTCCACTGGCTGAACCGGAATGATGATCGGTATGGTCATGGTGATGTGGGGCGTATGTCTGTGCCCGTAATCCGTTGGCTGAGACCGATTCATTCCTAGATAACTATCACAGGGGATCTCCGTTATTCGCATGTGTGCATGTGACCGGTGAATCCATTGGCTGAATCAGTATCATTCGGTTCGTCATTGTTTGAGAAACGGCTACAAGACGCTTGGAAAACCAGTTAAAGGTGTGACCTTTGTGGAGAGTGACATCATCCCGTCTTGCTGAGAGCTCAAGAGAATACGTCGAGGCAGAACCAAGGCTAGAAGCTTTAGGTATTCAGGAGGTCTGCTGTAATCTTGGGACCAGTGTCCAGAGGACTCGACTAGAGAGTTGTCTATGTGTGTGGGAGACGGAAGACAGCGAAGCGTGTCAAGCTTGTTGAGGCGTAAAGAGGGAGCTGTCGGCCAGCAAGGGTGTCCGAGGGTGCAAAGCATACAGACCATAACCACTGTCAATCTGCTGGGGCTGCCTCGTTGGCTCAGTTTGTTAAAGCACTGACTTCACCGTCACATGGTGCGAGTTCGGATCTTGCTGGCGACGGGACATAAATATGAACCATTTTCACAGCCTATCTTAACGTGTTGTCGTTCTGGTGGTGTGGTCTGGTATGTAAGGTAGGTCCCCTTCTCCCAACCTCGCAGGGTAGTTATCCCCTTCTGCCGCATCACCTTTGGTGGGAACGGACGTTAACGCTGAACTAACCAATGAACTAACGCTTTGTAGACTGTAAGTAGGCTTTCCAGTCACAATCGTGCTGCCTCGGTAAGGGGCTTTGCTGACTGCATTGTCTCTAAAAGGTTACAGTTCCCATGGCGACGGCAATTTAAACGGGAGGCTCATTGTTGTGACCATTAACAACACACACACGCGCGCGCGCGCGCGCGCGCGCACCCACCACACCCCACCCACACCCCCGCCGCGCACACACACACACACACACACACACACACACACACACACACACACACACACACACGCACATCAAGGGAGAGAAAATACACATACATGCGAGGAGATTGGAGAGAAATGGACAGGCCATAACGGCAGATGACCACCATAAAGCAGAGAGGCATAAGGCAATGACACCTAAGCGAGGCATAAGGCCATAAGCAAGGCCATAACGCAGATGACCACCATAAAGCAGAGCCAAAGAGACCACATAAAGCAGGCTAAGCACGCGTATTAAAGTTTACATGCCCATAAGCACACACAGCTGCAAAACACACCACAAATATTAGACAGGCACACAGCTATATCTTCTCTACCCTCCACACACATACATGAACAAATACCATATACTTTAATAGCTTTTAGAATTCTAGCATGATCATACACAGTACTAGCGGCGTATCTACAACTATCGAATAGCTACTCCGATTGTCGACTAAACCGATACGATGATCAAGGATTTTTCCACATTCTTTGCTTTCCGTTCTGTTGTTCGTTGAGTGCAACAAATCAGTTCTGTATTGCGAATACCACCAAGACAACAGCGAACCAAGAGAATAGGGAATCTTCACTCCTTCAGTAAAGCGCCTTGACTCAACCGAAAGGGGAGGCAAACCAGAACGGCAGTGGTGTGTGTGTGTGTGTGTGTGTGTGTGTGTGTGTGTGTGTGTGTGTGGTGTGTGTGTCTTACGCTTCAAGGCTTTTGCTTATATCAGGTGCTTCGCAAATACTTACAAAAAAATTAATTATTGTTAGTTTTAGTGAACTACATTGTGTTCCGTATGATTCTACTTTGGCTTCAATACAGAACAAACCTACTTTTCTGTTTAAAATGAACCTACTCTTTTATCCATAATAGTTTCATACGCGGTTTCTTTTTTTTCTCTTCTTTTTTCTTCTTCTTCTCTCTCTCTCTCTCTCTCTCTCTCTCTCTCTCTCCTCTCTTTCTTGAAATACTGTATTTGATTCTGCATAAAATCATGTGCCACGTTTATTCCTGACCTTCACAACCGGTTTGGCGTTAGGGTACCACATTAGCCAACTTTCCCCCATGCTGACAAACTCGTTTACGACACATCCTGCACGGGACTGTGGCGGAGCCCTGAATGGACAGCATCGTGCGGGACAGGCCTGGCTACAGCAACTCTTACCTTGTAGCGTGTGATTAAAGGCCAAGAGCGGCGACCGTCAAAGTACCGCAGTGAACCAGTCAAGGGATGATGATGACGTTCATGGTGCTGGTGATTTTGATGGTGGAGATAAGGGTGACACTAACAGTGTTGATGATGCCGACGATGATGGTGTTGGTGGTGATAAGACGAATTCATGGTAGAATGAGGACCGCCTAATCGTGTTGATGACGATGTCGATGTTAATGATGGTGATGGTTGTAATGATGAATTGGTGATGATGAGGATGATCTGATTTTGTCGATGATTCTGGCGACGATGATTGTGGTTGTGATGATGATGAATTGTTGGTGACAGTGAAGACGACACGGACGGTGTCGATGATGATACTAACAGTTATGATGACACCGATGATGATAGATTGATGATGACACTAATGACGACTACGAAGACGTGATCCTGAATGTGCAGTTGTCGTAAAGGAAAGGAAGCCTATACCCTACATTTTATTCCTATCAATACAACAGAAACGACAACTGTCGAAGGCGAAGACACTAACGCAGCGTTCACAATGGCATTAGCCCAGCCCCACCCCAGTTCCCAACATCCCCAGAGGGTACCTGGACAAGCGACAGTGACAGAGAAAACAAGACGGTTGTTCACCTTTATGGATGATCTGGGCAGCGACGATGACGACGAGGACGACGGACACGGTGGCCAGCAAGACGCACAGCGCCGCCAGCAGCATCTCCAGCCGCGTCCATCTCGGCTGACCTCGCTTGGGGCCCGACCCTCTGCAACAGACACGTCACCCGTCTGACGTCACTACGGGGGCATATATTACGTCACATGAACTTTGAGGTTAGGACTGCGTGCCGAGTGAAATATTTGACACTGTTGTTGTTTGTTTGTGAAGGTTTCTCATTTGGTTAACGGCTTTTGTCTTGAACACAAGTTCGTATGCTGAGTTCGAACGACCACACGTATATGCTCAATGCTCCTATTCCGTCCCTATCTATCTTGTTACAAGGCAGCCGTGAACTCCCCACCCCCTGCCCCACTCCTTCCTCCCTCCTCACTCCCTCATCTCACATACACACTTAAGCACACACATACATACATGCGCGCGCGCGCGTGCGCGCGCGCACGAAGGCAGGCACACACAAGTACATGCAGAGAGAGAGAGAGAGAGAGAGAGAGAGAAGAAGAGAGACAGAAGACAGACAGACAGAGAGACAGACAGAGACAGAAACAGAGAGACAGACAGACAGACAGACTGACAGACAGACGCACAGACAAAGAAACAGACAGACGAACAGATAGACAGAAAGGATCATAGATGTAACAATGTAGCTGATATACGCTGACTAAAACTTTTATCTTGGGTCGTCGATTTATCCATGATTTTCGGATGAAGAGTCCCATTTCAAACGCACAGCAAAAACCAGCATGGATAAATCAGGATTCACCCATTTAAGAATCTCCCACCACCCCACTCCACTCTTCCATCGCTTCCAGCCCCCCCCCCCCCCCCCCCTCCCGCCACTCACCGCACCCTATTTCCTCATAAACAATAGTAGCTAAGCTGAAGTAAGAGCGATTTATTTTGCCCTTCAAAAGAGAAGCAGGGAGGACCAAATAATTGAAATAACAGGAGGCTGGAGGAGGACGATGGAGAAACCGAAAAGAGAGAGAGAGAGAGAGGGAGAGCGAGCGAGAGAGAGGGATGGGGAGAGAGAGAGAGAGAGAGAGAGAGAGAGAGAGAGAGAGAGAGAGAGAGAGAGAGAGAGAGAGAGAGAGAGAGAGAACGAGAGAGAGACAGAGGGAGAGAAAGAGAACAACCAGAGAGACGAACGAGGAGAGAGAGAGAGAGAGAGAGAGAGAGAGAGAGAGAGAGGGGAGAAGAGAGAGAGAGAGAGAGAGAACGAGAGAGAGACAGAGGGAGAGAAAGAGAACAACCAGAGAGACGGAAGAGAGAGAGAGAGAGAGAGAGAGAGAGAGAGAGAGACGAACGACGAGAGAGCCGGAAGAGAGAGAGAGAGAGAGAGAGAGAGAGAGAGAGAGAGAGAGAGAGAGAGAGACGAACGAGAGAGCCGGAAGAGAGAGAGAGAGAGAGAGAGAGAGAGAGAGAGAGAGAGAGAGAGAAAGAAGAGAGAGAGGAGAGAGAGAGAGAGAGAGAGAGAGAGAGAGAGAGAGAGAGAGAGAGAGACAGACAGAGACAAGAACAGACAGAAGACGAGAGCAAGACAGTGAGACAGAAAGGGGCGAATTACCCGGTGAATTATTTAACACCGGAACACGCCAAGTCGGATTGAGAGTGCAGAGCGTGCGTCACGGCGAAGTAATTGCCTCCATTTATCTAACTCTCCGCATTCTATTAAAGTGTTGGGCAAGACCAGTACCGTGGCACTGTGGCAGGCGCCCAGGGATGAGACATGGGAGGTGGTTCGTTCGAGTCCCATCACAGGATTCTGTTTGTGGGATTGTCAGCCCCGGCTGACCTCCGGGACCGAGTCTACTATGGCTTCAACAGGAAGACTGAAACCGTACAGCCGAGTTTCATCCACTTCATGGATGCATCTCTAGGTGTTGCACAAATTTCCTAACCAGCTCTGCATGTGGATGTATTTCTCGGGCCTGGCTGACGTCTCAAGATATATTATGAAAGGAAGCGCAGAACACAGCCATGTGACGCAGTCTATAAAAGCAGAGTGGAACTTCACAGCACAACCTTGATCGTCCTCAGGCTTACTGATCATGATTAAAAAGAAAGAAAGAAAGAAATCAAATTCTGCGTCGTTCATGCCCAGTTGTCGTGGATCACTGTGTCTGTTTCCTCTACACGCTCATACCCACGGTGCTTAGTGTGGGCATCTGATGAGAGTGTCTCTGGAGGGCCGTCGTGGCGCCTTCCAAAGACAGACGATCATTACTCGCGAGCGATTCAGCACTTACTGACGTCAGTAGTATATCTACTAGGTGGTGTCCTGTGCGTGTTAGTGTGCACCAATGAACAGAAAGGAAATGATTCTGAAGCAGCTCAGTGTCTCCTCTGTTGGCTTTCATTATGGCCACTATTGATTGCTTCCCGTGGTGTGCCATTGTTGGAGTGTGGTTGTGTTCGGGTTGATCAGATTAAGTGACTTGGGGCACGGAATTCCAGACAACAGAAGACAAGAGAAAACAAAACCCTCGGTAGGACAGCACCAGCAGCAGCAGCAACAACAACAACAGCAACAAAACAACAACAATAAAACAACAACACCACCAATAATGATGATGATGATGATAATGATGATCATAATAATGATTTTTATTGTTATGATAGTCATTATTTTTGTACTCATTATTATCATTACTATTATTATCGTCTTCATCATTATCCACTATTAATCACTCACAATATAAAAACACCGTCAACTGCCTGACCACAGCGGAATAATGAAAGGACATTTCAGTTTCATGTTCATCAACGAGGTGTTACTGTTTGCAGGCAATCCCATATACGCTACACCACACCTGTTCAGCCCTGAGGCCACAATGCGCGGAGTTGCGGCTGGATATATGAATAAGTGAAAAAGGATATAAATCACTGAATGTAAAGAATCAGGGAACCGAGAAGAACGGGCTACATAAGGGAACCACAGAGAACGCGCAAACAACAATACCAGGGATAAAGAGAACAGGGAAGAGAGAGAAAGAGGAGGCAGACAGACTGACAAAATATACAGAAAGAGGTGTGTGTGTGTGTGTGTGTGTGTGTGTGTGTGTGTGTGTGTGTGTGTGTGTGTGTGTGTGAGGAGAGGAGAGAGAGGAGAGAGAGAGAGAGAGAGAGAGAGTGTGTGTTTGTGAGTGTGTGTGAGAGGCAGAGACAGAGAGAGGGATGAGGTGTAGACAGAAAGATAGAGACTGTGTGAGAAAAGCGAATGTCTGGATGAATTATTGAACACGCACTCACACGATGTTGGGTCTATCTAAATGGTACACTGACTTTCACCTGATATTAACCTTAGGGACTACAACGGCTACTGTTGTTGCTGCTGCTACCACTACTACTACTATTACTACTGCTGCTGCTACCACTACTACTACTGCTACTACTACTACCACCACCACCACTATTATTACTAACATCAAACTCTCGCCCCAGTGGGAATCCTAGGGTTCTGTCAATTGAAACTGTATCCCTGCCTTCGAGAAATTTCTGTGCTCGTAATTTCCCCTTTTATACGACTTTCTTCGGTTTTTGCCTTATTCTGTGTTTGTATTTTTCTTTACTGTCAATTCACTGATTTCCTGTCTTTGTTGCCCAGTCATTGGTCTTTTTTTGTATGAAGTCTTTGCATTTTCGTACGAGAATTTATACCGGCCAGCTTTTTTTTTCTTCTCATGATGTGGTAGGAACGTGGTGATATACTAAAACAAATCAGAGTGGACATTAATTGTCCATTCGGCATTTTTCTGTATTGTTTAGTGGCTACGTTATGCTCGTCATTTTTTTCTTGATCTGTGAATGATAAAGTCAAGATAAATGGCTATTGCCCTACTACTACTACTACTACTACTACTATACTACTACTACTTCTTTTCCTACCCTCTACTCCGCGTGTTCCTGCCGTTACTGCTGGCTCTTCTAATAACCACACCAGTACATTGACTACTTCCTGTGATCTGTATCTTAGGATGGTATATAGCATAATCATTTGCAGTAGCAGCAAAATAATAGTAAATGATAATAATGATAATAGTAATAATGACGCCGACAACGACGACGACGACGACGACGACGATGATGATAATGAAATGGTCCAACGAATGGCAGTAACAGATACCTGAAATCCCCTTTTCCTCTTCCAACAATTCCGGTATATCATTATGACTGATGACAGTGTCTGTCAACGTCGCTTGGCATCCATTTAGTCAAGGAATGATGGGATGACCAATAAGCCTTCATCCAAAATCAGCCCAAGCGGAGTGTGAAACTTCCACGAGGAGTTTCGACCAATCAGAAGACGTTTTGATGCACTGAAATAACCAACACCCCCCCCCCCCTGCCCCCCCCCCCCCCAAAAAAAAAAAAAAGGAAGATTTTTTTCTTTTAATTAAGATTATTAACAAAGAGAAGAGGCTCTATGAAAAACAAATTCTTTCATGAAATTTTCTCTGTCTGATTCGTCGATCTTTCTTTCATTATTATGTGTCAGGTTACGTGAATCGCCAAGAAAAGTAAAAGATCTCGGAGTTTGTCAATCTTAGAACGGCATTTATCTGTTGCATATGTTTCCATGAAATCTCTGTTCAACCAGGCCGCTATGTATGGGTTTAGGCTACTACCAGATGCAAGTGCTCTGAAAAAAATGATAACCTGGAGGTGGGAGGAGAGGGTGGTGGAATGGTGTGGGGCGGAGACGGAAAAAAAACGCGCATAGGAAAAAATCGCGCGTCCAGAATCCAGGAAATAAGCACGCACTATCAGGTGGCAATAAGCGCGCGCTACCGGAAAACTCAGGTCAAGTTAGGGCCGTCTAACAAGAGCGCGTCTCACTGATCACGGATATCACTGACAGTTCACTGACAGTCTTTTTATTTACTCACTCACTTTACTGATGTTCACTCTTAGCTCTGGTCTACCATGGACGGTGTAAGAATTACGCAAACAAACAAAGGCAAAGAGGCCTTACTTGTTGATAGTTTCACATACAGATTGGACAGGGAATCTGGTATTGCCAAGACTTGGAGATGCAGCATCCGTGGTTGTCCTGCAAGATGCAAAACAAGAAAAGACAACACCAACGCTGTCTTCTCCAACGACCATACTCACGAAGCAAAGACAGAACGAGAAGTTGCAGCTGGAGAATTCCGCAAACTCTGTCGCAAACGGGGTGCTGTTGACCTGTTTGAGCGTCCTGCAAAAGTGATGAGGCGAGAACTTTCGAATGGAGAGGCAGCTCCGGACATCCATATCAAGGAAATGGAAAATGTTCGCAAAGCCATATACAACGAGCGTCGAAAATTCATCCCAAAGCTGCCAAAGAACCGCCAAGAAACCCATCAGTGTGTAGAACAATTCGGTCTGACTTCAAGCGAAGGTGAAAATATGCTACTAAAGAATAACGTGGAATCTGGTTTGATAATCTTTTCAACATTGTCAAATCTCAGACTTCTTTGCAGACAAGATGTGCAAATACTTGGTGATGGGACTTTTAAAACGTGCCCTCGGTTCTTCCTCCAGATCTATGTTCTACATGCCTACAAACATGGAGTGTATGTTCCTTGCGTTTTCTGCCTCCTCCCCTCAAAAACAGAACACATGTATCGTGATATGTTCATGTCACTTCGTGATTTGTGCTCTGACAATGAACTTGATCTTCAGGTGGCATCTATTAATCTAGACTTTGAAAGGGCATGTCACGCAGTTGTCAAAGCAGTGTGGCCGGGGGGTTCCATCAAGGGATGCCACTTCCATCTCTCCCAGTCATGGTACCGCAAGATCAGCAGTCTAGGCTTGTCGGACGAATACAATGCAGTGGATTCGGAAATTGGGAGATGGCTGAAACGCTTCTTTGGACTCAGCTTTGTAGCTCCACAGGACGTCACCGACAGCATGGCTTTTGACATCATGAATGATTCACCAGATGATCCGAGATGTGTGGACTTTTCGGACTACATTCTCCGTACTTACGTTGAAGCTGGAGCGCCCTTTCCTCCTCCAGTGTGGGCTGATTCAGAGATCAACGGAGTCAGAACAACGAACGGTTGTGAGTCATTCCACAGACATTTTGGTGACCAGTTTTATCATGCACACCCAAACATATTTGAGCTCATGCAAAAGATCAAAGAAGTGCAGACTGTGACATATGTTAAAATGAACTCTATCAACAGTGCTCACGGACTCCTGCACACCAGGCCCCAAAGACGCCGAAAGTTGGAGGAAATGATGAGACTGCAGCAAAGGTATAACAGGGGTGAGATTTCCAGACAGGACTATGTTCAGGCCATGGCCTGGAAAAATCTGCCAGCCATAATATGACTTAGAGAGAGAGAGAGAAAGATGGAGAGGGAGAGAGAGGGGGGAGAGAAAGAGAGAAATGAGAGGGTGAGTCTTCTGATATTTAACCATGTGCAGTGACATTACAAATACCTTAGTACTATTACCTTTGCTAACCATCACAGAGAGAGAGAAAGAGAGAGAGAGAGAGTGAGAGAGAATTAATCCTATTAGCATGCTTTTTATGTATATAATTTAAAATTTTTATTTTGTAATATTAAAGAGAAAAATCTGCCAGCCATAATATGACTTAGAGAGAGAGAGAAAGAGTGAGTGGGAGAGAGAGGGGGGGAGAGAAAGAGAGAAATGAGAGGGTGAGTCTTCTGATATTTAACCATGTGCAGTGACATTACAAATACTTTAGTACTATTTTATGCAGTGAAACACGCGCTCATTGCACGGAAGAGTTTACTAATTGAGGCCAAAAACATGCGCTCTTTTTGCCCAGAGAACGTTAAACGCGCGCTTGTTGCACACGCGCGTTTACTTCTAAAAAGGCAAAACGCGCGCTTATTACCCTCACCCGTGTGGGGTTATACGACAAACTACCAGTCCGCAATGCCTTCATGATAAGGACAAGTCTTTTCTTTCTTCTGCAGCAGAGATCGCCCCTCACCCACCCTCCCAAAGCATTTTAAGGCGCTTTTGGATTCCTTATGCCTCTCTACCCGCCTCCCCGGAATCCGGAATCGGGCGAAGAAAGGGTAAGGATTCCTGATCGTCTGTAAGCTCATACCCCCCCCCACCCCCCCCCCCCCCCCCCCCACCCCCCCCGTCCCTCTCTCAATCTTCCCTTGTGTCTCGATTTTTCAATATCTTTTATCTTGCGTTAGCCTTTGTTTTTGTTTTTCCACAAAGTTTGTACTTAACATGGATAGGCTTTGACATATGTGCAATCCTGTAGCGTAGACACGCCCCTTTTTTTCCTTTCTGTCTTTCTGCGCTTCTGTCCATCTGTCTGTCTGTCTATCTCTCTGTTTCTCCATGCGTGCACACTAAGCTTTAATGATTGAGTTATCTTGTCACCCTTTGGAAGCATAAGAGACATGCATCATGGAAAAGAATGGAAATTATGTGAAGGCATAGATGC
>CM065718.1:63957059-63959559 GCA_033310375.1 Conus canariensis | reverse complement strand
AGCTGAACGCACAGACACAGTTTATGCTGAAACAGACGCCGGTATTTCCATTGGGCTCCCACGTGAATAATCAACATCATCGTAGCGGTTTGGGTCCGATAGTCCGACACTTCACGATTCCGACGTTTCGATAGTTCGACAAATCACGATTCCGACGTTTCGACAATCCGACAATTTTGTCGGACCAACGAAACTTGTTTTGTAATGTTTTATTTTGTGCCAATAGTTCGACACATCACGATTTCGACGTTTCGATAGTCCGACATTGCATTTGGTCGGAAAAAATGTGTCGGTGTATCATCTCTATGTTCCCCCAGTTCTATGTTCCCCCGGCTCTATGTTGCCCCAGGTCCAATTAGTGCAACTATTGACGAGTTTGACCAGTGGTCAGTGGTGGTCAGTGCCACTGACCAGTGGTCATATTTGCCTATTTTCACCATTTTACTGCTGATTAGTGCAGTATGACTGGGTTGTGTGTCGGATTATGGAAACGAGTTGGAATTGTCAGAATCGTGGGATGTCGGACTATCGCTACTTTTTCTTACAGTGTCGAATTATCGAAACATCTGAACGTGGGGTGTCGGACTACCGATGTGTCGGACTGTCGAAACGTCGGACTACCGGGCCCAGCCCCATCGGAGCTTCTATGATCAGAACGTTCAAGCAACCCCAACTCAAGACCTCATTGATTCCACGGCCTTAGATAACGATCACCCAGGCCTGAACCTGCAAATGACATTGCTGGACTAATTAGCCATGAAACGTCCGGTCCATACATTATTCGACATTTCGTTATTGTTCAACATCAAGCGCATTTTGAATAATAATTATGTCAACTGATCGTATTGGGTATTAATTCTCAGGTCCGCGGTTCATATAGTTCACATGAAGGCTACTATTGCAGATTCAGTTGGATTTTGAGTTCCTTTATAACCCATTCTATCTGTCTCATTCTCTCCGTCTCGTATCGCGATTGTCAACGGACGTTCATTATTACTGATTAGGCCTATTTCTTCTCTTTTTAAAGTGTCTACTTTCACTAAGACATTAATGTCAGTTACATACAATGTGAAGAATCTTTCCTCCTATTAGATCCGGTGACATTAGCTCATACATAAGCTAATGATTAAACAGGAGGACAAAAAACCAGGAAGCATCATGACAGAAACGTCCACAAATGAGCTGTCATTTTATCATTAGCCAGATTTATGTATAAAACCAGAATAGAAGTAATAATGTTCTCAGAGACTGTCAGTCAGATGACTTTAACGTTGCAACAGACTGACAGTTCATGCATATCACTCACACACACACACACACACACACACACACACACACACACACACACACACACACACACACACAACACATTCCAATGCGGCCTGTCCTCACCGGCTAGAGCGTGCAACCACAGGCCAGCGCCACTCTTTTTCCTGTCTGCCTCAAAACACTCTTATGACCTCTGAGTGTACATACGGAATTCAGCCAAAGATGTTTAACGTCTGTGCACTTACTGGTCTCTGCACAGCTCAGAAGACATTAAAGAACTACCTTTCCATCAATAAAATATCAGCAAAAGGAAGAAATGATTCATGGACAGAACGCACTGACAGGGAAGATTAAGCGCATCGATGTCACAGCGCACGTTTATTCTTAAATGTGTAAAAACAGAAGAATAACCTGCATTTTTTTGAATGTTTGAGTATGTTAGAAAAATTTCTCGTCTCATTCCCTTTACTATCATCGCTCATGTTACTACCATGGATCACACGCACACGTAAACTGAAAGAACTGGAATGTTTTATGAGTTGGAGAAGTCTGCCAGACGGTTATAGATTAAATCTGTTCAAAGGTCTGAACACCAAATGAGTGAACATGGAGGGAATGAAAGCCCTACATAAAGTATAACCAGTCAGCTCAGTCGGTGGTATCGATAAAGTCTATTTTTTACATCTACGCTATCATGGTGTATGCATGCCTGCATGAATGCACGCATGCAGTCGTGTGCCCACGCGCCCGCTTGTGTGTGTGTGTGTGTGTGTGTGTGTGTGTGTGTGTGTGTGTGTGTGTGTGTGTGTGTGTGTGTGTGCTCGTATGTGCCTGCGCGCGTGTGAATAGAGTATGTAATTTATGCAAGTCTCTAAATATTATATTCGACGACTAAACTAGCGAAATTAAGTAGTGACACGGGTGTCATAACTTATGTTTATCATTCCTCTTTATACATTTCCTAAGATTGTGCTTGTACTTGCCCAGGAAATGAGTATGTACATATCTGTTGAGGTCACACACGCAAACACACACACACACACACACACACACACACACACACACACACACACACACACACACACATATCATGATTTCAGACTCACTTAGAAACCAGTGTGAGTGAGATCTTCCCAGTTATACCTATCTGCACTGTACAGATAATTACAGGACAGTGTATGGCAGCATATTACAGCTATTTTCAAAAACAAAAATTTGTCCAGAAGCTATG
>CM065718.1:63939559-63952059 GCA_033310375.1 Conus canariensis | reverse complement strand
TCTGGATGCATGCAACACTGATGCATTCAACTGTTCGTGTAGTGATACCTTGATACCTTGACCACCCGATCCGCCCACAAAGTATTCATCAGGAGCTAATCTTACTGACGCCTTGAGGTGCTGGCTTATCTGATAACGAAATGTAGAAACTGAAAAAAGATCAAAACTGTGCAACTAGATTAATTTCCAAGGCATCGAAGCAATCTGACATAACCTTTTCTCTGATTAACCCCACTGGCTCTAGACAGCCGAACACAGGAGCAAATGAGGCTCATTTGTCATGAGACGAATTCTGCTCTTCATTATCACTCGTAGATACTTCAAATCTACCCACTGTCTCCTTTACTTCGCTCCTCAGCAAAACGTGGCGCGTCATCCATTCCCAAATGCAGAAGACAACGATAAGTACAGCGAGCCTTTCCCATCATTTGACCCGTCACTTAGGACAAACAAGGACAGTAGTAGGGGACGTAGAATTCCTCGCGCACCCCATAATATTATAGGCTGGTATGCGTAAGGGAAATTTATTTCCGGTTCTCAAATCCGCTGACTTTTTGCAAGTGAACCAAACAACAACCACACAAACAAACAAACAAAAAACTGCTCGAGCCTGATTTCAACAAACTGGGGGACTTCGTGTGCCATTCTTGATCGCACTGGTCAGGACGCGACACAGACCTGTCCTATGATGAAATTAGAAATAAAGAAAGAAATGGATGGACTGATGCACTGATGGGGAAGATCTGTACAATGATGAGTCGTCTGCCGAGGAAGCCTTGGTCGTTCTAGAGTCAGTATTATTAGACAACTACTACGGACTCTTTATACTGACCAACTGAAATGGAACTACATATAGACACGCAATGACTTTAACGGCTGCTACCATAATCATAACACTTTCAGTGTAATGAAACCATTCAGCCAGTTCTGCAGATCAACTGCATCACTGACCGGTTCAACCTATGAACAACGACGATCGGTTTTCATCATTCAAGACGTTGAGCAATCCGTTTAATTTCTGTCATGATTTTACAAACTCTCGCTGACAATCATACAAGAGAGAGAGAGAGAGAGAGAGAGAGAGAGAGAGAGAGAGAGAGAGAGAGAGATTAGGAAGCGACGCAAAACCTATGAAAAGTTTCCCAGAAAGCCTGTTTTGAAACAATTTTTTTCCTCTTAATTTGAAATATTCGATTTCTGTCAGCAAGACTATCACTACACGCAATGCTGCCAACTTCGTGACCGGAAATAAGTTTCCACGACCGCTGTCGAAACGGCCCTGTCCCTAAGTTCACAACAGGCCCAGTGAAACCTGTTTACACGGTTGGCTGTTCCCCCCTACTATGGTCCACGGGGAGCAAACTTCCTGTGTTCGTCATACGGCTAATGACTATCCCTCGAAAACACATCATTTACAGACAGCCTATATAACCAGTGTCCATATCTGCGCTACCGAAATGTGTTACCTTTGTCCATGCCCAGTCCTTCCCAGTGTTTCAGCAGGTATATGTGGACGGCAGTGGAAAGGTCCGGGGAGAAAACTTGAGCACTGTGTGCTCACATTCAGGTGTATGTGTGTGTGTGTGTGTGTGTGTGTGTGTGTGTGTGTGTGCGTGTGTGTGTGTGTGTGTGTGTGTGTTGTGTGGGTGTGCGTATATGTGTGTGTGTGTGTGTGTGTGTGTGTGTGTGTGTGTGTGTGTGTGTGTGTGTGTGTGTGCTGTGCGTATGTGTGTGTGAGTGTGTGCGTGGTGTGCGTGTGTGTGTGTGTGTGTGTGTGTGTGTGTGTGTGTGTGTGTGTGTGTGTGTGTGTGTGTATACAGGGCAGCAGAAAGACTGATAAAGAAAAACGGAATTTGGCATTTTGATAAATGTGAGGAAGATTACGCTTGTATTTTGATTCAGACGTCCCCCCCCCCCTCCCCTCCCCCCTTTTCGGTATTTTATCCCGGGCCCGTTTTGTTAATGGCCTTAAGGTCCTCGGTTATCCCGGAATAACTTGGCAGAAATCGCCTTTCTCCTTCTTTTGATAATATTGTAAAGCTCTTTGAGGTGTCAGTAAGCGCTGTAGAAATATCTCATAATGATTAGCATAAATACAGATCGAGAAGAGCAAGACAGCATGGTGACAAAGAGTGTCAAAGACGGGTGATCACACACACACACACACACACACACACACACACACACACACACACACACACACAGAGAGAGAGAGAGAGAGAGAGAGAGAGAGAGAGAGAGAGAGAGAGGACCGCCGGATTCAATCACAGTCAGACAGACACAGACCAAAGGAGCAATGCTCACACACGGAGGCTTTGGAAAAGGAAGAAGGGAGTTAATCAATGATGTCGAGGTTTCCCCTCAACACAGCATAAACTTGCTGACGGCGTCCTGGGGCGAAGGAAGGGGGAATCAATGTGGTCTTTGTTTCTCTCCCCCCCCATAAACTGGTTCTCCGGATACTGGCTTAGCTCCGCTACGGTTACCGTTATTGTTCTGATGTTCCGTGACGTAGGCTGAAATGGCGCATCGAGGCAGTTTTCGTTGGAATCTCTCTCTCTCTCTCTCTCTCTCTCTCTCTCTCTCTCTCTCTCTCTCTCTCTCTCTCTCTCTTCGTGTCTTCCTCTATGTTACAACTCGTCCACAATGTGCGTGGCTACGTGTGTGTGTGTGTGTGTGTGTGTGTGTGTGTGTGGTGTGTGTGTGTGTGTGTGTGTGCGCGCGCGCGTGCGCGCGCGTGCATTTGTGTGTGCGTGTGTGTGACTTATGTGACAAGGTGGTGGAAATGGGCACATGTCTTCATTCACTGCATGGAGTGATGCTGGGGCCTGTCTCAAATCACTGACTAGAAGTGGTTTTGGAAAAGGGTAGGGTAACTTGCAAGCGGTCACTGTGGAAACGTAAACTGGAGGACAGCCCACTCTCCTAGGAAGCAAGACAACCGCGGGATCGGAGCTCGAATTTCGTGAACATTTAGCACTTCGCGCACGTAAAAGACCCCGTGGCAACAATGGAGTGGTCCCGTGCCAAGAGTCTGTGGTAATACAAAGAAACAAGCAAACAAAAAACATCACCTTTGACAGGTTAAGAAAATATACGCGAGAAAAAAGATGTCGCAGTACTGTGGCAATGCCGTGGCCCTTGAAAGAACAGCCGGAATATCGCTCAGAAAAATCGGTTGTGACGTTGAAGTTGCCCGAATACCGCTCGGAGAAATCGGTTGTGACCTTGAAGTTGCCCGAATCTTGTTCATATAAATCGGTTGTGACGTTGAAGTTGCCCGAATACCGCTCAGAGAAATCTGCCGTGACGATAAAGCTGCCCAAATATTGCACGGAGAAATCTGTTGTGACGATGAAGTTGCCCAAATATCGCACGGATAAATCTGTTGTGACGGTGAAGTTGCCCAAACATCGCACAGAGGAATTTGTTGTGACGATGAAGTTGCCCAAATATCACACAGAGAAATCTGTTGTGACGATGAAGTTTCCCAAACTTCGCACAGAGAAATCTGTTGTGACGACGAAGTTGCCCAAATATCGCACAGAGAAATTTGTTGTGATGATGAAGTTGCCCAAATATCGCACAGAGAAATTTGTTGTGATGATGAAGTTGCCCAAATATCGCACAGAGAAATTTGTTGTGAGGACGAAGTTGCCAGAATATCGCACAGAGAACTCTGTTGTGATGATGAAGCTGCTCAAATATCGCACGAGACATCTTCCGTGGTGATGAAGTTTTTTTCACACGATCGAATTCAATATAATTTTCGCCGCTTTTTATTGTACAATACTTTGTATGCCCCTAAAACTCTAGAACGGTAAGCAAAAATCAAATTTTGTTTCTCCGACTCGTGAGTTTAATGAACGACATATGCGCAGAACGTTGTGAATAGTTTTCCTGGCTAATCAGTCAAAGTTGTTGTTCATCGTAGGAAGTAGTAGTGGTGTCGGAACGAGACATCTAGCTGGCGTTATAAGCAGCTGGACGACAAATACAACAAAAATAAGAAACAGAGTTGCTGCCTGAACACAAAATCACATGTAGTGAAAAGCAGGAAATAGTTCTGCTGGCTGAACAAACATGTGCAGTGCACAGTAGACAAGAGTAATCTTTATCCGAGAGGCACATGTAGGAAACAATAGGAAACAGTAAGGCCGTCTGAACGATGCCTTTGTCATTTGCACAAAGCAGGAAACAATCATGCTCTCTGAGGGACACGTGCAGTAAAATGCAGGAAGCAGTAATGCTGACTGAACGACACATGTAGTACAAATGCATGTAGGAAAAGTTTCAAAGAAATAATTCAAAAGACACATGCGGTGAACAGTCGGGAATAGTCATGCTGACTGAACGACACATGTAGTACAAAAAAAAAAAAACAACTAGGAGACATTAATATTAGCTACATTTGAGAAATTTTAGACAATCTTTTCATGAATGCGTAAAATTTTATCTAACGACTGTAACCTGCACAGTCAGGCATAGCGGATGTACATGTTCCTCGATTGTCTTGTAAACGTAAAAAAGTAGTGTATTTGTGACTCGTTCCTTACTTTTCTTTTGTTGTTGTTGTTGTTTTGTTTTTAAATGGAACTGGTAGAATGCCTTTTGTTTAGTATGTCTTTTGTGTGTGCGTCATTGTTTCTCTACCCCCCCCCCCCCCCCCACCCCAATCCCCTTCTCGATTTTGCATATTCATATGTATACGTTTTGTTGATATCTGTTTGCTGTTATTTTTGGAAAAAACAATTTTTAAAAAGTGGAAAAAAATATATTGTCAGAACGACACATGTCGTACCAAGTAGCAAATGGTAACACTGTCTAAAACATCTGCAAAAAAGAAAAAAGTAGGGATAGTAATGGTGACAGACGAGCTCTTGCACCAGAATGTGGGACATATAAAAAAGATAAGGGATGGACAATGGGGGCTGAACGACACAGGAAGTAAGAAGCAAAAGAAAAAAAAAAAGTGTGGGGATCACACATGGACCCGGAATGACTTTCTCCTGCTCTTCACATGCCTCGTCGTAAACTCTACACTCTCATGAATCAGTCCCGAGTACCCAATGTCCTTTCTCGCGCGCACGCGCGGCCGCACACACACACACACACACACACACACACACACACACACGCACGCGCGCACACACACAAGCACGCACACGTAAACGCACGTACACACAAGCGTGCGCGCGCGCACACACACACGCAGACATACACACGCGTGCGCGCGCACGCACGTACACACACACGCATGCACGCACGCACGCGCGCGCGCGCGCGCGCGCCACACACACACACACACACACACACACACACGTACATGTGCACACAGGAGCACGCGCTCGCTATTACACGTCACAATAATTCCGCATATGATGGATTCATTCACACTCTGCATATTTGTCTCATAGGTTGCCTGTACCTTACCTTTTCTTTTTTTTTTTTTTCTTTTTTTTTCAAATGTGTTGTGTTGTATTGCCTTATGGACGCTTCCCCGGCGACACGGAGAAATACAATTAGTCGGAGGTAAGCGTTAGAATTACATGTTTATTTGTTAACGTGGAATTACATGCGCGGAAAAAAACATTTAGGTAAAAAAGCGCCATGCCTGTTGAGCGTTGGTTGTTTACACTGTTCAAAGGTTTTGATTTTCTGTCGTAAGTCATTCGTTGCTTTCATTTCCAGATACTTTGTTTTGCCAGGATCTAGTCCACATTTCTGGTCGCTGTGTGAAGTTCGTTGGCATACTGAATGATCGGCTGAGGACAAGTCAGTTTTTAAACGGAAAGCCTTCGCTTTTAGATCACGTTTTGAGAGTAAGCCGCTCAATTAGTATTCTCGTTTCAATTATCAATCGGATGGATCTAAATCTTTCTTTTCTTCCTTTTTTTTTTTTTTTTTTTTTCAAAAAGCGACTTCACTATTGTAATGTTTGTATCCCCTTGGCAGGCGGGCTATTGAGCATTGTCAATAAATTGTGTGTCAGTTGCAGTTTTAAAATTTCTCTCTCTCTCTCTCTCTCGCTCTCTCTCTCTCTCTCTGTTCACGTCCTACCATTGGTGTGTGTGTGTGTGTGTGTGTGTGTGTGTGTGCGTGCGTGCGTGCGTGCGTGCGTGTGTGTGTGCGCGCGCGCGCAAACATTGATTTCTGCGTTCCGTTCATTGCCTTCTCATATCCAAGTGTGTGTGTGTGCGTGTGTGTGTGTGTGTGTGTGTGTGTGTGTGTGTGTGTGTGTGTGTGTGTGTGTGTGCAGTTCATGAAACGGTTCATACATTCATACACACCCGAGGTTTTTCCGAATCATATTTTTTTACGTAACTTCATTATTGTCTAGTGTCATTTGGGGAGAAAAGTTAAAAAAAAACACAAAAACTAAGCCCCCCCCCCCCCTCCCCCTTAACCAGACCATTACGATCCAAATACCGGTGCGTGGAAAGAAAGGCTGAAAACCAATACATAGTAGCCCCCACCGCCCACACAACACACACCCCTTCAGCACTTCTGCCCTACCCACCTCTCCCCACCCTCTTTTCCACCTCCGCTACCTTATCCACACCCCTTCCTTCCTTCCTTCCTCTTTCGTCTCCCTTGGTTATCAAGAGAAAACGAATTTTATGTTCACAGCTTTTTAATGGCTTTGGAACTCCTTTGGAGTTGGAAATAAAGAAATCAACATCATCGAAACATATACTGAGAGAGAGAGAGAGAGAGAGAGAGGAGAGAGAGAGAGAGAGAGAGAGAGAGAGAGAGAGAGGAGAGGAGAGATGCTTTGAAGAGCACTGCAGTTTTCCACTCATGGTGATCAGCTCGTCAATGTTCACTCTCTGCATGTGGAGCTCTCGCCCTGAACCACAACATGCCGCACAGTTCACTGTTTTTACTCTTCTACAACGCCTGCTTTGACAGTCCCTTGGCAGTGCGAGTGAGTGAGTGAGTGACTGAGTGAGTGTGTGTGTGTGTGTGTGTGTGTGTGTGTGTGTGTGTGTGTGTGTGTGTGGTGTGTGTGTGTGTGCGCGCGTGTGTGTATGTGTGTGCGTGTGAGAAAGAACGCGCGTGTGTAAGAGCGTGCGTGTGGTTGCACAGGCAATTCTTGGATATTTTGTACATGTACGTGTGTGTGTGTGTGTGTGTGTGTGTGTGTGTGTGTGTGTGTGTGTGTGTGTGTGTGTGTGTGTGTGAGTGTATTTGTGTGTATGTGTGTGTGAAAGACACAGAGAGAGAGAGAGAGAGAGAGAGAGGGGGGGGGGAGAATGTGCAGCTATGTGGATATGCCTTTCTGGAAGCGGTTACGAGAGTGTGCAAGCGTCGCGAGTGCCAGCGTGCGCTACCTTCATGTGTGTGTGTGTGTGTGTGTGTGTGTGTGTGTGTGTGTGTGTGTGTGTGTGTGTGTGTGTGTGTGTGCGTGCGTGCGTGCATGTGTGTGTGTGCATACATGCGTGCGTGCGTGCGTGTGTGTGTATGTGTGTGTGCGTGTGCGTGGAGAGAGAGAGAGTGAGAGAGACAGACAGACAGACAGACAGACAGACAGACACAGAGAGACTGCGTGCATGTCAATCACATAATCAAGCATTCCCACCGGCGTGTGTCCGTATGTGCGTGGCTACACGCAATCACCGCGCACGGGCACTGACTAGTAGGCACCGGCGCGCGCAACAGGAATGCGCGCGAGCGGAAGCAATTGTGCATGCATACGTGAGTGTGGCGTCTTCCCTGTTCTGCTGCCGGTAACAACAAAAGAAGTGCGGTGTGGAGCACGGAAGCCGCAGGCCTATTTGAACGGCCGGGTTCCTCCCTGGCTCTCATGGCTGTGTGTGTGTCTCTTGGAGGAGAGGGGGGGGGGGGGGGGGGGGGTCAACACTGTCGACTGCCGCTGGAGCATACACACCTCAGGCTTGTAGGCAGTCCTGGGCTCTTTTCTGTCTTGTTGACAAAAAACAACAACAACAAAAAAAAGTTTCGTTTAAAAAAAAATGTTGAAAACATGTTTCCACGTCTTTACAATCACTAGAGCGTTTGGGACTGCAAAGCTAGAAAAGATCTGCTTTTTGAAATAAAACATTTACTGCATTGTTTCATACCTCTAGGTATAGAAATTGATTTTTGTTGGGTCCCATCTCACTGTGGTATAAAGTGAAGTGAAATAGCAGACAGTCTTGCAAAAGATTGGGCAAATAGAAACGTTGAGTTTCCTTAATGTCTTTTCATCGTCAGATGGTATTAGACACTTTAAATCCCTTAGATTTGTCCTCTTGTGAATTAATCCAAACTATGGACAAGTATATATATGAGCAGAATTTTAGTCAACAAATGGCTACTTTACCATCGTGCCCAAGGCACGTTGTTAGATTATTATTCATAAATTAAGGCTGAATACATGGAACACTAAACATTCTCATGGCATTACTTGTGTCTGCAGAGAAAACATTTCTGTGCATCATCTTTTGTTTGAATGCTCAGTGTTGACCTCGCTCCATCAGGAGAAAGGTATTGAGATGAATAACTTTGATAATGTCAATACTGTCTTGTATGGTCCGTATGTTGCTGAAATCGCCATGGTTATTTCGCAATCACAGGTTGCAAAATTCTGCACTAAGGTCAACAATTTTGTGTACCACTAGGGTATGTCACTTATGTAAATATACATAAATCAGATGCGGGTTTGAAAGTACTTACATGGATGATAAGTTGAGTGTGGAGGTGTTTTTTTTTTTTATTTCTATTTTTTTTTTAATTTTCTTTAAAGTGTCTAATAATTATCTGACGATGAAAAGACATTAAATAAATCACTGAACTGAACTGCACTGATAGTAATAGCAAGTATGAAAAATGGCTAACTAAGCCAGTACTTTCACCATTGTAAAATAAAGAATCAATGTGTGTCTCCCTTTCTCTCTCTGTCTCTGTCTCTCTCTCTGAGTTTGCCCGTGTGTTTTTCAGTCTCTGTCTGAACGTATGCCATGCTCGTGTGTGTGTGTGTGTGTGTGTGTGTGTGTGTGTGTGTGTTGTGTGTGTGTGTGGCGCGCGCGCGCGCGCGTGTGCGTTCGTGTGTGAGCGCGCGCACGCGTGTGTGTGTGTATGTGTGTGTGTATGAGTGAGTGAGTGATTGTAAGTGTATGTGCACGCACGCACACTGACGAGAGAGAGAGAGAGAGAGAGAGAGAGAGAGAGAGAGAGAGAGAGAGAGAGAGAGAGAGATCTTGTATGTGACATCGTCTTTCTCAGGCCGCCAATCATGTTCTATCCTCTTTTGTCCCCAATTCATCAAAGAAACATCAAACAACCAGGTGCACACCCAGATCTTACCCCACTGAAATTTGTTACCAGGACGGGGGGCGAATTTTTTTTTTTTTTTTCGCGTTTTCTCTTCACTGACGTTTACGTGGTGGATCCCTATTTCAATCATTGATGCACGCATTGATTTGTTCGTTGATTCACTCATTAATTTTAATCAAGCATTAAATACTTAAACATAACCATTCTAGAATAGTCATTAACGACAATAATGTTGAGAGTTTATGTAACGCCACATCTCTAAAGATAAGAAGCTATCTGGAACTTGACTGATGTGACAGGCAAAGATAAATTCCAGTAATGATTAAGCCAAATATGTGGGATCATGAAATGATTAACGGATGGAAGAAGTCACGTTTACATGTATAAAAGAGCAAAAACGCATGTTCAAATGCACCGACAAAATTACATCAAAAGACATATAAAATCAGCGCAGCAAATTCACTGATAAACGTAGCGGGAAAAAAAATTATTTAAAAAAAAAGGACTGAATTATAAGACCAGAAAAAAAACAACAAAAAACACGATGCCTTAAAATGAAAGCGAAGCTACATTATGAGATAAGATTTACAGACAATGTGCCGGACATGAAAGGAAAGTGGGATGTTATTCTAGATCCATAGACAGTATACCACACAGTGAAAAGGATGTATCCTTTGACCAGATCCACGGATGGTATAAAAACGTGTAAGAGAAGCGAATCATCTGACCAGATCGACCTATATCACACAAGGAAACAGTGTGAATTATTTTACTAGTCTAACAGATAAAATGCCACGCTAAAGGAAACAAAAATAAATTATTAGACAAAATACCACACAAATGAAATGAAATGAATCATCACACAAAATACCAAAGCTAATTATTTGGCAAAACACCACATAAAAGGAAACAGAAATGAATTATTAAACATAATACACACAGAAGGAAACAATTATAAATGATTAGACAAAATACCACACAGAAGGGAATGCACATAAATGATTAGACAAATAACTACACAAAAGGAAACAAATGGATTATTGGAGCAGATAAAAGGGGCAAAATACAACAAAAGGAAGGTGAAACGATTTACTAAAGTACATCAAGAAACGGCTTTCCACAAAAGGAAAGAGAAATGTGCTGTCAGACCAGATCAACAGAGAGCTGACCACAAAAGGAAAGAGAAATGTGCTGTCAGACCAGATCAACAGAGAGCTGACCACAAAAGGAAAAAGAAATGTGCTGTCAGACCAGATCAACAGAGAGCTGACCACAAAAAGGAAAGTGCAGAATAAGGATGCCAGGGGCTGTCAGACCAGATCAACAGAGAGCTGACCACAAAAGGAAAGAGAAATGTGCTGTCAGACCAGATCAACAGAGAGTGCTGAGACCAAACAAAAAGGAGGCACAAGAAGAAAATGTGCTGTCAGACCAGATCAACAGAGAGCTGACCACAAAAGGAAAAAGAAGCGAATACCACGACAATGTACCACAAAAAGAAAGTGAAATGATTCATTTGCCCACATCAATAGACAGCTTACCTCCCACCCACCCACCCACCCCTCTGCCCTCCTAAAAATAAAGGATAGAGAAGTTTTTTTGTTGTTTTTTTTTCAATCAGATCACTGTACCCGTAAATTAAACGTTTACGATCCTACACAAGGCCAACGGTAACACTAAAATCGTTGTCAAAAACTATCGAAGGGCACATTCAAATCTATTTCCGTTTCAGGAACTTTGAAAAGGCATTCAACGACATGAAGTCAATCTGGAACATTGAGCGACATCGTTAATTACTAGTGTTGAGCAACACCGTTAATTATTAGTAAAAATCGATAAGTATCATAAAAAAAAGTTCTATCATGCATTCACCTACCAGGTTATCCAGGATGAGTGTTCTTCTCGAAAACAGCAGGTGGCAACTTGGGGTTACACAAGGCTGTCTGCTCTTGTCTCTTCTTGTCTTTTTTTTACCTTCCTTATCCTCAACTGGGTCATTGACACAGCCTAAATAACACGGCCGGCCTGTGTGGAGACATTCATTGTCACTGCTTTCGCTGCCAACCTACTGTCGTCGCAAGCAGAAAGCATAAACAACGTCCTGCATATGTAACTGAAAAAGCACTATCAAACACCACAAAGGAGACAGAAGTTGGGTGCTTCAGCGGGAAAGCTTTGCGTCATTGTGAGAAGGGCCGGACTCTGACAACAGCGCTTTTCATACTAATAAACCCTTCTGGACCGCGACACGGGAATTCACGTGCGGTGTGGCACGTTCTGCATACGCGAAGCGTGCACGGACAAACCTGACGTGTGGCAACAGAAGGTGGGTGATCCAGCGGGAGAGCTTTGCGTCATTGTGAGAAGGGCCGGACTCTGACAACAGCGCTTTTCACTTGACATCCTGAGCCCATCTGAGATCAATAGGAATCTCTCGTCCCTGTCCTAGTTTTTCGGCGAAGACTGCACGCGCGCGCGAGTGTTCGCACGACTATTGAATATAGGTTCTTACATTCATGCATGTGTATGCACATACATGCAGGCAAACGGACGTAGACATAGGCCTACAAGTAATTTTGTTTGTTCAGGCACACATAAGTATACACACACGTACGTACACACATAAATGGTCACACACACACACACACACACACACACACACACACACACACACACACACACAAGCAAGCTCGCACGCACGCACACTCATACACACACACGCACGCACGCACACATACACACACACACACACACACACACACACACACATTCATATACACACGCGCGCGCGCCCGAAAACAGACATATACACAAATGAGTACGCACACGCTCGCGCGCGCGCGCGCGCACAACACACACACACACATGCATGCATGCGCGCAGGCACACACGCATGCATGCACGCAAGCACACACACACACACACACACACACACACACACACGAACACACACACAACACAACACACACACACACCACACACACACACACACACACACACACACACGCACGCACAACACAAGACTGCAACAAAAAGTGCCCTTGTTGAGCTAATGTGCCGTAAAGAATCCCCCAAGTCAGATTTATAGATTCTTGACTTTCTACTTTCTGTTGCTTCACGAGCCATTACTTCCAGAACAGTTCCAGGTCTAATGGACTGTGAAAGTTTTATAGACAACTGTACAGGAATACAAACGGTCACAGGATTGCAGACGACAGTAC
>CM065718.1:63924559-63927059 GCA_033310375.1 Conus canariensis | reverse complement strand
TCGGCTCACAGGAGAATGTCACGAAAAGCTCAGATTTGACAGACGTATGAACGTGTAGCCTTGACCTGGTAGCAGCAGCAACAGTAATGTCCTTGTCATGTTAGAGGCGATCTGACGAGTATCGTTTGTACATGACATCTAACGAGGGTAGGGCTGTGGAGATTTTACTCGTCTGTTGGTATTGTACCGTTAGATAATGTTTATTTTGTATTTGTTGTGGATGTGTTTTTGTATTTTCCGCCTATTTGCAGTTACCCTGAAATCTGTTTTAGTTTTAACAGCAATATTAACGATAACAAAGTTGATGATGATGATGATGATGATGATGATGATGATAATGACGACGCAGAAGTACCTCGTGGATGAAGAATGTTAGGGCCCCATAACGCAAACATCGCCAAGATGGTGGACGGGGAAATAATGTTTATAGTGCAAGAGAAATACATTCAACTGACACCAAGACCTGACGACAGCATGGAACAAGAAGGGAAGTAACTCTTCCTGGCAAAGAAGGATGATCTATGACCCAAACATCGAGCCATTCAGTATACGCCTTCCACTTTGATCTGACGGTTCAACTATGAAAATGATAGATCTAGAGGTGCATGGTGGTAAGGCTTGATATGGAGCTGCGTTTGTAAAAATGGATAATCATCAAAATGTTGTGAAAGTTCGTTTAGTATTAATTACTAATTAATTAATATCCACACCAGTAAGAAACCTGCCTTTTTCTTGCATGCGTGTATTTCATCTACCGAAACAAAATTTCTGAATTTGTGTTAAAGAAAAACAAAAACAAAACAACACAAACACACACACACACACACAAGAAAACGTAAGTCCCGATTTTCGAGCATCTTGGGATAAAACCGAATACGAACGAATATTGCACAGTGCGTTCTAGACCTATACACCTTCCTCGTATGACGCCTTTCACAGTATCTGCTTGGCGGAATATCTGCCTGAATCTATCGATGTTCATACAACATCGTGATGCTTTGTGTATGCTTTTCTGTTCTTTTCAATGAGATTCACACACACACACACACACACACACGCTCACACAGATGATTGGAAATCAATGGTTTCTGCCAAATGACTTCAAACATAGTTTGTGTAAGTTTTTACTGAAATCAAACAGGCGTAAACCTGCGATCAGACTAGTGTCGAATTTGATAGCAAAGTCAAAATGAAATACTGACAAGATCGAATATATTAGTGTATGTTTACCCTGGTTTTCTAATCTATCTTGATTACTGAGGCTTAATCTAGCTTTCAAATTTGAGTATGTCAGTTTAAGATTTCTGGCCATATTTCATGGAATGATTGTTTGACTGATGTTGCATTTTTTTTAAACGAAAATCAAACTGCCTTTTGTCTCTTTACTACACTAACAGAACCAAATTTTCAAAGTTTTCAGTCTTTGATGGTTTTCTTGTCACATGAAAATAAAATTATTTGTTCTGTGCCATTTTAAAAGATATCGACCAATATTATGGTATATCACACAAGACGCAACAGCCGAAAGTGTTGAATAATTTTGCTAAGCTTATTATGGTTTTTCTTTAAAGAAAATGATTGGGGGGAGGGGGGTCTGGGGCATTTCCAAGACTAAAATTTAAGACGCAATCTGACGCGTACGAAAAAAAAATTGAATGTAGCTGCTTAAATAAAAGTAAAATGTATCTCAGAAGCATGATTTTATCATTACGAGCCAAAATAGCTTTAATTTCAATTCGTAAAAATACCTGGTCTATGCCACTGATGATGCACTAGAGTGTTCGACTTACTTTGAGAGACTGCGACCATGACCAGGAAGTGCTTGTACTTTGTTTCACCAAAGAAATGAAATTTCCACAGACTCTGCGCACTTGGACGGAGGCACGTGCTAAGAACTCAAAAGCCATCGCGTTCTTCCATGATCGGGAGTCTCGGCAACCTCACCTTTCTTTCTCCCAGTGACGTCATAAATGAATACTATTTCGTCATATACATTTTTACGCATGGATTGTTAACAAAAGGAGTTAGGCTTTGAGACTGGCTAAAACTGGTAGCGAACAATTGCACTGCATCAAAATGACACCGATAACGGTTCTTTCTAGCCAGCTGGGAGTTTGTTAACCTGCACAGTGCTGTGAGAAAGACAAGAGATTGATCTTTCCGGTACAGTTAACGTCGGAAGCACTGTCAACCAAATTTCATCAGACGTAAGATGTGGGGGAAAAGGGTAGGCCTCGATCAAATCCACGGTGGCCGTGCTGGAATGCAGGTTAATACTTTCTAGTTGCACGAGTGCAATGCAGAACAACGTTTCATAGGTCGGACGTTGTTGAATGCTTTTCTAGAACCCTCTGCACCTGCTGTAGAATGAGTCTGCATCTGGGAAACCAGCACTGGAGCATTGTGGTGACTGTGATGCTAGTAGTGATGGCCCGGCTGTTCGGTTCTGGGAATACCAACAATCTCTCGGAAAGTGCCGATATCAGTGATCAGTCAGGGC
>CM065718.1:63902059-63919559 GCA_033310375.1 Conus canariensis | reverse complement strand
TTCTCGCAGATCCGTTTGCGTTTGTCAGTCTATCCTCTGTCTGTCTGTCAGTCAGATTCTCTCTCTCTCTCTCTCTCTCTCTCTCTCTCTCTCTCTCTCTCTCCTCTCTCTCTGATTAAATTGTATCTGTTAAGACTTCAGCTGTAGGCCAGTCTGAAAGAGAGCTACCTTGTAGCGCTGGTGCAAGGTGGATACTTGCCATCTGTATAGAGGTGATTTCTCAATGGCAAACAGTGCAAAGCACGCTTTGCTGTGTGTTATGCGAAAACTTTTTCTACCTGATAATAATAATAATACTTGAAAAGTATTAGAAATTCTTGGGAGTTAATGCTAAAATGTTGGAGCATTTCATTGCTGAGGACACGGGTCGTTATCCTTTTTACATCAACACATGCAATGTATTCAATATTTGTTGAAGGTTTTGCGTACATAGATGAAGAAACATTTTTATATGCAAATTCATTTGGTACTGGCTTTGAAACCGCGAGGTAAGAGAACTTGGGAGTCAAGCACTCGTAGTAGTAGTTGTTGTCGTTGTTGTTTTAATGGGTTTGGATTTGTATGGCCGAATCAGGGTGTTGAAAATATGAATTCTTTGTGATCAGACTTTCGGCAACAGTTAATTGATAATAGCCTACATGTCAGAACTGGGAAGAACAAATTCAAAACAGAGATCGACATGCTTTTGATAGAACCTTGAAAACTTTTCTTCTTTAAAACGTATTTTCTGCTTGACATTGGGAGACCTTTAAACAGTCATCTGACAAATGGGATATGGAGTTACCGATAGTGTAGTATTTAGGTCTGGTTATACCAATGTCAATGAACATGTTCTTATATACCAGCCGCCGTGGCGAAGTGGTTAGCGTCGCGGACTCCCGGCTGGGAAGTCGTGGGTTCGAATCCCATCAGAGTCATGTGGGTTTTTCTGCCCCGACCGGCTCCTACCCAGAGTTGAGTTTGCTGCGGACTCAGTTGGGAAGACTGGGACCACACAGTCGAGTTTCATCCACTTAATGGATGCGTTTCTGAGTGTTGCTCAAATTTCCTGACCAACACTGCAGGTGCCTGTATCTCTCGGGTCTGGTTGACGCCGGGATATCTTATGAAAGGAAGCGTAGAGTACAGCCCTGTCATGTAGTCTCAGACCGAAATGGAAATCCGTAGCATCATCTTAATCATCCTCATTCTCATCGATCAGCATAAAAAAAAAAAATGTCTCAAGTTCTGTGGCCCTTCATGCCCTGCTCTCATGGTGACCTCAGTTACGATGTCCTCTCTACGTATGCGGCCTTGGTTTGGTTCCGTCGGGGTCACCGGTATTGGCGAGTCCATGGGGGGCTGTCGTTGGACGGACGTGGTGGCGCCCTCCGGAGGGAGAGCTCACTCACGCCGGCTCCGCGACTAAGCAATTATTGTCGTCAGTAGGGGGCTTAGTAGGTGGCGTCCTGCGTATGTTAGATCAGAACAGGCGCCACTGAACTCCACCGAAGTGACTCGGCAGCAGTGCAGTGTCTCCTCCGGTGGGTTGCCTCTTGACGACTTGACATTGACTGCTCCTTGTGTATTGCCGGTGCCGGGGCTGCGGCGGGACCTGCCAGGCTGTGGCTGTGGACGGGGTGTCGGAAAGAGCGGCGTGGGTACACTGCCTCTGAGGTGGTGCAGAGGTTGGGACAGCAAAAAAAAAACACACAAAAAAAACAAACAAAAACAAACAAAAAAACATGTTCTTATATTCTATCCACGACGCAAGAATTCAAGGGACGACCAAGAACATTTTTCTTCTGTCCGGTCCAGCTTTTGAAGATTAATTAACTAACTTTACTCCTTGATATATATATATATATATATTTTTTTTTTTAATCCATGCCATTTTCGTTTTGTTTAGCGTGTGTTGAAGCAAAATTGTTTGTATATATCAGGGTAAACTCTTCAAAAGGCAAACTCTTTTTATTCGTATATTTCATGATTATGCCTAGTTTACAAACTAATGCCCAGCTCTGAATGTTCTGTTAAAGTAACAAACTAACAATGCTCAACTGTCAGTATGAAATGAAATTGTTGACCCAGATGACAGCGTTCAGTTTCAAGTTTAAACTGTTGCAATATTGTATCCCCTTCAGAAAAAAAAAAAAAAAAACCTATACAGAATAAATATCCGTCTCCGTTTCTTCCTCTTGCTCTAGCTGCCTGTATTTATGTGAAAATAACGGATGTGCATTGTGATTATTTCTGGTTTGATGTATACGCTTTTCGCCAGTTGCTTCTTTTCACATTTGAGCCCGTACTGTGGCCCAACCTGCGGGGCACTCCTCACCCACCAATCCTCACCCCCTCCTTAAGATCTAGTTTTTAATGGGTATTATTTTCGTTCCTTAGTGCGTTTCTCTCCCGAAAAAAAGGATGCTACTACGAGAAAAAAAAAAAAAAAAGAAAAAGAAAAAGAAAAAAAAAAAGAAAAAAAGAAAAAAGAAATATTTGATGTTATTGTTAAAAAAAAAGAAAACAGAGAAAAAGCCTGTTCCGCTTTTCACTCAACACGAAAACATAACACATGCATTGGCTGACTCGACTATTTCGTTCTTAAGCTTTAACATCAAAATGCATGTTTACAACACTGCTGTCATAATCATGAGCCCTTGTAGCAATGAGAACAATAACAGCTTTATAAATGTTGCCAGAGTCACACATGCAATGCTCCCATTCCTCAGTATCAAGCCGATACTGTGAAAATAACATCATTTTGCGGTATATCATCTCTCATGACTTCATGGCTATCTAATGATTAGTTTTTGAAGCACAGAGAGAAGGAACAGTGTCATACAAATGTGTTCTGTAACAGTAAAGCAAGATAGGACTATTGTGGTGACAGAGTTATCCGCCCTCTGCCCCCTTTTTCACCCAGACTGAAATAAACTGACCTAGTACCTATCAGTTCCCTCATGGTTTATTTTTCTTCAGCCAAGTACGACAAGCTGTGTAGAACTTACTCATCCACTGGATGCCTCCGTACTGTATGCCCGCCATCACCATGCTCAGGATTCAGACATTGTAGTAAATGACTGAGAGTTCCGGTAGAGATTCAGGCTATAAATTCCGACCCAAAGAACAACGTCAAGCTTATTCAGGGGAGGGGATGGATGAACTAAGGGGGAGGGAGGGGGTGGGGTTGCAGGAATGGAGTGGAATTGCTCAGCACAGTAGGAGGGGGAAGCAGAAAGAGGCTGGGAAGGGAGGAGTGAAGAGTTCCTGTAGTTCCAGGATTCGAAGCCTTCCGATGAGAATGGTGCCACATCCTCTGGCAGAAAGCAGTTCCACAGGCGGATAGCGTGGGGGAGAAGGAGAACTTCGTGCAGCTCGTTGTGAAGGATGGGAGACGATAAGTCACGTGGTGTATGTGATGAGTGGGTCTTGCTGGTTGGTCGGAGAAAAGCCTGTGAGGGACGTTGATGCGGCTGACCTCCCCATGACAGAATTCCTACAATTCTGACGGCCTAACAAGGCGTCACGACCTTTGAGTGGGGTCCGGTGCAGCTGCTGCTGATGCCATGTGCCAGTGGGTTGAAAGCTGTCCAGAACGACTGAAACATCTCCATGAAAAACGAGGTCAGGTTCCTGCCTGCACCGGTGTAGTTCATCTTTCTCTATGGATGTGAAGCCTGGACCCTCACAATGGATCTCTAGAAAGAAGCATCCAAGCTATGGAAACCAGGTGTTGTTTTGGGCCAGATGCTAGACATGAGATAGACCGATCACATTACCGGTGAACAAGTGATAGACCGATCATATTACCGGTGAACAAGTGATAGACTGATCATATTACCGGTGAACAAGTGATAGACCGATCATATACCGGTGAACAAGTGCATCAAACCATCAAGCTAGCAGCACGTCGGACCGTATGAAGATCTACTGACGTAGGTACAGAACTATACATCGCCATGTGCACATAACCAGATCCAGTCGCTTTGGTGCTACAAAAGTCTTCCAGAAAACTGTTCAGGGACGAATGGGCTGACGACAGAATGGACGAAGAAACCATTTGCAGACACCTAGGCCTTGGGAACCTGGTGTAGAGCTCTTCAGAACGGCGCCCCGGTGATCCCTCACAGAGTTTAGAGATAATATAAGATAAATTCTTTATTTACGAGGATAATAGATAAGCACTGATGCGGTTTTTTTTCTTAACATCAAGCCCTCGCCCTAAGTAGGGACTACAATATGCAGTGAAATGAAATAATGTATAAAGCAAACAAACAAAAAACAAACTAAACAACACAAAACGGTCACACAATCATAATGGAATGTGTGTGTGTGTGTGTGTGTGTGTGTGTGTGTGTGTGTGTGTGGTGTGAGAGAGAGAGAGAGACAGACAGACAGACAGACAGACAGACAGACAGACAGAGAGAGAGAGAGAGAGAGAGAGAGAGAGAGAGAGAGAGAGAGACGGATGGTTTACTTACATAGGCCTTGGCCCCCAAATGAAGGATTATGGGTGTAACTGAAACAAATCTACGTGACATGACATGACATGCAGCAAAGTATATCAACGACACAAAAATATTGCTTTCAAGAGGTAGCCGTTTCTCTAAATTTAAACCCTTCTACAAAAACAACGAAAAATTTCGAACATTTTCTGTTGAAGTTGACGACATCAGCAGGGTCAATTTAAATAAGGAAGGCTGTCTATAGAATTCAGGATGAATGAATTCATTTCTAATGGTCATGACGGCTGGGCAGCAAAGAACAAAATGCATCTCGTTTTCTTGTGATTCGTTACAAAGAGGACAATGCAAATCGTTGTCACTCATGCCGGTTTTGTATCTAATTTTATAAACTGCTTATTCTAATATTCAAAGTCTACATTTTTTTTCAGGATGTATTCAAAGTGTCTGTCCGTTTCTAAAGTTATGTAAGGTTTCAGATCACGAAAATTTCCAAACATTTCTGTAGAAGTCAAACCTTTTACTATCATGCACATGGTTTAACCATTTTTGCCAACTGCAGTCAGTCAATCGTTGACAAAAACAACCTAACATTTCCAGTACCTTGATTCAGCCTTATGAAACCAAAACCGTATTCAAAGAGACACGTATGTACTTAAGTAGTCCAGTTAATTTTCCCCTCGAGAAACCGGATCATATAGCATATCATATAGGTTTTACGTGGTGTTCTGTAGTCCTGCATATGGAGAGAGGAGAGAGAGAGAGAGAGAGAGAGAGAGAGAGAGAGAGAGCAGAGTTAGACTGAATGCATGGCATTTATTTCACTTCAGATTAACAAGTCCCATCATGACGATGAATTTGAGGTCTTGCCGTTGATACCATTCGCGATGTTGATGCTGTGGGTGTTGTTTTAGGGGTACGGAACGGACGATTACTGCTGGCTGAGTAGAGACAAGTGGTTCCACTTCAGCTTCATTGGTCCTGTGTTGCTCATCATTGTGTGGAACTCCGTCATGCTGGGCATTGCAATCGTCGTCATGTGTCGTCACTATCACTCCACGTCAGTCTGCTGATGTCATCCACGGGGAGTTGTCCGTTTGTGTCTGTGACCATGTGCATGGCACGCGCGCGTTTGTGTGTTCATGTGAATGAGTGAGTTGTGTTTTACTGCATTCGTGCGTGTGGGTGGTTTTGTGCGCACAGGCGCGTGCCTGTTCATGTGCGATCTTGTATGCGCGGTTGTTGTTAATATTGTATTTCTTGGTGCTAGCGATGCTTTCGTCGCCAACATGTGTTGTTTTTTTTTCCTTCGGCTCTGTGTGTGTGTGCGTGTGCGTGTGCGCGCGCGCATCCATCACGTAAATTCCGCATAGAGTCTAGACGACCATTTACAGTCGCAAATGGTTCGGACGATAATGTCGGACTGATTGGGTTAACATTAAAACGATCACACCAAACAAACGGTTTGTGCGAACAGAAAAAAAGTATCAAAATAAAGGGTTTTTGGTAGGCCTAGCATTGGCAATGCTGTAGAATGTTTGACCGGCATTCACCGGGAAAAAAATCTGAATCAGAGAAAACTAGAATTCGTTCAGCAAAATCAGTACACTTTTCCATGTAACATGAAAGCTGCAAAGTTATTGCTGGGGATCATAACTATTTTTAAAAAGTCATACATTTTCCTAGAGTAGTCAATCTTTCTATTGTAAACACGTTGCTATTACGTTTTCAATATCCTTATTTTGAAGAAAAATTCACTGGAAATAACTCTTTCAGTCCGCAGCTACATTTAATTCCCTTGCAAATTTCCCCCCTCCTCATCCAGGAATTGACTAAAAAGGGCGGACCTAGATCCGTACAACCTTGGCGATGCTTTGCTCTCTCGCGAAGGCCTTTCTCTTTTGTTTGTATCGTTTGTTTACCAAGGAACAAAAGGAAATGTTGTGTTAATTCTCTTTTTGTTTGTGTTTTTTGTTTAAGAAGGAACAAAAAATGTTGTATTAATCCTCTTTTTCTTTGTATTTTTTCTTTAAGAAGGAACTAAACAAAATGTTGTATACATTATCTTCTTGTTTGTATTTTTTGTGTTTAAGAAGAAACAAAAAGAAAATGTATTCATTCTCTTTTTTTGTTTTGTATTTTTTGTTTAAGAAGGAACTAAACAAAATGTTGTATTCATTCTCTTGTTGTTTGTATTTTTTGTTTAAGAAGGAACAAAAGAAAATGTTGTATTCATTCTCTTTTTGTTTTTGTTTTCTTGTTTACTCCATCCTTCCTTTCTTCTGTTCCAGAGAGAAGAAGGAGATGTCCAGGATGCGGAGGCTGAAACCGCAGCTCAAAGGAGCGATTTCGCTTCTCGTGCTCTTGGGTCTCACGTGGTTATTCGGCTTGCTGAGTTTCGGCGACACGAGTGCTGTTGCGTTCGCCTACGCCTTTGTCCTGTTGAATGGGACGCAGGGTATCTACATCTTCGCCTTCCATTGTTTAGGCAACGACAAGGTGAATGGACGGGGAAGGTATCGTTAGGAAAAAAGGAGCGTTCCACACACTCCTGGTTTCGGTCTGACCATACTTATGCATTTCCGATACCATGATTAGCTTTAGGTTGGAAGTGAGTGTAAACAGAGGCCCTGCGAAAATCTTCCATCGTGTTGATATTCTCCACTTCATCCTGAAAAAGCAAAAGATAAGATCGAAAGTAAGGATGGAACATGCTGCCCATTTAACAACAACAAAACACACACACACACACACACACACACGCGCGCGCGCGCGCGCGCGCGCGCGCGCATACACGCGCACATGTACGCACGCGTTCACACGCACACACACATACAAACACGCACGCACGCACGTACACACACACATGCACGCACGCACACACACATACATACACACATACACAGCGTGCGCACGCACACACATACACACACACACGCACACACACACATAGCGTACACGCGTGCGCACGCACGCACGCATTCACACACACACACACACACACACACACACACACACACACACACATAAGGGGATGCGGTGAACACATATGGATATACTCTTGCTCTGTTTTAGATGTGTTTATATTTCTGATCACTATAAAATTCTTTGTTGATCAGATAGTTAAGTGTTTATTCTTATGGATTATGCATCATCTGAATGGTCTTGCCTTTCTGCCCATTGATGTTTGGATTTAATTGGTCAGATAAGTTTAACTTCAAAGCATATGTTTAGCCGTAGTGTGTGAAATCGTCGACTGGCAAGCTGACTGGCTGACTGGTTGGTTTATGGACTGGTTCTTTGGTTGGCTACTTTTCTGGTCAGTGTGGTCTGACAAATGACCGACAGAATCTGATCTGCACGTGTGCGTGTGCATGTGCGTGTGTGTGTGTGTGTGTGTGTGTGTGTGTGTGTGTGTGTGTGTGTGTGTGTGTGTGTGTGTTGGCTGTGTGAGTATGTATAGGTATGGCAAACATATCCTCCTGTTTTATTTCATGTCCCGTAAAGACAGGTGCATTCATTTATGTTCTATTAATGTGATTGTAAAGTGCTTAGTCTTTAATAGATACGAGCCTTAGAAATAATCTTTCAAAAATTCAATGATTATTATGATAATGATTACACACGCACACACACACACACACACACATACACACACACACACACACACACACGCACGCGCGCGCGCGCGCGCACACACACACACACACCCACGCGCGCAACACACACACACACACACACACACACACACACACACACACAGAGGGTTGTGAATCACAGTGACACTTAATTTTCAGAAAAGCCCTTCGACGAACGATTGATCGAGTGATCACTACCCTCACATGAACTGCACTGATTTGCTGTACCTCTAAGAATGGAGTGTAACATTACCTCTGCCGGCTTTATATTGTTCCTGACGCTGCACCTACGTTCATGAACTTCTATATAGCGTGTCGGTTTTCATGAGTATGTTTACACTTCGTCTCGACCTCTCCCCTCGTGTAATGACACCCGTATTTTATAGCGTTCTAAACAGACGCAACAACAATAACAACACATGAAGAAAAAAAAAAAGGTGTCGCGTGCCTTTTCTTGTACTGGCCTTGCCGATCGGGACAAAGTGCTATTTGTCGTAGCTGCTGTAATTCAAAAGAGTAGGGCAGTGGTTGCCTGTCCTGCCACCCCTTCCTGTACTCCACTTTCCCCTCCCGACCTCGGTTCTTCCTCGCACTCCACACACACACACACACACACACACACACACACACACACACACACACACACACACACACACACGTACGTCACACACACACACACACACACACACACACACACACACACACACACACACACACACACCACGAACTCTCTGTACCGTGTGATGTGGCATTGTGTGCAGGTGAAGAAAGAGTACCGGCGGTTGCTGCGCAGAACCGTAGCTCTACCCGAACCGTGCCGTAGAGCCTGCTTTTTCTTGCTTAGGACCGAGTCGGACCAGGAGTTCAGTAAATCGACGGCACCCACGTCTCATATCAGAGGCACCATGTCCTTCGCTTCCAGCTGGAAAACATCAGCCTCATCGGAGGTGGACTTTCCAGCCCCCGACTACCCGGTAAGGGACACACGTCCGCAGGCTCGATCCGCCTACACTGATGAGACCCCCATGGGCAGCTTGAAGCCGCTGTCCAGACTTGACGCCAAGAAATCCAGCCTTGGGGCCTTATTTTGGAAGGAGAAACTTGCCACAGTCCACGAGACGGAACCAACGACGTTCAAGATGACCGATGTACCAGTGCCAGACACCACCGATATCATGTTGAGGGAATCGGGGATATACATGGGGGATTTGCCGTCACATGCCAACCCTAACACTCTGACCCCTCGCACCACCGACAAAATAGCCGAGGAATCCGGAGTTTACCTCGGCGGTCGCACCTTCATGTCAGTAGAAGTGCCTGTGCAGGAAGTGACAGACGCCATGGCCCAGGAAGCTGGCATTTATTTGGGCAAGAAGAACAATCAGGAGTCACCCAAAGAGCCGAACCGGCCTGAAGGGAAGAGTGAGGAGAAAGCAGAGGACCAGGCTAAAGTGAAGAGTGAGGAGACAGAAGAAACGATGTCCATTTCCTCCGCGAAGGACAAGAACGGCACGAATAAGAATGAAGAAGTGTCTTGCAGTCGGCAGGCTTTCTCCTTGTACAATGTTTTGTGGGGCGCCTCAAACAAAGCTGACTCTGACAGTCAGATTTCCTCCAAGCCGCCATCGCTTATGGGTGTGCGTGTCCCAGACACCCAGCCCTCGGAGCCGACATCAGCCCAGACGTCTGATGCTGAAGAAAACGTCCCTTCTTTGCAGTGACCGAGCTTCTGCAGCAGACCCCTGCCTGACAAGGGAAGTAGCTGTGGGATAAACGGTGAGAATCGGCGCCCACGACACATCTTTCACGTCAACCAGCAACCAGACAAGCACAGGGACGTCTGCTCGCCCGACTTCACAGAGTGTCTATTGCGTCTAGCCAAAGCTGTTAGCCCGGTCTGAACAGGATCATTGTTTATCATCCCCACGTGCCTGACCTCGGGTCACTGTTCTCATCATCGACTTATAAACGTGTCTATGTGTGTGGTTCTCATCCATCTGCTAGGAAGGGACGGAAAGCGTCGGAGAGGACCACGACCAGCACAGCCGTTCCACCTATCATTTCATTAGAACGGACCTGGCTCAGGGTGAGGAGGACAGAGGTGAAACAAGTCAGCATAGAGGAGAGGATGGGGGAAGGGGACGGCGAGGAAGGGTAGAGGGGAGTAGGATGGTTCTTCCGTGAAGGTAGAGTTGTTCTCTTGTCTTCTTCTTCTTCTTCTTACCTGGCAGACGACACAGGGCCTTTTCGGGCTGTCACTTCTCAGGGAACAGAGATCCTCTCGCGCGAAACAAAGAAACAAACAAAACGACAATAGACATGATAACCCTGAGAAATTCGCAGCAAGATAATTTATCTGTGGATATCTTTAACGCTAAAAGACCAGGCTGTGCCAGGGCGCTAAACATTTCTTTTCATTTTTCACCTCCGGTTTACAAAAAACAACAACAACAACAACAAAAACAAACAAACAAACAAACAAAAAACGAGTAATGAAAAACTCCTGAAATGCGACAACAACAAAACCATATGAAGGCATTGTAGACAAATATACACAGCAGAATGCGCGTGTGGTTTTTGCCCAGGAAAGCGTGTATAATTTCGTTATCTAATCCCAGATTGCGACAGAAACTCCGGCACGCTATGTATAATTGATTTTCCGTCAAAGAAAAGTGTATGGGTCTCAAAGGCAGACTGAACAATAACACAGGAAAAAAGACAGAGTCAATGGGAGTAGCAGGAAAAGGTGAAGATACCAGCACAGAACTTCCAGAAGGTGGGGATACAACCTGGGCTCACGAACGGCATACATTTCCCTGAAACACATCACTCTGATGTAAAGACAGTCATGTTTTCGTTGAAGCAAAACTACTGGCAGTAGATCGAAAAATATGTACTGATTGACCAAAAGAAAGGTGGACATTGCGAGACAGCTACGCATTCATTGAAAAGTGATGCACGCATTTGTTCAAGTGGATCGAAGTACGAATGAGCACGCGGAACGTGTTGGGCCCCGGACACACAGGACCTGGGATATATTGGATATGGGAAACGTATAACCTTGAACATGCACGGCCTGGGGCATAGAGGACCATAGGATCTTGGACCAATAGGTCTTGAACGCATCGGACACACTGGACTTTGGACATGTAAAACATATATTATGACACACAGGATCTGGGACATGGAACACACAGGACAAAAAGGAACTGGGACATATAGGAAATTGGACATGTAGGATACATAGGATCTGGGACATAGAAGACCCCTGAAATATAAGACACTCAGGACTTAGAACATAATGACCTGGAACACATAGTATACACCGGACCTGGGACATAAAGGACACAGGATGTGGGACATGAAGGACCTGTAAAACGTAGGTCACACAGGACTTAGACTATACAGGACACTGAACACGTAGGACGCACAGAACCTGGGACATATTGCATAATGGACGTATAGGAGACATAGGATTTGGGACATATGGGATCTGTAATATATAGGACACGCCGAACATGGAACTTCTAGGAATTGGAACATTTAGGACACAGGACCATGGGCATACAGGAAATACGACATATAGGACACATAGGTACTGGGACATGTAGGGCTTATGACTCACAGGACTTAGGGCATACAGGACCTGGACACACAAGACGCACAGGATCTGGAACATACAGGACCTGGACACATAAGACACGCAGGATCTGGAACATACAGGACCTGGACACATAAGACACCCACGATCTGGAACATATAGGACCTGGGCACATAAGACACGCAGGATCTGGAACATACAGGACCTGGACACATAAGGCACCCACGATCTGGAACATATAAGACTTGGACACATAAGACACGCAGGATCTGAAACATACAGGACCTGGACACAAAAGACGCACAGGATCTGGAACATGTAGGGCCTGGACACATAAGACACTCAGGATCTGGAACATGTAGGACCTGGACACATAAGGCACTCAGGATCTGGAACATATAGGGCCTGGACACATAAGACACTCAGGATCTGGAACATGTAGGACCTGGACACATAAGACACTCAGGATCTGGAACATATAGGATCTGGACACATAAGACACTCAGGATCTGGAACATGTAGGACCTGGACACATGACACTCAGGATCTGGAACATACAGGACCTGGGACTTCAGGATATAGGACATGGAGGACATACATTACGCGGGACATATAGGACATAGGACAAATATTGGCTTGGGACTCATTGGACACAGGACATACAGGACGTGCACGACTCATTTGACCTAGGACATACTGGAAACATTTGAACTTGGTCATGTTAGACACATCGGCTTGGGACATATAGGACACATGGCAACATTTAGGACCTGAGATGCACGACGTACACATCCCGGGACACCAAGGACACATTTGACCAGGGCCATACCCATGTATGTTCTGGGACAAACGACCCGGCAAACAGGACCTGGACTCACAGCACATGGAACAGTAAGACATAGAATAAAAAGAATGTTTGGCTACCATCGTAGCACCTTAATGAACAGAGACGTCGGTTGTATGCGTTATATATGTGGGACCGGTGGGACTGTGGACCCGACAAAGATTGTGCAGGACACAGTGTCAGGAGGACGAGCAAGAGGCTGACAGAAGAAGAACTGGGAGGACATCAGAGAGAGGACAGGTCTGTCCTTGGCAGGCTGGTACAGAACCACAGCAGATGGAGAAACAGTGTCAGGAAGACATCTTGGTGACTCAGCAACCGCTACCCCAGTTAATAGACAAGACAATGCCAGACGAGGTAGCAAGAGTGAGATTACCTTGAGCTCCTTCTACCAATCAGAAGACGTTACTATTTTTGTGGTGCATGGGGAGATAACTATTGGCTGCACATGATCCTCTAAGACTTGCAGCCCTTTAAGACGTTTACGATATTCATATCGAAGATGAGATGGATTTTCAACGGAGAGAAGTTCGGTTAGATTGATTAGTTTTCGTCTTTGTTTTTCATCTGCATCCGTTTTATTCATAAGTATGATTGTATATGTCGGGCCATGTGGTTCCTCCACTTCTGTTACCTTCCCTCCGATTGGATGCAAGCGACTTCGGCGTTCATCTGTTGAACACGGGCATGGTGACTGTTTGAAGGCTGACAGGAACTGTTAATGGGTGTACGATTGTGTAGACTTTTCTCTTTCCTCTCTCTCTCTCTCTCTCTGTGCGTGTGGAAAATGTTTGATACACAGGTAAAACCTCTTCTTACATATGCAGCTGAAATTTGGGGCTTACATGAACATTCGCAGATGGAAAAAGTACATACGTATGCTATGAAGCGTTTCCTTCAAATACCTATTCATTCATCCAACACCGTTTTATATGGAGAGATGGGCAGATACCCTTTGTATATAAGTACATTTGTGAAATGTATTAAGTACTGGTTGAAGATCTTGAAACTACCCCAGTCCCGTTTGAGAAGGCAAGCCTATGACATGATGCTTTTAGAAATGGAAAAAGGTAAAGAAAACTGGGTTCATAAAGTAAAGAAAGTCCTTTCAGAACAGGGTTTTGGAATAATGTGGATGACCCAGGAAGTAGGAAATGAGCAACAGTTCATTGCGGAATTTAAAGACAGGCTTATTTGTTCTTTTAAACAGAACTGGCACTCAGATATGGAAAGCAAAGAAAAATATCGCTGGTTTTTCTCATTTAAAAACGTTTTTCATTCTGAAAAAGTTTTTCAATGTCATAACAGATAAATGGCACATAATAAATTACACAAGATTTAGGCTGAGAACTTTAGGTTTTAATGCAAACAAAAGATGGTTTGAATGTGAAACATCCACAGAATCTCCTTGTCCTGCATGTAGACACATTATTGATGACGAAGAACACTTTCTGTACCACTGTACTGCTTATAATGAAGTGCGGACAAATTGTTCATTTTTCCAGTTAGATATAGCGAAAAGACAAAATGTCGCTGTCGTGTTATCATCAAATGATGAACTTGTAATTAAATCAGTTGCGAAATTCATTGCGGAAGCATTGAAAATTAGACAGATGAAGGAGAGTGAAATTTAAGATAATGCATTATAAGAGATATCTGAATGAACATTATAAGAGATATCTGAATGAATATTATCATGCATTCATCGCATGTGGAAGAGATCAGTAAGATACAATGTCATCATTGATTGAGTGGATGGCGAGTCAGTCTTAACATTTTTTTAACCTTACAGCATTACTACTGTGCGTGAGGACATAAGGAAACGTTACGAATTTATTTGTTTTTGTTAACCTTTGAGTTGATACACACTAGGAATGAATGTGTACTGTTTGTTTGCAGGAAAGAAAGAGGGAAAAGTTATTGTTCTGTCACCCTTCCCCCTTGTCAAAAGGCCTCTTTGGTAATGACAATAAAATATCAAAGTGTCAAAGTGTGTGTGTGTGTGTGTGTGTGTGTGTGTGTGTGTGTGTGTGTGTGTGTGTGTGTTTTACGATTAGAGTTCAGGAGTGTGGACATTGTTGCTATGCTGTGCTTGAACATTTTGATTCCGGTTTGTTCTTGCGGGTGTGTGTGTGTATCCATTTGGACATGAGCTGTTTGTGCGTGTGTGTGATTACGTGTGTGTGTTGTGTGTGTGTGTGTGTGTGTGTGTGTGTGTGTGTGTGTGTGTGGCGAGAGAGAGAGAGGGAGGTGAAGTCAACGAAACATTTGCAGGTACATCTCTTTTTATTTCAATAAATGCATTACCAGAGCCCTGAAGGTGAAGTATCTATATCTGAGTATGATCACACTTGTGGTGGATTCCACTGTGTGTTGTCGACAAAATAAGTAATTATTTAAAAAACAAAACAAAACAACGACATCATCAACAACAACAACAACAGTTATTCATGTGACCAATTATTTTCCCATGGGAGAGGACATGCAACGAGCTATTTTGTTATTTCTCTCTCTCTGTGTCTCCCTCTCTCTTTCTCTCTCTCAACACACACGCACACACACATTCTCTCTGTCTCTCTCTCTCTCTCACATACACACACACACGCACACACACACACACCTTAACACTTACATTAAAACACAGGTATCTACAAAGCACGTAGGCAACACACACACACACACACACACACACACACACACACACACACACACACACACACACACACCTCAGAATTACAGAGCAAGCGTCAAAATCGATAATGATGATGTTTTTTGCATGTCACGTGCCATTTAGGGGGACATCACAGACACTGTATTTAATTGGTCTACAAGCACGCTCGCCTGGCATTTATGTGTCTTAATTAAGATACGAACTTCCAGCATCCATACAACATAACAGTTTTGTCATTTTCAGTCTAAAACGAAACGTTGAAATTATTGTGTATATCCTTCCTAACACAGGAAACCGCTTAGAAATCGGACAGTGTCCGAACTACACTCTTACAGAAGGCACCCTCTTGTCAATGGCACCAACAACACCAGCACAACTATCTTTCTAAAAAGACACCTCTCAAACAATCAGACCAGGCACCCTCTTGTCAACGGCACCAACAGCGCCAAGACAACTATCTTTCAAACAAAACAACTCTCAAACAGACAGACCAACAGTACCAGAACTATGCAGTCTGTTGAAGAAGTTACCCTCTCCATCACCAGACCATCCCTCTCCGGGTCACACTCTATTAAACAAGAATGATATCCTCTACATAGTGACGCCAAAAGCACCAGAGCTACAATCCGTTGAAGCAGATAGCCTCTCCACTATGAGTCCAACAGTATCAAAGTTGCAATCTGTTAAAGAAGATACCAGCGACAGTCTGTTAATGGACACCCTCTACACAGTGAGTCCAATAGTACCAGAGATACAGTCTGTTAAACAAGATACCCTCTCCACAATCTGACCAACGCTGTCAGAGCTACAGCTTATTAGAGAAGGCGCCCCCTACACAAAGAGACCACAATAGTACCAGAGCGATAGTCTGTTAAATAAGATACCCTTTACACAATCAGACTGCCAGAGCTTAACTTTGTTAGAGCAGATATCCTCTACCAGTAGTGCCAGAGCTACGACTTTTATAACGCGGCAAGAAAGCAAACCATCGCATGTTCTGTTTAACAAAATGGCCGGCCAAAATATCCTGTATAAGGTTTCCATGAAAAAAGTATATTGAAATTAGCATTCTACAAGAAAGTCTGCAGAATTTGAGTCAGTTTCTTTCAGAAGCAATATCACAGTAAATATCCTGAATGTGGTAACACACATCATCTTGTACTTCTACTTCTCTCTGCAGCGAACAACCCCCCCCCCTCTCTCTCTCTCTCTCTCTCTATTTAAACACCATACTCAAGACACTTGATACTCAAGATACTTGTTTGAAGGGGGGGGGGGGGGGGGGGAGGACAGAGTGTATATACTATGTTGTGTGTGCATGCGCATGCACGGATGTATATGCCTACGTGCGTACGTGCGCGCACGCGTTGTGTGTGTGGTGTGTGTGTGTGTGTGTGTGTGTGTGTGTGTGTGTGTGTGTGCGTGTGTGTTGTGTGTGTGTGTACGTGCGCACGTGTATGTGTGTGCGTGCGTGTGTGTGCGTGTGTGTGTGTGTGTGTGTGTGTGTGTGTGTGTGCGCGTGCGCGCACGCGTGTCTATGTGCGTGCATGTGCGTGTGCGCGCGCGCGGGCGTGTGTGTGTGTGTGTGTGTGTGTGTGTGTGTGTGTGTGGTGTCGTTAGCAGGAACACCTTGATTAATGGATACAAAACGAAATAATTGCAAAACATGACGTCAAATTAATAGAGAATTAAATCAAAACTGATTGACACGATGTAAATCCATTAAAACAGAACGAATTGTAATATAAGAATTAGTTTGAATCTTCTTTATCTCTTGTCCGCGCGTTGTGGTTTGCTTGCAGTTTTCGATGAAGGCGTTTAGTGACCCCACCACATTTGTGTGTATGGATGTGTATGGGTTTGCTTCTGTACCTGTGTATGCCTCTCATAGGCTTATATGCATTTGTACATTCAGGCAGTAAACTAACTGGTGTGATAGCATGATTATGTGTGTGCGTGCGTGTGCTTTTGGTGTGTGTGTGTGTGTGTGTGTGTGGTGTGTGGTGTGTGTGTGTGTGTGTGTGTGTGTGTGTGTGCGTGTGTGAGTGCAAACGCGGGCACGTTTGTTTTTTCCTCCACGTAAAGTATCCACAAAATCGTTGTCCAAACAAGAGCACTGGTCTGTTACTATCTGTTGAGTTGTAATTTGGGATAGGGAAGGCGCTGTCTCCTGGCTGTGCTGTCCCTTGCAAGAGTAGCGTCCCCTGAAGGCCGTCTTGGGGTTGATGAGGGACCCGGAGACGTTTCTGTAATAAGGGATTTGTGGGTTACGTTTTAAACGACAAATAATCACGACACTGC
>CM065718.1:63879559-63892059 GCA_033310375.1 Conus canariensis | reverse complement strand
CTTCTCTGTGTCTAGTCTCATCTTCTGTGTGCCCGGTCTTCTTCTGTGTCTCCGGTCTTCTTCTGTGTGCCCGGCCTTCTTCTCTGTGCCCGGTCTTCTTCCGTGTGTCTGGTCTACTGTGTGCCCGGCCTTCTGTGTGCCCGGCCTTCTTCTTGTGCCTGGTCTTCTTCTGTGTCTCTGTCTTCTTCTGTGTGCCCGGCCTTCTTCTCTGCGCCCGGTCTTCTTCTGTGTGCCCGGTCTTCTGTGTGCCCGGTCTTCTTCTGTGTGCCCGGTCTTCTTCTATGTGCCCGGTTTTCTTCTGTGTGCCCAGTCATCTTCTGTGTGCTCAGTCCTCTGAGACGGCAAGGCCCGTGTGCTGGGGGAAGCGCAGAGTCTGCAGCGGCCACTGAGTTAGTCACTCGAGGTTCTCCCGGAGAGTCACCAGCCTGGGTCTGGTGAGGTGCCTGAGGGCCTGAGAAGTGATACAGGACTGCAACATGTGGCCCGGGTTTGTGGACCGATTCTTCGTCCGGGTACATCTGTATTCTGTGCAGATAGGAGAGGAGTTGACGAAGCCCTTGTTTTGAACCTGACGATGGTAACTTGTTCAAAGTCATGGAGTCTGTCCTCTCCAATCTCCAGGTGAAGGCGTTCCCCCCATAAGGTTCACCTGATGGAGCCTGCTGTCTCTAACCTCAAGGTCAAAGAATTTCCTCTATGATATTCATCTGGTGCATACTGTCCTCTCCAACTTCACCGTGTGGAGACTGCTCTCTCTAACCTCAAGGTCAAAGCGATTCCTCTATCAGGTTCACCTGGTCGACACTGTCCTCCACGTAAAGATGTTCCATTCATTTGACTCTGCTGGTAGGGATTGTCCTTTTCGTGACACTGGTGGAATCTCCTGGCGGTTCGACTGACAGGTAAGCGGGTAGGTCTTTGTGCTACCGCATTCCAGACAAACATTCAATGCATACCGTTGGACCATGCCTTTGGCAGACGGTATGTTTCTCATCCCCCTTCTTCTGCTACTATATAACTTTCCCCCGCCTGACTGCTATGGGGACAAACAAGGTTTTCGAGCCGCATCCGATCCCATCAGTAGTTCGAACTCATGACAGTCAGTTCCATAGACAAACGCTCTGTTTATTTGATTACGAGTACCTCTTTAACCTTTTAACCCTGACGCTTGACAAGACCAGATCTGAACAGTCTCCCTAACTGTCGGGATTCAAACGGCTGTTACATAGGACTCTTCAGGACGGATTCACACAACCATACGCGCGACTCCGATTGCACAAGAAACAACTCACCCCCCTCTCCATCCGCCTCTCCCTCGGACACCACGGTCGGGGAAGACAACCTCCGCCCTTCCGGTGAGGTCATGGCCGGTGGTGGGGGTGAAGGTCGCGCGAGGTCGGGGTGGATGGCGTCCTGGGCCGTGCGGGGCCTGGCGGGCAGGCGGCCGGCGCTGGAGGAGGAAGGGGAGGTGGGGGAAGCCAGGCTGAGCGGACACGGGCGGTGTGCACGGGCTGGTAGTTGGCGCCACTGGCCATGAAGCGAAGAAGGTTTTCCCTCTGCTGAGACCTGGGCACAGAGGAGGTTTGGAGACTGTAATGTCCCAGAGAGAGGAGAGAGAGAGGAGAGAGAGAGAGAGAGAGAGAGAAGAGAGAGAGAGAGAGAGAGAGAGAGAAAACACGAACGAACGAAAATTTTATTTCACCAGGGTAATAAGATAAGCAATGTGAATGCTTTTTCCCCACCCAGCCCTGGGGCAAAAGGAAAAAAAACAACAACAATCAAATCAAGTTAAATGCATATGTGCAGAGAGTGAGAGAGAGAGAGAGAAAGAAGAGAGAGAGAGAGAGAGAGAGAGAGAGAGAGAGAGAGATTTTCTGTGTGCTTATCCTCTTTCTCGCAAACACACACACACACACACACACACACACACACACCACACACGCACGCACGAGCGTGCACACACACACACACACACACACACACACACACACACACACACACATACGCGCGCGCGCGCGGGCGCATAAATACACACACACACACACAGACACACAGACAGACACAGACACACAGACAAAACACAGCACACACACACACACCCTTACTCGGCAGACGGCGGACGGCTCCGGACTTTCTCCGGCGAGTCACGTGACAGGATGTACATGCAGCCTCGCTCTCGAAGCGACTGGCTGACCACGTGATGCTTGTAACCGTCCCACATGGACTTCCGGTAGCCTCGGTCCTGCAGTTCCTCATCCGGCGGGAAATGATGGCGCCGGTCCTCCAAGACATGGAGAAGCATCTCCTTGCTCACGACCTCCAGGGCCTCTCTGCAAAATGACGTCAGTTCTAAAATCATCATAAATAGCTGCAACAGGAGCAGCAGCAGCAGCAGCAGCAGCGTAGGTAGTAATAGTAGAAAGAGCAGTAGTAGCAGCAACAATGGCAGCAGCAGCAACAGCAACTGCCGCAGCAACAGCAGCAGCAGTAGTAGTAGTTGTTGTTGTAGTAGTAGTGGAAGTAATAGTAATTGCAGTAGTGTCAGTAGCAGCAGCAGCAGCATTAGTAGAAGTAGTAGTAGTGTTAGTAGTAATAGTAGTAGTAGTAGCAACAGCAGCAGCAACAACAGCAGCAGAAGTAGCAATGGTAGCTGTTAGTAGTAATAGTGGTAGTAATCCTAGCAGCAATAGTAGTAGTAGCGATAACAGTAGCAGTAGTAGTAGTGGTGGTAATAGTAGTAGTTGTAGCAGCAGCATCAGCAGCAGTAGTAGAAGCTGTAGCAGCAGCAGCAGTAATAACATGAGCAGCCACAAAAACATTCCATAGAAGCCTTAGTGATAATAACAGCAACAGCAAAAACAACAGTTTTAGTAATATCAGCAGCGTCACTTAAAGAGAGAGAGAGAGAGCGAGGGAGAGAGAGAGAGATAGAGAGAGAGAGAGAGAGAGAGAGAGAGAGAGAGAGAGAGACAGACAGACAGACGACAGACAGACAGACAGAGACAGAGAGAGAGAGACGAGAGAGAGAGAGAGAGAGAGAGAGAGAGAGAGAGGGAGAAAAGAAAGACCAATCAGTCAAAGCAGGAGAATGCAGTCACTCACTTATGCATCAAGAAGCAGGAGGTATGGCTAGTGGTGGTCACATGACACCAGCTGCCTCCCCCTTCTTCTAGAATGCACTCTTCCGCAAAAAAGTCGTCTGCCGAATAAAAACACACACAAAAAACATTGCACTGGCTCCTTGACAGTCTAATGAATCAGTCAGCCAGTGCACAATTAAGTAAATACACAAATGCACCAAGAACGAATGACAGGAGAACAGAAAACAATGAATAAATTCACACAAACGTGCATACACTTATCTATCTATCTGTTTATCCATCTATCTATCTGTCTCTCTGTCTTTCTATCTACATCTACATCTATACGTCTCCCTCCCTCTCTCTCTCTATATATAATATATTATTATATGTAATATGTGTGTGTGTGTGTGTGTGTGTGTGTGTGTGTGTGTGTGTGTGTGTGTGTGTGTGTGTGTGTGTGTGTGTGTGTGTGCGTGCGCGCGCGCGCGCTCCCCTAACTTTCTCTATCCTCTCCATGATAAATGGAAAAAACATGTTTTCCGTGATCAATCCATTCGGCGAGAGCTCGGAATTGTCATGGTGACAGCCAGTACATACGAAATATCTGTGCGTCTGTCTGTCTGTCTACTCACATAACCGTATATCCGTAGAGAAACACACAAATACATACACAATTCATATTGCTAACACACACGCACACGCACACACACACGCGCGCGCGCGCGCGCGCACGCGTGCACTCACTATGGTACATACGCGCACATTCTCGTCATAATTAACGTCAGATCTATACTATTTTATTTGCAGATGCTTTTAAACAGAGTGTAACAAAATTGTAGAACAAGCTGACGCTCATCCAGTTTTCTATTCTAATTATTTGAAAATATTTTGGCGGTGTTTTCCGAGTCTTCTGTAGAAGAGATTTGGATCTACCCCTTTTAAGCTGCGAGGTCGAAGCCCCATTATATGTTATCTAGCATGGGGTCTTGACGTTAATGTGTCAGTTTGTCGTATTTCTGTACTTCTTATTTCAGAATGATTTGGAATCGTAAGAGTTCCTGAATCCATATGTGTGTATTTACACACACCACACACACACACACACACACACACACACACACACACACACATACTCACAAGCGCGCGCGCACGCGCATACACGCACGCACGCACCACACACACACACACACACACGCACATCTTTCTCTCTCTCTCTCTCTCTCACTTGGACAGGAGTCATGGTGAGATACATGTCCACCCTCCACTGTACCCCGTAAAATGGTCTTGGACACGATGTCATAGCGAAATGCATGTCCATCCCCCACTGTACCCTATACAATGGTGTAGGATTGAGAATCACCGCGAGATACATGTTTATCCTTCACTGTCCTCTGAAGGATAGCCTTGGACGGGGAGCCATGGCCAGATACAAGTACACCCTCCTATGTACTCTATAAAACCGTCTTGGACAGGGTCATGGCGAGACACAAATCCACCCTCCCATCTACTCCATAAAATCATCTTGGACAGGGAGGTATGGCGAGACACAAAAACACCCTCCCATCTACTCTATAAAATCATCTTGGACAGGGAGGTATGGCGAGACACAAAAACACCCTCCCATCTACTCTATAAAATCATCTTGGACAGGGAGGTATGGCGAGACACAAAAACACCCTCCCATCTACTCTATAAAATCATCTTGGACAGGGAGGTATGGCGAGACACAAAAACACCCTCCCATCTACTCTATAAAATCATCTTGGACAGGGAGGTATGGCGAGACACAAAAACACCCTCCCATTTACTCTATAAAATCATCTTGGACAGGGAGGTATGGCGAGACACAAAAACACCCTCCCATCTACTCTATAAAATCATCTTGGACAGGGAATCATGGCAGGATACATGCCCGTCTCAGGCAGAGCTGCGGCGGTTGAGAAATATGGGCAGAAGTTCTATCTGCCAGAGCGCAGCATAACGTGTTGCTAATATTCGTGACGGTTAATAGAAAACACCTTTGTTTATTGTTAGGCGTTTTCATTGTTAGGCGTCTTGTGCCGATTCATATTTCCATACTGCATCAAACAAGTTTTATTATTCATCATCATACTCGGAAGCAGCAGCAGCAGCAGCATTGTCGCTGTTACCATTACCGTTATCAGTATTTGTAAAATCTGTTGATCGTGTTCTCTCGGCGTCTTCCTTGGCGCTCAGATAGAAACTGACCTTTTTGGATCTGATTTACATTACAATAAGTGCCATTCATCATCCGTTCGTCGTATCATGACCATGACGATTAGTGCTACTCATCACATCAACATTATTATCACCATTACGGTTATTTATATCTTTATCATCATGAAGTACAAACTGTCGATAATTTTGTCTTACCATGTTCTCTGGCGTCCAGATAGAAGCTGACGTCACGGTCTATCTCCGGAATGTACACGTCACGGGACAACTGACACCTTCCTGACGTCACACAACACAGCGATAAGTCAATAATTTTTATAGCCACTGACCCCCTACTTTGCTAAGTTTAACGGTCACTTTGAACAACATGGGGCAAAGGTAATCAAAGCATGAAATGTTAACCCTAGTACGTATAAAACAGACACGGATCATTTGTTCAGGGCTTCAGGACTCCTCCCCCAATCTCCCCACCACCCTCTACCCCACCCCGATGACGATACTGAAGACAACAAAGAATACCTCACCAGACACAATGAAGTACAATTAATATCATCCTGACGATGATGCTGATGATGACGATGATGATGAAAATGACAAAGAAGTGCCAGACAAAATATAGTACAAGTCTGAGGTTTTAACCTCCGACGATGATAATGACGATGATGCAGAGAACGACAGAAAATGTCTCAATCATGAGAGAATGAAGTATGGACAGACTGAGGTATTCTTGTCAGTGATGACGATGATGACAATGATATAGAAGACGACCAAAAATTCTTACTATGCAAAAAATGTGAAAGACAGGCGGTCTGATATACTACATAAACGACGACGACGACGACGACGACGACGCGGACGACGATAACGATTATGATGGTACTGGTGATAGCGTGATGATGAAAACGATGATATCTTTTTCATGTTGTTTAGAGCCCAGTCGACAGCGAGGAGCTGTATTAGGGCTGTTTGGTGGTGATAATGGTAATGACCGTGGTGTAAAAGACGACATACACACACAAAACATCATTCTGTAGACAGAATGAAGTACAGGTAATCTGGGGTGTTATCCCTTTCATGATTATGACCAAGACGACGACAACGACAGTGGCGACGACCAGAATGACGACGACGACGACGACGATGACGAGGACGACGAGGACGACGATGATGATGATGACGATGATGATAATAATGATGACGATGAGGTTGCAGAAAAAAGACTTTGCATATCAATAGACTCCACATATCAATAGAAAAAAGTACAGGACGTTCGAGGAATCAATCTTATGATGATGATGATGATGATGATGATGATGATGGTGACGATGATGATGATGATGATGATGATGATGATGATGATGATGATGATGATGATGATGATGACGATGATGAGGATGGTGATTATGGTGACAATAGGCAAGACGACGGAACCCCCTCACTTACCAGACAAAATGAAGTACAAGTAGTCTGAAGTATCGTCCTGACGTAGAATGGTTTTGTTTGGGGGGTAGTCCTGAACAATCAATCAATCATGTTAATCAATCAATCAACCAGCCAGCCAATTAACCAGCTCAAAATAGTCCGTCCAGCAGTATTATAGAGGTCAGACAAAACCCATCAACCCCTCCTCCCTCAGACACACACACACACACACACACACACACACACACACACACACACACACACACACACACCACCGCGCACACGCGCGCGCGCATTAATTAAATAAATACATAAAGCAGAAAGAAAGAAAGGAAGGAAGAAAGAAACATCCTCCCTCCCCCATCACCCCCTCAACAACGTCGCCGCCTCTATCAATCCCATAGGGTAATATATACTTCAGTTACCAGCCGCCGTGGCGAAGTGGTTAGCGTCGCGGACTCCCGGCTGGGAGGTCGTGGGTTCGAATCCCATCAGAGTCATGTGGGTTTTTCTGCCCCGACCGGCTCCTACCCAGAGTTGAGTTTGCTGCGGACTCAGTTGGGAAGACTGGGACCACACAGTCGAGTTTCATCCACTTAATGGATGCGTTTCTAAGAGTGTTGCTCAAATATCCTGACCAACACTGCAGGTGCCTGCATCTCTCGGGCCTGGTTGACGCCGGGATATATTATGAAAGGAAGCGTAGAGTACAGCCCTGTCATGTAGTCTCAGACCGAAATGGAAATCCGTAGCATCATCTTAATCATCCTCATTCTCATCAATCAGCATAAAAAAAAAAAAAGTCTCATATTCTGTGGCCCTTCATGCCCTGCTCTCATGGTGACCTCAGTTTCGGTGTCCTCTCCACGTGGGTGGTCTTGGTTTGGTTCCGTCGGGGTCACCGGTATCGGCGGGTCCATGGGGGCTGTCGTTGGACGGACGTGGTGGCGCCCTCCGGAGGGAGAGCTCACTCACGCCGGCTCCGCGACTAAGCAATTATTGTCGTCAGTAGGGGGCTTAGTAGGTGGTGTCCTGCGTATGTTAGATCAGAACAGGCGCCACTGAACACCACCGAAGTGACTCGGCAGCAGTGCAGTGTCTCCTCCGGTGGGTTGCCTCTCGACGACTTGACATTGACTGCTCCCTGTGGATTGCTGGTGCCGGGGCTGCGGCGGGGCCGGCCGGGCTGTGGCTGTGGACGGGGTGTCGGAATGAGCGGCGTGGGTGCACTGCCTCTGAGGTGGCGCAGAGGTTGGGACAGCAAAAAAAAAAAAAAAAAAAAAAAAAAGTACTTCAGTTCAATTAGTCAGTCATCATTTCACAATACATGTAAACAGGGAAACAAGGTGATTCTCTCTCTCTCTCTAATGTATGTATGTATGTGTGTAGGTTTGAATGTGTGTATGTATGTATGTGTGTATGCATGTATGTATGTATGTATGTATGCATGCATGTATCTATGCATCTATGTATGCATGTATGATGTATGTGTGTATGTTTGTTTGTATGTGTGTGTGTGTGACTGAGTGAGTGAATGAATGGGCGAGTGACAGAGAGAGAGAGAGAGAGAGAGAGAGAGAGAGAGGAGAGAGAGAGAGAGAGAGTGTGTGTGTGTGTGCGCGCGCGCGCAACAACATCATCACATTAGGCACCATTGCTGTATACCAAAAGAAACAATTATCAATAATCAAACTGTCTCAGGTGATGGATGGGGTAGAAAAACATTTGCAAGATATAAGAGAGAAAGAGAGAGAGAGAGAGGGAGAGAGAGAGAGAGGGGGGTGGAGAGAGAGAGAGAAGAGAGAGAGAGAGAGAGAGAGAGAGAGAGAGAGAGAGAGAGAGAGAAGAGAGAGAGAGAACTGAACAGAACCACTGAAAGGGGAATGTGAAAACAAATACAAGGGCACACAGAAAGACAGACATTTATGAGCACGCCCAGAAAAAAAAAAAGATGAAACTGATCACCATCTTGTGGACGTGCGGGAGGACTTTCTCCAGAGCTTCCGGCGGAAGTGACGCCAGAACGTTGTCGGGCTTGCTCAGGAAAGACAATTTTCCTCTCTCTGGAGGTCACCAATTCTTTTCACCACCGCGTGGAACTTTTGTCTGTCGCCGGAAAAACCAACAAATGAACACTGAGAGTGTATTCGTTGTTCCGAGCTCTTTGCGATACACGGCGACAAATTGGCGGTTTTTTTTTTTTCAAACACGGTTCAAAGTTCACATTGAAAATATCACATACAAGCTATTCCTATATGGATGATTCAAAAGGATAACTGTACAGCTATTAACAATGCAGAAATGCAACACGAAAAAATGCACATATTTATTCAAAACATTGTCAATAAGAGACGCTGTACTGTTGTTTGAACTCATTCATACTGTAGTGTTCATAAATTTGGAAAGTTTTAATGTTCTGAAAATTTCAAGCATTTTTTGTCGGTCTCGTTTCTATGTTTATTCATAATTCATTTGTTCACTTATCCATTTATCCTCACTCCTCCCCACCAACCATCCACGCAAAACAGCAAACAAACAAACACACAAACCAACAAAACCCCACCTGTCTATACGTAGAAACTCGCTGGGCTCCGTTGTGTACACGGTGGCAGGGGGAGACAAGTCGTCGGATAAACCATCAGGGGAGACAAGGCCAAGGAACTCGCCCGTGCCATGGTTGTAGATGATGTCCGGCTGGAAGACGTTGCGCGTCTCTGTGACGTCCATGTCGTAAGTCACCTGCAGCATGACGTGATTCCTGGGTCTTTAACTCTCGTCATCGTTTAAGTTCCATCCGTCTATTTCTTTCATTCTTTATAATGAAGGACAGGGGGGTTATGAGTGCGGGGGTAGGGGCAGCGGAGAGGAGGGATAGGGAAGAGGGAAAGAGAAGGTGGGGGGAGGGGGGGGGGGGGGGGTAAAGGACAGAGGTAAGGGGCAGTAAGGGATTTCAATGACAGATTGCAATGCTGTGGTTTGAGGACACATATAACTTTATAAAATGCCCAGAAAACACGATATAATTATGATTTAAAGACTATCAGTCAAATGGACAAATTGGCTGATTAATTTGAACGCTCATTTGAATGGCTGATGGACTGGTGTTGAGCTAGTGGGCTCGCTTGTTTTGACTGATTGATTCCGGTTGGTTCCGTTAATTATTGTTATATGCTGCGTTATTTTTTGTTCAACAGAAAGGAAAACAAAGGAAAATAAAAGAAAGAACGAGCTGTAAAAGGAATGTCAGACACACACACACACACACACACACACACACACACACACACACACAACACACACACACACAAACTCTCTCTCTCTCTCTGGAATGGGACCTTTCTCTCTCTCTCTCTCTCTGGAAAGGGACCTCTCTCTCTCTCTCTCTCTCTGGAAAGGGACCTCTCTCTCTCTCTCTCTCTCTCTCTCTCTCTCATCTCTCTCTCTCTCTGACAGGGACTTCTCCTCTCTCTCTGAAAGGGACCTCCTCTCTCTCTCTCTCTCTCTCCTCTCTCTCTCTCTCTCTCCCTTACCTGTACAGCGCCTTGCAGAATGTAGTAGCAGGACAGCTGCGCCTCGTACGGCCGCTTCACGATGTACTGGTAAGGGGAGTAGATCTCGAAGGTGACCACGTGACTGAGAGCGTCCTTGACATGGTCTTGACCTCTGTGGATGAGGCGAAGGCCCTCCACCACGCACCGGAGGCTCTGCAGCTCCGCTTTGCTCATCAGGGGAAAATCCTGCCCCGGCCGCGTGCGGGCGTTGTGCGCCATCATCCTCCTCGCTGGAGGAGACAGGGGAAGAACAGAGTTACACCATGCTCTACGATCGTTTTCCGCATGTTAGAAGATCGTTAGAAGGTACTGGGGGACATGAGTTGCATTGCTATGATCTTACGGTGGTACGACTGACTATAGTTGTTAAAGATTTACTAAACAAAGAGAAAAAAAATTGAGACGAAGGGAAAAAAAAAGAGAAGCAGAAGGTGTATTTGAAGATTTGATGGATTAGTTGAAGATGTATTAGAAGAAGAAGAATGAATTAGAACATGACTAGAAGAACATAAATCAGAGGAAGACGAATACAAATCATCAGAAGAAGAAGAAGGAAGAAGGGGGGGGGAGGAGATGAAGGGAGGAGAAGAAGAAGAAGAAGAAGAAGAAGAAGAAGAAGAAGAAGAAGAAAAAGAAGACGATGACAACGACGATGACGAAGAAGAAAAATATTTTATGAAATACTGATTGGTAAACCAGTGTTACCCAATGCATGTGGGGGATGGGAAAGAACTCTGCAAATGGAAATTCCTTGGGCAAATATTTTCATGGAAACAAAAAGAATAAAAGAAATAAGATTAAAGTGGTTTCAAATAAAAATCAATTATCGGGTTTTGGTGACAAATTCAATTCTAACAGATATGGGTGTAACAGAAAACAACAAGTGTAGCTTTTGTGAAGATGTTAAAGATTCCATTTTGCACTACTTGTGGGAATGTCAACATGTGAAAAGTTTTTGGACAGAATTTACAGAGTACATAAAAGGAAAATGTGCAAATTGTGATAGACTGGAACTAAATCAGTTACTAGTACTCTTTGGAAATGACAACAAAACAAAAACGGACAACTGTTTTCTGCACATCTTATTACTAGCTAAGTATACTGTTTTATAAATGCAGGATACGAAAAGTAAATCCAACACTTCAATTATTCTTAAGAGATTTAAAAGAAGCTTATGAGATAGACAAATATGTATTCAACACTTCTATGCAATATGATAAATTTGTACTGAAATGGGCATCATACACAAATTTGATACAAACTGATTAAGACTAAAAAAAAAAAAAGTAAAATAATGTTACAAAAGGGGTTTTGTTGTTATTTGTTGTTAATAGAAGTCATGTACTATATACACACAAGTACACAATTTTTTGCCAGACGATGCATGTTTTTTTGGGTTTTTTTTATTAGCTCTGGTTGACCCAAGTCACCGTTGACCATAAGATGATTGATCTACGACTACGCTTGTCCAATTATATATTCATAACTGTATGTGGACAGCTTACTAAAGTTCTGCCTTTTATTTGCGATTAACTATTATATAAAATGACTACAATCTAATGAAATACTGAGCAAGTCTGTATGGTTAACAAGAGAACTAAGTTTACATAAAGTCTATTATTAAGTACTGTACTAAATATTGACATTGTGTATATGTTACATGATCAACCCCATGTATAGTAAGAATGATGACACATTTGTGTGCAAACCTTTTGTGTGAAAAAAAAAATGGAATAAAAAAAAGAAGAAGAAGAAGAAGAAGAAGAAGAGAAGAAAAAAAAAAGAAGAAGAAGAAGAAGAAGAAAAAGAAGAAGAAGAAGAAGAAGAAGAAGAAGATGACGACGACGATGACGAAGAAGAAAAAAAAGAAGTGGAAGAAGAAGACGAGGAAGAAGGAGGAGGAAAATGAGACCAAAGAAACTGTGGAAGGAAGAAAGAAAGAAGACGAAGAAAGCGAGAATGAAGAAGCAGAAGAAGAAGACAAGAAGAAGAGAAAGAAGAAGAAAGGCAGACACATTTTGAGGGACGAATCACTTACCGAAATTCGACATGGACTTTAAATTCTTCTCAAATTTCCTCTACATCATCATATCATCTACCCATTACATCATCTCAAATTTGTTATCATCACTGCCACATCATCTCATGAACACCACCACTATCACCATCATCACATTTACCCACGTTATCGTCATAATCTTCATCATTACCGTTACAGCCATCGCTTTCACAGCCTTGTCTTCAACGT
>CM065718.1:63872059-63874559 GCA_033310375.1 Conus canariensis | reverse complement strand
ACAAAAACACCAATATATGAATTATACAGAACACCAGAAAGACTGGATGGACAACTCCCTCACGAAGTCATAACTGATCTAAACTGAAATGCGTTGAATAAGTAAACAGAGAAGTTTCTTACTATGCTTTCATTCTGAGATGCCATGAGCAGGCTTAACCGAAACCGACAGGGATCCGTGGAAAACTTTGTCGGTATGTATTGCGCTCTTAGACGAGACAATTTACAGCAGCATAAAACAAAATGTAGTTCGTCTTCTTTCCCATTTTTGCATAATGGACAAGTCAAACCCATCCTAGTATATGAGTTCTGAGTTCTCTCTCTCTCTTCTCTCTCTCCCCCCCCCTCTCTCTCTCTCTCTCTCTCTCTCTTCCAAGCACCCTTCAGCCCAACATTTGAAAAAAAAAACCCTGCCTAATCTTTGCTAAGCCTTGCTCATACTGACGGGGAGGAATTTTTTGCCTGCACTTGCCCCCCCCCCCCTCCCCCCCACCACCTTCCCCCTTTGCCAGTCTGTGTATGTGTGTGTGTGTACGTGTGTGTGCGTGCGTGCGTGCGTGCGTGCGTGCGTGCGTGCGGTGTGTGTGTGTGTGTGTGTGTGTGTGTGTGTGTGTGTGTGTGTGTGTGTGTGTAGCAGAGAAGGGCAGTAAAGAATGGATGGTTGGAGGAATCTACGCGATGAGTAAACACGTTCTGCACCCTTTATACCATCGTGTAAACCCTCCGCAAACACCCTATCGGCAGGCGACCCGACAGGACGACATTCCTTCAGACACAGTCAAAACCCTCCGTCAGCCAATGAGAAATGAGGGTTATCCTTCTTAGTCCTCTGCCATCGGCACCGATACCCCTCTGTCACTGTCAGAGCAGTCGAAAAGAGCGCACCGCTCAAAAGCACCCACCCAAAAGCGCGTAATTCGCCTTTCGAAAGGAGCACGTTTTCATGCCAGAAAGCACTTACGCGTAGTTTTTGTGTGTGTGTGTGTGTGTGCTAATAAGTACTCCTGCTGCCTACTTATTTTTCACCAAAGTAGTAACATTTCACCCACAGTTGAATTTTTTTGGGGGGTCGAAACTGAACATCTGAATCGTTTCAGTGAGTTACCCCATTGTATCAAACGTCGCCCTTTTGCCTTTGTTAGTCTGGCTCATCGCTTTGTTCGTGCATTCCATTTCAAGCTTGCCTTGTGGACGATACTCTGCGCGCAGGGTGATCTGTACCTGGCTGTGTCAAGAAGCGTCACCTTGCTTGAAATTGTGATCTGCCGTGGACAGGCACACAGCAACATGTGGAAGAGTCGACTCTGAGTGACTGCTACGTTTCAAGTTTAAAGGGTTGAGTAAAAACCTTAAGTATATTTTCAAAGGGTGTTTTCTGCGTAATGACTCGCAAAAATACGCGTCAACGGGACCTTGAAAATAAGCGTGCTCTGTTGATTCTGCGTTCACGCTTAGATAGTGAGCAGTTTCGTCTTGCCTTGTCACGCCTGGGCAAAGCTGTCTTCTTTTTTTTTTTTTTAAATTTCATCGTCAGAATAGAAAACACGTAACGAATGTTTGCAACACTGCAATGAGTGAACGACAACTACCTTCCCTGAACAAGTTTTAAGTCCTTGCATTTGATTCATCAACTTTCCAAACAACAAGTTGTAAGTTCAACCTGGCGTAGAGCTCACTCACATTTTTACTCATGCTCTTTTGGAACATACATGTGCTGCCTTTTGATTTTGTAAGTGCCGGCGCGCATCATGCTTCTAAACTGCGCCCTGTATTACAATGTCATGTTTGACACGCGCGCCTAGAAAGAATGGCGAATATCGGATGAATCTGTCACTGTTTGGGGGCAAGAGTCAGACAGGGCGGCAACGTCAGGATCGAGAATCGACGTCAGCAGCATACGTCAAGATGGTTGCACACGTCAACATGCATTCTATTAGTGATGTTTACCACACGCGCAGTGCACTGGCAACAATGCGACAGTTCGGGGATAGAAGGACGTTAGGAAGGGCGGTATGCGTGGATATGGTATTAGATGGAGGGGAATGAAAAGTGTTTATTGGGGGAGATTTGAGCCTTTTACCAACGATCGCTGTGACAAAGACATAAGAAGATACTGACAGAAACAAAGTGGTATCCTGCTTGCAGTCCCCAGCCTTGCCACAGTGGGCAGGAGAACTGGAGGTGAGGATGGGGTGCGGCGGGATGGGGGATGGGGGGGGGGGGGGGGGGTCTTGAAGTATTTACTGGTAATCATCAGGACAAACAGGGACAGAGAGACCGACCAAAGCGAACTCGTATCCCCTAAGAGTTTCCTATCTTCCATCCGCAGCATTTGTTTACTTTTTTTTTTTTTTTTATGTTTACTAGTTTACTTCAATTACTCAAACGCTCTCTCTCTCTCTCTCTCTCTCTCTCTCTCTCTCTCTCTCTCTCTCACAGACCACTTACATTTTACTCCGCACAATGTGAATAAGGAAAGCCCACCGACTTCCCACAGTCCG
>CM065718.1:63857059-63867059 GCA_033310375.1 Conus canariensis | reverse complement strand
GTGTGGTCTTCAAGCGCGTTCCATTTGAGTGGTTGGTCGTCATGTGTCGATTTGCTTAGCTTTTGCCTTCGGGCCCCAGTACCTTTGGTATCAGTGTAATGTAGACAAAGGCAAAATACAAGGAAACATGCAAGGCGCATAGTGACGCTTCATTTAAAAGTACATAATACGAAACAAAGAAGTGAATTTTCGACCAATGAATCTTTTTCGAACATCACAAATAGCTAACATTATAAACAAGCACAAAAAATCCTTCCCTGATGACTGCCAAGGGAAGAATGGTCCAAAATGAATGACTGTTTTGGTTTATTAAGGAAGAAGAAGAAGAAGAAGTAGCAGAAGAAGAAGAGAAAGAAGAAGAAGAAGGAGGAGGAGGAGGCGGAAGAGGAAGAGGAGGAGGAGGAGGAGATAAAAAAAAGAAAATGATGATGATGACGTCGATCATGATAATAAGATGACTGCGATGTTAATTATGGTAGTGATCATCATTATCATGATGATCATCGTATTATGACTACCCTAATGGTGACTAATAAAGAGGAAGAAGATGCTGATGGTAGGGATGTGACAATGATGACAGAAATAGCTGAAGTGGAGAAGGAAGAAGAAGAAGATGAAGGAGGAGGAGGAGGAGGAGAGGGAGGAGCTGTTGATGATGATAGTGTTGAATACGATGATGGTGATAATAATGACTGTAGTTATATAAATGTTGTTGGTTCACGTAATGATGGCGAGGGAGAATCGGAAGAAGAAAGAAGAAAAGATGATGATGATGAAATTGAAAGTGATGATGATATCACACAACACACACACACACACACACACACACACACACACACACACACTCACACACCACACACACACACACACACACACACACACGCACGCACGCACGCACGCACGCACGCACACACCACACCACACACACACACACACACACACACACACACACACACACACACACACACACACACATGATGTCATACAGCATGCTCAATAGACACGTGCATACACACCTCATCCCACCCCGGCTTATTTACATGTAATCATAGCAAACAAACAATAAAATCACTTTGTGCCGTGGGGTCTGTAAGGAAACAAATGAGCAAAAAGGGGAAAGAGAGACTGAAAAGAAAGCGAGAAATAGAGAAAAGAAATCGCTCCTTGATTTTGTGCAATAATCTCACGTACACAGGGAACGCCCCCCCCCCCCCCCCCCACCCCACCCCATTTTTTTTTTCTTTTCTTGTTTCCCTCCCCCAATCTTCTCCAACCCCTTCTCTCTTTCGTCTTGGTCCCTCCTTTGCTTTTTCTGACATCCCCGCCCCCTGTTCCGCTTTCCCGTCCGCCCTCACACACACACACACACACACACACACACACACACACACACACACACACACACACACACACACACACACGCACACACACACACACACACACACACGCACGCACACGCGCACACACGCAGACACACACACGCAGACACGCGCGTACACGCGCGCACACGCGCGCACACATGCACGCACGCACGCACGCACAAACACACACACACACACACACACACACACACACACACACACACACACACACACACACACACACTTCCTACCACCTATACTAGTAGAATAACAAAACATTAAGGTGCGCACCCACATGTTTGTATGTTATTGAGTGTCTCTGCCTCGCTGTGTCACCTGACAATTGTTGCTCTCCCACAGCGCAGCTCTTTTAACGATAGGGCCCGACGGAAATTCACAAGGCAAGTAAAAGTGAGCTTCTCTCTCTCTTTTTTTTTAAACTTTTTTTTTTTTAATTCACGAGGGACATCGTCTCTGGTCCACAGCTTTGGAACTCCCTTCCATTCCAGATTAGACATTTCACTGCTGTCGCATCTTTCAAACTATATTCCAGACAAAATAAACTCCTCGTGTGTTCGACTTTAAAAAAAATGATCTATAGACTACAGGCAAGACAATACAAGACAGCCGAAAACCGCGTGGAACGTGAGGAAACAGTCTGTGATAGACTGTGAAACACTATGAAGGAAAGCAGTGGTGGTGGGAAGCCGGGGGGGGGGGGGGGAGGGGGGGGGTGAGGGGTGAGGGGGGGGGAGGGAGGGGGAGACGAAGGCATTGAGAGGTTGCTGGGGGGGGAGGGGGGGGAGAAAAACAATAGAGTAGGAGAGTGGGGGGGGGGGGGGTATAAGGGGAAGAAGGAGATGGTCAGATGGGGGTTAGGTTTCAGCTCATCCTCCGCAGATGTTCGCCGTGGGAACGATGGAAGAATGCCTGGTCTAGCCCTGTCGAACTCCTTCATTTCCTCTCTCAGCACAAGGTCGCTACAGTCCCCGGTCCATCGCACGTCGCTCGACTCTATTCCCTCTCCCCTCCCTCGTCCATCTCATCAGTACATTTCCCTTTAGGGTTGTACTAGAAATTGCATCATCAGCACATGCAACGGCGGCAGCATTAGTAGTAGCAGTAATAGTAGTAGTAGTAGTGGTGCTAGTTTTGGTGGTGGTGATAGAAGTTAGTAGTGATAGTAGAAGTAAATAGTAGCAGCAGAAGTAGCAGTAGCAGTAGCAAATGCTGCAGTAGTAGTAGCAGTAGTAGTAGCAGCAGCGGCAGCAGAACAGGTAAACGTAAGGGTGGGAGAGAGAGGGGGGAGGGGAGAGAGAGAGAGAGAGAGACAGACAGACAGACAGACAGACAGACAGATAGAAAGGAGAACATTGAACACTTTTACTGTAAAGTCATTGTAATAAGTTTTATTGCTGTGGCGACATGAGGAATACAAAACAAAATAATAATAACGAAAGTAACAAATCCAGTCAAAACATAAAGTAGAAGAAAGTTATAAATCTAAGCAAAATATTGTACGACTGTCCAGTAGTATTACGTGTGTTTGGATAAACTGAAATGCGTAAACGACATAAAAATGCATTTTCTGTGTCCACTTCAGAACGTGTTTTCCCTTTTGACTTAAACAGATGGAGTTAACTTTTTTTCTTCCGATGTTACAGGCCTCTACAGTGTATTGCGGATGAGATTTCAGGGAATCATCATCATATTTCATTTGAAGCACTCCACTTATGTTCCGATTCTTTGCCATCATTGAGAAAAAAAAAAAAACCGATGCGTTTTAAAGACTGAAACATGATCTTTGCAACGAAACAAAAGATGTCTTATTTCCCAAAAGAAATCACTTATTGGATAAGCAGACGTTACGACTGGGTCAGCATGAAACCAGTGTTTCTGTGCGTTTACACCGAGTGTTTCCAATGTTAGTCTGATAAGATTATTGTTTGTCACATGCTTGTTTCAATAGCCATGCATTTTCTTGTTTTAGAAACATATAGAGATTTTTTAAAAACTTCGAATTTCTGTGCCTTTCCTTTTAGTATTCGAGTTTTGTGTATCAGAAGCTATAATTCTGCAGAAAAAATGCCACATAAATCCTTCCTCACATCCTCCACCCACACAACTCTAAGTCCACGCATAATTAAACTTTCGTTCAAATCTCTTCTCCCCTTTCCTATTCGTTAAATGATGTGTCACATGCCTGCTGACAAGGTCTCGACATAGGCAGCTTCACTGATCACAACCAGTATGTTATAAATCTGAAAAAGTGTTCATAACTCCGCCAAACAATGTAGACAAACGAATCACAAGACAAAACACGACGCGGTTCGACCTCTTAGGTCTTCTTCAGGCAAGATAATACTCAGGACAACGAAAAATGAAGAAGTATTGCCTAATACATGATGGATATTTACCACTCTCTCCCTATGCAACTGTGTTTGAAGTGCGTGCAATGGACCAAAGTAGTTGTTGGGAAAGGTATGTATTTTCTTTTATAAATATTTGTTACTATCAAGTGCTTATGTCGCAGCACCTTACGTGAAATCACGTTCGATCTGAGCATTTAACAAAGTTTGTGGGCATACACGGATCAGTCGAGTTAGGTCTGTAAAAAGATCTCTGAATTTCTGTAACATCCTTTTTGTTTTTCCAACAAGTTTCTGCAGCTGCGTTTGTCAGACCCAACTCAATTGCAAACACCACGCATGGTGATTTGCTGGGCTTGGTTACTTTTAGTTTACAAGTACTGGAAACCATTTCTCGCAACGGGGGATATGATCACCTTTTGTAAAGGCCATTGGGTTATTTTTTCTCAAGATTACCATGAAAATCGATTGACCTTTCTTATATTTCAATATGATTAATGAAAAAAAAAAGATTTACCGTACTGTTAGACAGTAGTATTGCATCATCTGCTTTTAAAACATGAACACTTCAGCCGCCCCTTGGATCATCTGAATGTCAAGTTTTTCTTACTTTACCTCCATTGCCAAGTCATTAAAAAAAAAAAATCCGACAATATCAATGGGCTTAAAAAACATCCTTGCTTTACCCCTAGTGAGCCGTCAAATACGTCTGAGCACACACACATAACACAAACACATGCTAAGATTGAATCAAACACACCACAAAGAATCATGTAGAACTCGTCATCCACCCCTCTTTAACGCAGAATAATCCACAACTTGCTTAAAAAACACCCAGTCTAAGGCCTTTGTAAAGTCAACAAAGGCTACGTACTATTTGGTATATTTCAGTAGATGTAATTGTGGAAAGGTCCACAGAATGAGAACACGGTCTATGGGGTTGTAATCTGACCGAAACCCACCTAGTTCTTCGATTCTTCCCCCATCCCACCCCCCACCCCCTCCCTTTCAGCCCGTCTTAGTAGTCTTTTATTTAAAATACGAGTGTAGATTTCACTAACCACGTTTCTCTGAGCTACTCCACGACGATTATCTGGGTTATTGGACTCTCTCTTTCTGTGGATAGGAATGATAATGAATTTGGCCCATTGTACAGGGAAGACTCCATCGTTCAATAATCTGTTGGAGAGAGAGAGAGAGAGAGAGAGAGAGAGAGAGAGAGAGAGACAGAGAGAGAGACAGAGAGAGAGAGAGAGAGAGAGAGAGAGAGAGAGAGAGAGAGAGCTCAGAACTCAGAACTCAGAACGCAGAAAACTTTTTTCGATCGAGGATTGAGATGTTAGGCAGAGCCTATTCTCCCGATCTGTCCTTGCTGAGCTAGATTATGCGATGAGAGAGAGAGAGAGAGAGAGGAGAGAGAGAGAGAGAGAGAGAGAGAGAGAGAGAGAGAGGGAGGGAGGGAGGGAGGGAGGGAACGCATGAACGGACGAACGAATGAAATGTTGTTAAACCAGGGTAATGAGATAAGCATAGAACGCTTTCCCTCCAACCCAGAGAGAGAAATGGAAATGGAAATGGAAAATGGTTTATTCAGGTTAGGCCACAGCCCCTACTGAAGGGGGGAACTATTTACAATGGCACTTTAACGACAAGAAAAAGTAAGGATACATCAACATAATAATGACAAATTCCAACATCTTTTGACCATAGAGTACAACAGATAAATGTTTCAATATCAACATTCACATCCTTCAACTACAGTCGCACGCCTTTTAAATGCCTTATATAAATAAATGCATACATTCTTCAGTATAATTTCGTTACTGTTAGCCATCAATAAGGCTACGTTGAATAGACATGGATTTGCATAAAATTTTCCTGGAATATATTGTTGCCGAAGCTCACAGAATGGTTTTGGAATGAACCCAGAGAGAGAGAGAGAGAGAGAGGAGAGAGGTGGAGGGAGGAAGAGAGGAGAGAGGGAGAAGAAGAGACAGACAGAGACAGGGAGAGACAGAGACAGACCGACAGACAGTAGACAGACTGACAGACAGACAGACAGACAGACAGACAGACAAAAAGACTGACTGACAGACAGACAGAACGAACCAGGAGCACACTAACACTGGCAGAGAAAGAGGAGGAGACAGGGACTATCAGATCCATTGTTTGACCACTTTGACAGGCACCAGAAGAAGCTCATTTTACCATTCCTTTATTTGCAGTTGACGCCAATACACATGCTTCGGTTGACATAGGCCGATCCTCTTGTCTAATGTCGGAATTCCCGCGGCGAGAGGATTACGGTGAGAGAGAGAGAGAGAGAGAGAGAGAGAGAGAGAGAGAGAGAGAGAGAGAGAGAGAGAGAGAGAGACGGGGCGGGGCGGGGCGGGGTGATGAGGAGGGAGAAGACTGGAGAGATAGAGAGCCAAACAGATAGACACAAAGAGATACAAAGACATATACACTCAGACACAGATACAGACATAGACAGACAGACACAAACACATGCACATACTCACAGACTCAGACACACGCAGACATACACACACAGGCACACAGACAGACAGACAGACAGACAGACACACACACACACACACACACATGCGCGCGCGCGCGTGCGCTTTTGAACGCGCGCACGTGCTCAGAGAGAGAGAGAGAGAGAGACAGACAGACAGACAGACAGACAGACAGACAGACAGAGAGACAGACAGAGAGACAGACAGACAGACAAAGATCTGTCAACCAACTGGGACACATGTTGGTTCATTTTCCAGACAAAAAATGTCTCCCCAATCAAATGGCAATCTTCGCAACAGAGCAGTTAACAACATTTGTAAAATACAGACGCAAGCACGCGAAAAAAAAAAAAAAAAAAAAAAAATAATATATATATATATAGGCGGACTGGGTTAAGTAGGAGGACAGAAGCATTCCCACTCTAGACAACTGGCATTCATATGAACTGTTAATTTCTAGAGAAGCAGAATTCGTGTGAACTAGAATTCGTCTGATCTGTTCACTCTTAGACAGCTGGAATTCGTCTGAACTGTTCATTTCTACAGAACCAGAATTCGTGTGAACTGTTCTATTTTTTTTTTTTTTTTTTTTTAGATCATCAGAATCCATTTGAACGGTTCAATAAACGAAGAGGATTCGTCTGAAGTGTTCACGTCTAGACAAACAGAATCCGTCTGAACTGTTCATATCTAGACAAACAGAATCCGTCTGATCTGTTCACATCTGGACCAACTGTTCACGTGTAGACAAACAGAATCTGCCTGAACCGTGTAGACATTTAGACAACAGGAAGTCGTCTTAACTGTTCACATCTGGACAACAAGAACTCGTCTTAACTGTTCACATCTGGACAACAAGAATTCGTCTGAACTGTCCACATCTGGACAACAAGAACTCGTCTGAACTGTTCACATCTTGACAACAAGAACTCGTCTGAACTGTTAACATCTAGACAAAAAGAACTTGTCTGAACTGTTCACATCTTGACAACAAGAACTCGTCTGAACTGTTCACATCTAGACAATAAAAATTCGTCTGAACTGTTCACATCTAGACAACAAGAACTCGTCTGAACTGTTCACATCTACACAATAAGAATTTGTCTGAACATTTCACTTCTAAACAATAAAAATTCGTCTCAAATGTTTACCCGTAGACAACAGAATTTGACCAAACTTTTCTCTTCAACACTCCCAGTCTGAACTCTTCACTTCTGTACGACCAGAATTCGTTTGAAGCATTCACTTTTAAACAACCGTTCATTCCTAGGCAACTAGAATTTGTCTGAAGAGCTAACTCCTAGACGACCAGAATTCTTCTGAACTTTTAAATTCGAGACAACAAGAACTCGTGTGAGCTTTTCACTTCTAGACAACGAGAATTCATAATCAGAACTGTTCACTTCTATTCGATCAGAATTCGTCCAAACTTGCCACTTCAAAACAACGAGAATTCGTCTGAAGCACTTACTTCTAGACAGCAAGAAAGTGCCTGAACTCTTTACCTTTAGACAAGGAGCATTTGTCCGAACTGTTCACTTCTAAACAACAAAAACAACAACTCTTCTGAACTGACCTCTTTTCGATGAGAAGTTGTGCAAAGTGACTATTTCTGGACAATTCACATACATATGTCTAACCTGTTTATTTCCAGACAAGCGGCAGTAGGAACGGATCACCTACACAGCAGTGTAAACAGATGACCTCTAAACCACCAGGAGAGAGAACGGTTCACTTTGAACTAACCCGAAGTGTGAACTGTTCACCTCTAAACAACCAGCAACAGCCTGTCGCAAACTGTCATAAGTGTGAACTGCTCACCTCTAAACAACCAGCAACAGCCTGTCGCAAACTGTCATAAGTGTGAACTGCTCACCTCTAAACAACCAGCAACAGCCTGTCGGAAACTGTCATAAGTGTGAACTGCTCACCTCTAAACAACCAGCAACAGCCTGTCGCAACTGTCATAAGTGTGAACTGTTCACCTCTAAACAACCAGCAACAGCCTGTCGCAAACTGTCATAAGTGTGAACTGTTCACCTCTAAACAACCAGCAACAGCCTGTCGCAAACTCTCATAAGCAACAATTCCATGTTGACCAGAACAATACAGAAACTTTCCCATCCAGAGAGCGGTGGCACAGAGAGAGAGAGAGAGAGAGAGAGAGAGAGAGAGAGAGAGAGAGAGAGAGAGAGAGAGAGAGAGAAGACAGACAGACAGACAGACAGACAGACAGACAGACAGACAGACAGACTGAGACAGGGACAGAGATAGAGACAGAGACAGACAGACGGTCGGACGGACATACTGACAGTCACAGCGCTGGGCAGAGAGAGACAGACAGACTCACACATAGGAGAGAGAGAGAGAGAGAGAGAGAGAGAGAGAGAGAGAGAGAGACAGACAGACAGACAGACAGACAGACAGACAGACAGACAGACAGAGACAGACACACAGATACAGGGAGACAGACAGACAGACAGACAGACAGGCAGACCAACAGAGACAGAGAAGACGGACAGACAGAGACAGACAGACAGACACAGACAGACACAGACAGACAGACAGAGACAGACAGATAGACAGATGATCGTTCTTTTAACGACCAGATTCACAGTCAGAGCACACGGTCACAAGCCACTCACGTGCAGCAGTAGTTCCGTGTCAACAACAGCAACAACAAACCACATACCATTCAAGCCAGAAACTGACTGTCTCTTCTGAAGTGCTTACCTATCCGGCAGCTGGAACGTTCATTTCCAACGTAGGGGGTGACGGGGTTGAAGGGGAATAAGGGGGGGAGGGGGGGAGGGATCGGGGGGAGGGGGAGGAGACAAAGAGGGGGAAGCGTGAGAGGGACGGGAAGGGGATGAAAGTGAAGGAGGATGAAAGGAAGAGAGGGCGGGGAAAGGGAGTGGGGAGGGGGGCGGGTGTTGGTGTCTCTGTTACCAGGATTTGATTCTTCCTTCCTCGTATACACTCGGAGCCCCTACTTTACGTTTTGACCCGGGGCAAAATCTGAAATATTAATGTTAGCGTACCGCCCCCCCCAAAAAAACAACAACAACAACAAACAACAACAACAACAACAACAAACAAACAAACAAACAAAAAACCGTGGACAAACGAATCACAAGGCAAACCACGATGCGTTTCGACCTCTTAGGTCTTCTTCAGGCAAGAAACAAAATAAAAAAGGACAACGAAAATGAACGAGCAATCACTTAATCTTCATTCACTTCAGCGCAAGATAGGCGTTGAATTTGGGGCAAAAGTTTGGTGTACGTATGCATCATGCGGAAGATAATCATACGTTCCCGCGTGCGATAGATCGTGCGTGGACGAGTATATACGTGTATATGCGTGCAATAAAGTCCAACAGACATACAAAGAATCCAGTGGATTGCAGGCATTACACACGCTGAAGCAAGTGCATACGTATTCACATGCTGTATGCTGGCATACTCAATACACATGTGTAAACACATCAAACGCACACGCGAAAACAGACGTACCTATTCCCCACCCCGACTCCGACACCCACCCACCCATCTTCCCCCCAAATATGAACGCGCGCGCATGCACACACACACAAACAGAAAGAGAGAGAGAGAGAGAGAGAGAGAGAGAGAGAGAGAGAGAGAGAGAGAGAGAGAGAGATTCATGAATACTGAAACACACACACACACACACACACACACACACACACACAACACACACACACACACACACACACACACACACCACACTC
>CM065718.1:63837059-63847059 GCA_033310375.1 Conus canariensis | reverse complement strand
GCAACATTAATTTCAACGCTTCAACATGTAATTCAATGCTTCAACGTTTATTTCAAGGCTTCAATATTTATTTCAATACTTCAGCATTTATTTCAATGCTTCAACATTTATTTCAATGCTTCAACATTTATTTCAACGCTTCAACATTTATTTCAATGCTTCAACATTTACTTCAACGCTGCAACATTAATTTCAACGCTTCAACATTTATTTCAATGTTTCAACATTTACTTCAACGCTGCAACATTAATTTCAACGCTTCAACATTTATTTCAATGCTTCAACATTTATTTCAATGCTTCAACATTTAATTCGATGCTTCAACATTTATTTCAATGCTTCAACATTTGCTGCAACGCTTCAACATTTATTTCAACGCTTTAACATTTACTTCAACGCTTCAACATTTATGTCAATCCTTCAAAAAATGTATTTCAATGCTTCAACATCTATTTCAACGCTTCAACACTTATTTCAATCCTTTAACATTTATTTCCATGATCAGCTGTGACTCGTGATGGCGCCTAACAGCTTACCCTCCCCTCCCCCCTCCCCTCCCCCCCCCCCCCCCCCCTCCTTCCCTACTGCCCACGGACATGTAATACTGGAGAGGAAGAATTCTGATGGTTTCCCTTACCAATCAGAGCATGTTACTATTTTTTGGGGGGGGGGGGGGGGGGGGGGGCATAAAAATTGAACACAATCAGAAAATTTTTTCTTTACCCTTCACTCCGAAAGACAACATTACTCTTTGCTGAATCTAAGATGAAAACGATATTGAACGGAAAGGAGCTGAATTGAAAATAAGACTGGTTATACTTCGTCTTTGTTTTTCATTTCTGTATCTTTTATTTCAACATATAGTGAGTATGTTGGGGTTAAATGACTCACCAATTTCTGTAAACGTCTTTTCGATTGGTAGAAAGAGTCGTGGGTATTCACCTGTTTACTTGTCACCAAGTCCCGCGAAGTACGGATCAATAACTCGGTGTCATAGTGTGTTAGTGGCCTTGATGCCCCAGGGGAGAGAACCACAAAAAGCGTGGGCCACCAGGACCAGCAATTATTCATCTTGATCCGAACTCCATTTGCCCTCCCAAGAGTCATAACTATGCCCTGTTTCTCGGTTGGGGTGACTTCCCCGGATTTAGCCTTTGGGTCTCGGCAACAAACAAACAAATAAATAAGTGTGCGTGTGTGTGTGTGTGTGTGTGTGTGTGTGTGTGTGTGTGCGTTCGATCGGGCGGGCGTGCGGGCGGGCGGGCGCGCGCGCTTTGTTTGTGTAGAATGCATTTTTCGTCTTTTGTTATGTGTTGCTGTGGCTGTAACTGTTTTCATTATTGCTGTTATCTCGTTATCGGTGTTTCATGGTTTTTGTTTGGTATTGTCAAAGATTTTGTTTGTTTGTTTAATTGCTTTTGCTGTTTTCGCCATTGTTACTGTCGTTCTGGTCCCCGCCGTTGTCGTAATTGTTGTTGTTGTCGTCGACGTCTTGTTCTTTATTGCATGTTTGTGAAGGCTCATACGCTCTCCGATTCCGTTCTGCTTGATAGGATTTTTCTTTCATTGTTGACGCGAAACAGCAGAAAAATAACCTGGAAAATAACTAAACACACAAAACAAGGCGTAAAGTAAGGCCTATTTAACACACCACACAACACAGTCAACTACATTTTTCGGCAAACACACCTGTGTCCTCTTCAGACTTTACGAACCATAGACATAAAAAAAAAGTACAACACAGGGATCTTCCTGACATTTGTATTTCATTCAGCTCCATTGGTGTTATCCCTCCTCTCTCCCCTTCTTTTCGTGGTGGACGTGAGTGAGAGGGTTGGGTCCTTTTTTTGTCTGCGTGTGTGCAAGGAAATGGGTACAGTACAGCAGCATCGGTGTAGAGCAATATGCGATTACTACATTGTTTGTTTTTTTTTTTTCTCCTACTGTGGGTGTAAAAGGTGGCTTCCTTTGTTGATTTTTATGTTGTTTTTTTTTTCTCTCAATGTGGGAGAAAATAGTGGCTACATTTGTTACTTTTTAAATGCATTGTTTGACAGTGGGAGCAAAAAGTGGTTTTGTGTGTAACTGTTTTTACTGATATGTTTGACAGTGGGAGCAAAAAGTGGCTTGGTGTGTAACTGTTTTTACTAATATGTTTCACAGTGGGAGCAAAAAGTGGTTTTGTGTGTAACTGTTTTTACTGATATGTTTCACAGTGGAGCAAAAAGTGGCTTTGTGTGTAACTTTTTACTGATATGTTTCACAGTGGGGCAAAAAGTGGCTTGTGTTTAACCGTTTTACTGATATGTTTCACAGTAGGGCAAAAAGTGGCTTGGTGTTTAACGTTTTACTGATATGTTTCACAGTAGGGCAAAAAGTGGCTTGGTGTTTAACGTTTTACTGATATGTTTCACAGTAGGGCAAAAAGTGGCTTTGGTGTTTAACCGTTTACTGATATGTTTCACAGTGGGCAAAAAGTGGCTTGGTGTTTAACTGTTTTACTGATATGTTTCACAGTAGGGCAAAAAGTGGCTTGGTGTTTAACTGTTTTACTGATATGTTTCACAGTAGGGCAAAAGTGGCTTGGTGTTTAACTGTTTTACTGATATGTTTCACAGTAGGGCAAAAAGTGGCTTGGTGTTTAACTGTTTTACTGATATGTTTCACAGTAGGGCAAAAGTGGCTTGGTGTTTAACGTTTTACTGATATGTTTCACAGTAGGGCAAAAAGTGGCTTGGTGTTTAACCGTTTTAAATGATATGTTTCACAGTAGGGCAAAAAGTGGCTTGGTTGTTTAACTGTTTTACTGATATGTTTCACAGTAGGGCAAAAAGGGCTTGGTGTTTAACTGTTTTACTGATATGTTTCACAGTAGGGCAAAAAGTGGCTTGGTGTTTAACCGTTTTACTGATATGTTTCACAGTAGGGCAAAAAGTGGCTTGGTGTTTAACGTTTTACTGATATGTTTCACAGTAGGGCAAAAAGTGGCTTGGTGTTTAACGTTTTACTGATATGTTTCACAGTGGGGCAAAAAGTGGCTTGGTGTTTAACCGTTTTACTGATATGTTTCACAGTAGGGCAAAAAGTGGCTTGGTGTTTAACGTTTTACTGATATGTTTCACAGTAGGGCAAAAAGTGGCTTTGTGTTTAACCGTTTTACTGATATGTTTCACAGTAGGGCAAAAAGTGGCTTTGTGTTTAACCGTTTTACTGATATGTTTTCACAGTAGGGCAAAAAGTGGCTTGGTGTTTAACCGTTTTACTGATATGTTTACAGTAGGGCAAAAAGTGGCTTGGTGTTTAACCGTTTTACTGATATGTTTCACAGTAGGGCAAAAAGTGGCTTGGTGTTTAACCGTTTTACTGATATGTTTCACAGTGGGGCAAAAAGTGGCTTTGTGTTTAACCGTTTTACTGATATGTTTCACAGTGGGGCAAAAAGTGGTTTTGTGTTTAACGTTTTACTGATATGTTTCACAGTGGGGCAAAAAGTGGCCTTGGTGTTTAACTGTTTTATTGCAGTGTATCATCGTAGGAGCAAAAAAATGGCTTCCTTTGTTGATCGTTTTTTTTATCATTATTTTACCGTCGGACCTAAAAATGGCCGTGTGTGTGTGTGTGTGTGTGTGTGTGTGTGTGTGTGTGTGGTGTGTGTGTTGTGTGTGTGTTGTGTTGTGTTTTAATGCATTGTTTCATCATGGGTGCAAAACATGACGTTCTTTATGATTTTTTAATGCATCACTTTATCATGGAAGCAAAACGTGGCCCTCTATTGGTTCTTTTTTTTTTTAATGCATTGTTTCATCAAGGGAGCAAAACGCAAAGTTTTTGCAAACTTTTGAATGCATTCATTTACCATGGGACCAAAAGTGCCTCTGTTGACTGGTTTTTTTTTTTTTAAGGCACTGTTTCATCATGGGGGGCAAAAAGTGGCCTCCTTTTGACTGTTTTGAATGCATTGTTTCATCGAGGGAACAATGAGCGGCCTTCTTTGCTGATCGTTTACTGGTTCTAGGTTCCAGCCTGACTTCAGGTCTTCATTACTTGTCCTTAACATGTTTATGCTGGGCTTTCAACGACTGTTTCCTGTTAATAAACTGAAGATAGTATAGACAGTGGTTTCGTCGTCAAGTAGCGGTTTCCTAGTCACCGAAACAGACCATTATAACGGTTTCTTAGTCTCCTTTACGGAACAAATAACGGTTTCCTAGTCTCCATCACAGAACAAAAAACGGTTTCCCAGTCTCCATCACAGAACTCATAGAACTCATACCAGTCTCCTGATCTCAGTCAAATTTCTTGATAAAGCGTTCTAAACATTTTCAAATGACTGGGCAGTGTGTGTGTGTGTGTGTGTGTGTGTGTGTGTGTGTGTGTGTGTGGTGTGTGTGTGTGTGTGTGTGTGTGTGTGCGTGCGTGCGTGCGTGCGTGCGTGCGTGTGTGCGTGCGTGTTTGTGTGTGTGTGTGCGTGTGTGTGTGTTTGTGTGTGTGCGCGTGTGTGTTCTTTCTCTTTCTGTCCTTCCTCTCTCTCTCTCTCTCTCTCTCTCTCTCTCTCACTCTCACTCTCTCCCTCCCCCCTCTCACCCTCTCTCACACACACATGCCAAACACACACATACACACGCTCTCTCTCTCTCTCTCTCTCTCTCTCTCTTCTCTCTCTCTCTCTCTCTCTCCAGTAAATGTAGTTTAAACTGAACAACAATTAGATCATGTTTAATGTCATAGTTAAAAGACGAAGAAAACTTCAACCACGCATGCTTATTGGCACAACAAGAACATACACATTTGAGCGTTTCATAGCAAGGACACGTGCTCTCCTGAACACGAAAAATTTGGTGGGTAGAAGACAAAGAGACACTCTGAGGCTGGAGTGGTACCCAGAGACGTACTGTCCTCAACTGCCGAACAAACCAGCTAGGAGCAATCCTGCACCACTTTCTTTTGCCAGTGGGCTCTGCAACCATGAAATATGGGCTGATACACCCACGGGAACGCTCTCGTGGAAGTTCTGTCGCGTCACATCCTGTGGCCATTACACAATGGCGTCTGCCAGGGAGCAGTTATGTCCCTTGACGTCTTAATGGAATGCCCTGTACGTGCCTGCAGCCTATGTGAACACTGCGCAGGCTTCCAAGGGTGGTGCAGGATTGCTCCCAGCTGGTTTATTCGGCAGTTGAGGACAGTACTTCTCTGGGTCCTACCCGCACCTTCGGGTGTATTTTCTTTTCTGTTTTTTCTTTTCTTTTCTTTTCTTTCTTTGTTGGACGGTTTCAAATTTGTTTCCTGTTTGATACTGTTTGACTGGAAATCTCGGGGTAAATTCATTTGGTTTCCAAAGGTGGTGCAGGATTGCTCCTCAGCTGGTCTGTTCGGCAGTTGAGAACAGAACTTCTTTGGGTCTCGCCCGTATCTTCTGGTTTTTTTTTTTCTTCATCAACCACGCACTGTTACTAGCACAAAAGTAACATAAACATCTGAGATCACGAAAACGCACTCTTCTGAACATAAAAAAATGCTCGCTTTATGATGGGCACTTATTAGCGCTGCGCTTCTTTTGACTTCTCCGTTCTCCACTGCCTCTTGCTCCCCCCCCCTCCCCCCACCCACTGTCTTCCTCCTCTCTCCATCCCTCCCATTGCCTGCCACCTCCTCCCTCCCTATCTGACTCTCTCGACCTCGGTCAACTGCCGTTGATCCTATTTCAAGGGAATCGCCCCCTCTGTCGATCTGTGCGACCAGGGGGATACTGAGTAGGGTGGGGGTGGGGGTGAAGGTGGCGAGGGGTGTGAAGGGGAGGAAGAGGAGGAGATGAGGAAAGAGGAAATGAGGGGGGAGGGAGGGAGCATGTGAAGGAGGGGTGTGACAGGTCTGCGTGTTCCGTGCAAAGATCGATGAACTGATGACGATTGATCGATTAAGGGATGACAGTCGACCAACCAATTGATGACTTGTAGTCGACGACCTGATCGCGTTATTATTATACGCGGGTTCAGGGGAAAAGGACATGGGGGTGGGTGGGGGGGAGAGGTACGGTTGGTGGAGAGGGCGGGACATGACGGAGTTGGAAGCAAGGGGGAGGGTAAGGCGATTGCGGGGGTGATGGGTGGGAGTTGCCGGATTATGGGTGTTGTTGTTACTGTTGCGCGAAATTGGCTGTTGTTTTCATGATTTCAAATATGAGATCGTTTCCAGGTGTGATTTCTGTTGCAGCGGAATAGGCTACAGAGTAGCTAGTGAGGAAATGCTGATTGAATTGTAGGCCTTTGAGCGCAAAGAAACGTACTGAGACAAGAACAGATTACACCTTTATGAGGAAATGCTGACTGAATTATAGACCTTTGAGCACAGGGAAATATACTGAGATTCTGCGTCTCTTTATCTGTCTGCCTGCCTGCCTTCTTGTCTGTCTGTGCCTGTGTCTGTGTTTCTCTCTGTCTCTCTCCCTCCCTCCCTCCTTCCCACTCCCATCTCTCTCTCTCTCTCTCTCTCTCTCTCTCTCTCTCTCTCTCTCTCGGAATATCTCAGTGATACAGTAGAACTCATGTTATTTTCTCCTGGAAGGAAACTCTCAGCAATGAATGGACCTATGCCTTCATATTCGTCTTCCAAGTACAATATACCCCAAACTTCTATTCTAGGGTCATTATAGTTTTCAGTCGATATAAACGACTTAGGTTGAACGTTTTCAGTGCTCTGTGAATTGTTTGCAGGTGACGGGAAGAGATCTGACTTTCTTTAACAGTATCAAAGAATTTCGACTAGTCAGTGTTAAATCATAGACATCTGCATGATCTTTGGACGAAATTCATTAAGGTCTTATGGTTTAACCCCACCTACATTTGCTTCTATCCGATGCAGTTGAACTGACCAGAAAAAATGTCTCCATTTATCTGCTTTTCATCTATTTGCTGACATTCTGCCAGCCTGTCAGTTTGTCTGTCTGTCTGCGTGCTTGTCTGTCCGTCTGTCTGTCTGTATATTGGTATGCATGTCTCTATTATTTGTGTGCTATAACTGGACTTATGTGTGTGTGTGTGTGTGTGTGTGTGTGTGTGTGTGTGTGTGTGTGTGTGTGTGTGTGTGGCTTGTTGTTGTTGTTGTTGTTGTTGTTTTCTTGGCTTTCTTAGCTATGGTTCTCTTCAAAATTCTTCTTCGGACTTGTTTGCCAGCTTGTCTTTCTAACGTTATGAGAAATATCACTTTTCTTATTGCACTTTGTTATGTCATGTCATTTCGATTTGAGGAAATATATGTTAAAAAATCATTATTATCACCATAACACAGAGACGTCAAAACATTCCCTGTACTTCTCCTCCTCTTCACGTTAATGGTAAAAAAAAAAAAATTCTGACGAGTTTGAAAGCTATAAAGGTCTTGATGTTGTCATCGATAATAACTTGTTTGTGTTCCATCATTCGACAATAAGTTTACATCTGTTTCCAAAAAGACTTATCAGTGCTCCAAAATTAAAAGCCATTCCAATATTTGCACTCTCGGGGAAAAGAACAAAAGCCTTCCATCCCTTCATCATACCACATACCAATTTCGCCTGAACTCTATGGAACTCAGCCTGTGGCGACGGCTAAAGACTGAGTCACGTCTTGTAGATGTGCTCTAAAATCGATTCTTTTTTTCTTTTTTTTTTGTCCTCCAACATCCAATTTTTCCTATTCCTTCATTTTGCACTTAAAAATAATTCTGAACAAATCCCTAAAACTAATGATTTATAATTAGATATCACTAATATGTCGTTAAGTTTGTTTGCTCCTTGTTGTTGTTGTTGTTATTTTGCTGTCTCATCTGACCAGCCATTTCAGAGGCATTAACTAACTCCACGCCGCTCTTTCCGGCTCTCCGTCCACATCCACACCCTGACTTGTCCCGTTGCAGCTCCGGCACCGGCAATTCCTAGGGAGCAGTCAATGTCAAATCGTCATGAGGCCACCCACCAGAGGAGACACTGCACTGCGGCCGACTTGCATCGATGGTGATCAGTGATGCCTGTTCTGATCCAACGTACGCAGGATGCTAATTAGCAGGCACCCCTACTGGCGACAATAGTTTCTTATTGGGCAGCCAGTGTGAGAGAGCGTCCTCTTCATCCGGAGGACGCCAACATGTCCGTCTAACGACAGCCCCATGCACTAGCCGATTCCGGCGATATGGACACAAAGTCACCAAGGACTTGTAGAGGAAATCAAAACTGAGCTCATTACGAGAGCAGGACATGAAGAATCACAGAGTGTGAGTTTTTTTTTTTTTTTTTTCCCTTTTGTTGTTGTTGTTGCTCTTGTAATCTTGGTCGATGTAAGTGAGAATGATGAAGACCATGATACTGAGTTCTATTCTGGTCTGCTGAGGCTACACGCCATAGTTGTACTCTACGCTTGTTTTCATAATACATCCCGGCGTCAACAGGCCCGAAAGACACAGACACCTGCAGTCTTCGTCAGGAAATGTGTGCAACACTCTCTAAGACTTATCCATCGAGTGGGTGAAACTCAGCGGCGTGTTTTGTCCTCCCAATTGAGTCCTTGGCAAACTTCAACCAGGATTGGAGCCGGGCCCGGACGCCCTACCACCTTTAAGCCCCCCCCCTCCCTCCCCCCCTCCAAACCACCCCCCCAAAACAAAAACAAAAACAACTAGAAGAACTTCCAGCCAGGAATGTGCGAGTCTTACCACTGCGCTACGGCGCCGATGGTCTGCCATGAAGTTAATACTAAGTCACAATAAAGCCATTTTGATCGTGGAATTCTATCCGGCTGAGCTTCGTCGTCACTCACCCGTAACTTTGCTATCAATGAGGAAAGGCGGGGGGTGGAGGGGGTGGGGGTGGAGGGTGGGGGAGAGGGAGCAAGGAAGGGAAAGAGAGGGAGGGAGAGGAATAGTGGTGCGGTCGGGAGGGGGTGGATTTAGGAGCAAAGGAAGGGGGAAGTGGGGGGGGGGGGGGGGGGAGGGGGAGATAAGGGTGATAGGTGGGGCCTGCTGGATTTGAGTGCCATTGTTATTCGTGCGCAACGCTGCATTTTTATGTCCATGTACACATCTAACCAAAATCATGTGGTCTCTGTCGAGATTTTTTTTTTTTTCCAAATCTAGTCTACCTAAATCTGCCAGATTTTTTTTAAAAAGAACACAGCCTTAGCTAGTTTTTTTTTTTTTTTTTCCAAAGCTGAAACTGGCACGAGTAATTAAAAAAAAAGTTAGCAAAAACTTTAATGACCAAGTTCACCAACTCTGTGTTATGAATCCAACAGGTTTTTTTTTCTCTCTTTCACTTTCTCTCTGTGTGTGTGTGTGTGTGTGTGTGTGTGTGTGTGTGTGTGTGTGTGTCTCTCTCTCTCTCTCTCTCTCTCTCTCTCCTTTCCCTCATGTCCTTTCATTCTTTTCTAGTGACCGTATATGTGTGTTTCCTTTTTTTTCTTTCTTTTTTTTTTTTCATTTTCCACGTATCCTTTAAACAGCATTGTACGATTCTAAATTCCTCCCAGTGATGTACGAGATTTTATTTTTTGCTCGCTGCTTCTCTCCCTTGCTCTTAGTTCTTAAACCCTCATCCCTCACCCTCTCTCTCACACCACGCTCTCTCCATCCACCACCCCAACCCCCCACCCCCACCCCTCCTTCTCTCCTTCCTCCATCTCAACTCCTCTTGCCGTCCTTTTTCCTCAACTCGATCCAGTGTTGTCATATTTGTCCGCAATATCTGATTTGTCCAGACAGATTTTGTGTACGTATTGCACTGTGCTTTGATCCATACACTTGTTGTGCATGTGTTTTTATTTTTTTTTTTTAATGTGTTTGTTTGTTTTGTTTTGTTTTTGAGAGTGTTCATGCATTGCATTAACTTACTTCACTGCTTTTTCCTGAGGGCAGAATCAGAAGAAGCTTTTATAAACCTTTTAACAGAATTAGTTCTCTCTCTCTCTCTCTCTCTCTCTCTCTCTCTCTCTCTCTCTCTCTCTCTCTCTCTCTGTCGTGTGTTGGCGAGCGA
>CM065718.1:63829559-63834559 GCA_033310375.1 Conus canariensis | reverse complement strand
TGTGCATGCATGTGCGCGTATGTGTGTGCGTGTGTATGTGCGCGGGTATGTACGTGCGTGTGTGTATGCGTGTGTGTATGTGTGTGTGTGGAGAGAGAGAGAGAGAGAGAGAGAGAGAGAGAGAGAGAGCGAGAGAGAGAGAATATATGCTTAAGTGTTAAGACGTCAAGAACAGTGAGACAACTCATTTAAAACCCTATGTAACAAATGCAAAAACCACACCGGTTAGATTCAGCTTCGTGCGCTTCCTTAGTTCCGAAGAAGCGGTTTCTGACTTAAGACGCGCTTTGTTTTTACACAAGACATTTGCTCTTCCTGGCATCCCAGTAGAGCCGTGCGCAGTATGGCCATCGGGAAAACGTACGCTAATGATCTGCTCCTGTGTGCAGGGTCTCAGGTCATTGAACTTCTTCTGCTGCTGCTGTGCAAACTCAAAGACAGGTTTCCACTTCCATCTGAGGACCCATTCTAGCAAATTTGCAGAGACGCGTTTCATATAGGCGAGGCGGCGACAATTCTCGCTTGTTTGGCAAGTGTGAGCGTTTCACCTCACACCTAGCCGTGTGCGGGGCTAAAAATAGGCGAGGTTTCGCTAGTCTGTCTTGGGGACTCCTTCGCATGCGAGAAAAAAAAAAAAAGGCTGACACAGTAACGTTCTGTGATTGGTACACAAAAAGTAGTAATGTTCTCAGATTGGTGGGTAAAACGATGGAAACACTGATCTTTCGGAATAAGGAGAGAGTGAAGAAGTCACATGTTTGATTTGTATGTCTTGCGCCTGTTTCTTTACTTCCCTTGCCTCTTACATCTCTCGCTGCTGACACAAGCTAGCTACCCGCGAGTTCTCGCTTCTACTAGACTCGTCTCCGTCTGCCTACTGGCCAAACGCCGCAGTTAGTCATGGCACTAAATCACTACATCATCCATGTAAATGTTTTGAGACCTAGCCTAAATTTGAGCCAGCATTTGATATTAAAGTGATAATTGATCAAAAGAACCCCCCCCCCCCCCCCCCCCCACCACCACCAACCATTTCACTTGTTCTGGGGAACTTCCACCGATGACGTTATTCACAATCTTCAAATACATGACCTTTCCCTTTGCCGACGTCACATTTCATTTCAGGCCTTGTCACTCACCTGTGACCCTATCCTTGCCGCAAGTGGTCCCCCCCCCCCCCCCACGTTCCCATTCCTTTCACTTTACTTTTATCTTTCATTTCTGTTTACTTGGAATCACCTGGCGTGTTCCTTGATGGGTATATGAAAGACCAGAAGGTAAATAAACTTTCAGGCACAAAAATAAAAATTCTCAAAACAACCTAACTGCGCCTTTCTAAAAATACTCGATTCCTTAAGTAAGGCCTCGACGCATTGATTTGTTCGGTGTGCAGCCACTTGTCTGTCGATCCGAGAAGAGAGTTCATTTTGGAGACGAGATACCGGCGTGAAGGACCCCACCCCCCCCCCCCCCCCCATGTTTCACTGGAATGTTGCATAGGACACTCTGACATCAGCAAAATCTCTGCTTTATAATCATGGCCGGGGTCACGCTAGCCTAACTTTATGTACTCTTTCCAACCCATTGGTGACGGGTGGGGCTATGGATACAGGGTAAATCTCACCGCATGAGATATTCCCACCAACAATACCCGTGTTCCACTGAGGGGGGTCTGCACACGTCATCACTCGGATCGATCAACTGATTGCATGTAAACGATCTGACCAGGTATTACGTCCTTGTTGAGTGGAGGGGATACGGTTTTTTTGTTTGTTTTTTTAGTAGTGGTACTTGTAGTCATAGTTGTGTTGCGTGCGAGGCTGGAATCTATTGCGTTTCTCCAAATGCCAGGTTGTTTATCCCAATCACAATATCACACATCTCATCATCATCATCATCATCATCATCATTGTAATGATCATCGTTTCACACACCAGTTCAGCTTCTAGTATATTATCTAAACGGAAGAAGAAAAAAACAATGTACAAAGAGATAAACTAACAGACAGATATAACGAAGAAAATTAATGTTTTTAGAGAACGTTACGCACACTCCCCCTCTCTCTCTCTACGATCACTACACACACACACACACACACACACACACACACACACACACACACACACACACACACACACACACACACATACACACACACACACACCACACACACACACACACAAATCAGAATAATGTATGAGAAGACAGACGGTGAGACAGAAGGACAGATACTGCTAGTACTACCACTGCTACTATCATCACCACCTCATGTCAACAACAACAACAATAATGATAGAAATAAGAATTATGATTATAATCAATAATAGTAGCATGTTTCCAAGTAAACAGAATTCTGTACATGTGTCATTATTCAGTAGAATTTGGAGGTTTTAGAAATTTGGTTACTTTATACATCCTTATGTGTGTGCTTTTTTTCGTTAACATATTTTGTCTCTTTTCAAGTTTTTTTTTTGGTGTGTAAATACAGGCGGAAAAGAATAAAGCTGCAAATGTTAATCTTTATCCCCCAATAACGATAATTTTGACAGAATACACACAAACACTGCTCTCCACACTATCCAATTCTAGTCCTCACCTTCCGAAAGACACCCGGGGTAGATGACCCTGTTCAGTGTTGTCTCTCCCCTCTTCGTAAACGTCGTCGTTGTTGCCACGACAAACATCCCCACTCCCCCTCAAACACAGCGAAGACCTCTCACACACACCTCCACCCTCCGCCACCGCCGCAGCAGACGTGCCATCGTCACCCACCCCGTTTCGCAAGCGGGTACCCGGAATTGGCACCGCCTGCGTGTGTCTCGTGCTTGTGTGCTGAGTTACCGCCCCTGGGAACCGTGTCTCCGGATGTGACGTCGCCTGCGCCTGCGCCGTGCTTGCAGCGGGTGGGACCCAACAGGCAGATATCCGGGTGAACTCCTCGATGATGTCTGGTACTGGTGACACGACCAGAGCTGGAATGGGTGGAGGGGGGACGGCCTTCGGGTGTCCGTGGTTTGAACTAGGTGATGCCGGCAGTGTTTGGTCTGCCGCCCCATCCATTGAAAATGAGAACGAGTTCGTGTGGGCTGGGGGCGAGGATCGTCTCCCTTTCAACGCGTCTTGATTATGCTGTTGAGAATTATGTCTTTGTTGTTCGCTTGTTGGGTTAAAATGGCGTCTTTGTTGATGTTCATCTTTGTCGGAAAAATGCTGACTTTGGTGTTTGCCTATTTCGTAATAGTTGTATTTCGGTTGTTGTTTTGTTGTTTGTCTTTTTCGTATCTTCTGCCGATGTTCGCGTCTGTTCTTCTTTCATCTTGTCGTCTCTTGTGTTCTATTTTTGTCCCGTCGTTATTTTTCTGCTTTTCGTTTCTGTTTTCTTTCCGTTTCCGGTCTGTTTCATTCACTTGTTTCTGAGTTCTTCCCCTTTCGCCGTTCTTCATTTGTTGTCTGTTATATCCGTTTTCCATGCTTTGTTGTGTGAATTCTTATCGCTTTCAATATATGTCTTTTTTCGACACCGTATCTGATGACATTCATTTGTTTTACTCTTTCGGTTGTTGTGTCTGTCCCGAACTTTCTCAAAGGAGATAGCCAAGCCGCTGATTCTGGCTACTGCATGCACAATCAGACCGACATTATACTGTCACCATGAGTCCACAGGAAGCTCGTAACATTAGATGGTCCTCGGGAAACCCTCTGGTGGAGACCCCGCGGATCGTTTGTATCACCTTCGTCACACTCATTTTTTTTTGTCTAGTTTTGAATCCATCTTTTTCTCTGATGTACTAGTGTTGTTTGTTCATCACCAATGTCTTGTGTTTTCGTTTCTTGACATTTCTGTGGTTGTTCTGACGCGGAACATTAAGACTGTAACATTAATAAACAAATGAATAAAGAAACACAGAAAGAAAGGCACCAAAAAACAAGATAGAAAGAGACAAGGAAACAAAGAAATCAGGAAAGAAAGAAGACAGAAAAAAAGAAAAAGAAAAAAACAAAAGAAACGGAGACATAATAGATCTGGAAAGAGATGCAAAACGTACGATGAACAAACAAGCAATGAAAAAAACAAAGGAAAAGAGAAGAAAGACAGAGGAAAACAGACAGGTTGACAAACAAATGAAGGAAAAGACGGGGGAAGGAATGAATAGAGGAAGGAAAAAGAAGGAAGGAAGGAAGGAAGGAAGGAAGGGAGGGAGGAAAGTGGAAAGAAAGAAAGAAGAGAGAAACGTTATTGTACACAGGTTTGGAAAAGGGCCTACACTCCAGATAACCGACACAACTTTATCAGAGTGCACGTGATACTGGTGCCACTTTGTCACGCCTGGTCTTCCGGCTTCCAACTTACCTGTCTCATGCGGGGGCAGGAGAGGCAGAGTGTGAGGGTGAAGACACACATACAGCATTGTGATTGTTTTTAACCCTTCCTGTTTATCATCCAATCGAGTGACATTTCAATAGAGTATAACACCATCCCGTCTTCCCTCCCCCTCCTCCTTGCCCTTTTCAAAGGAGTCCATTGTGTGTGTGTGTGTGTGTGTGTGTGTGTGTGTGTGTGTGTGTGTGTGTGTGTGTGTGTGTGTGTGTTTGTGCGTGCGCGCGCGCGCGCGCCAACTTGTACACGTTCAATGTAAGCGTAAGTTGAATAACGAAAGAAAGATAGGGCAGAAAGGAAAACAGAGGAAAGAAAGGAAGGAAGAAAGACAGAAATGCAGGCAGAAAGAAAGAAAATAAAAGAAAACGATAGAAGGATCGATAGAAAGTTTGAAAGAAAAAGAAAAAAAAAAAAATGTATAAAGAAAAAAAAAAGCAAATTCCAAAGAAAGAAAGAAAGAAAGGACAAAGAAAAGAAAGAACAATAAAAAAAAAATGTCAGAAAATCCAAAAAGAGAAAAAAAAAAAAAAAAAAAAGAAGAAACAAGAAAACAGAAAGGGAGGAAAAACGAAATGACAATACGAAATTGAAATATAACACATTGTAATAAACACGTCTGGAA
>CM065718.1:63809559-63814559 GCA_033310375.1 Conus canariensis | reverse complement strand
AGTTCGCAATATTGAAGGAACGACTGCACTGAACATTCCATTAGACCGATCAGAATGTTATACTTTAATTAACAGAGCATCCTTTAACAGTTTCAAGAGGTTATTGGAAGACATAGATAGCCAATATTATCACAATTGTATATAACCAAATCCTGACATCCACACCAATACTCAATTAGACAAATTCGAAAGTTCGATATCAAGATAGGTAGTAACTTTAATTCATAGGAAGCGTTTAAATTGACTTAAAACCAAATACAGTAAAAATGTTACATGTGTGTGTGTGTGTGTGATGTGTGTGTGTGTGTTGTGTGTGTGTGTGTGTGTGTGTGTGTGAGTGTGTGTGTGTGGAAACTCTAAGTGTACGTCAACTATTACTAGATTGTCCAAGAGTAAAGAATACAGTGCACAAGGCTGGTACTAATATTTCACATGATAGATCGACTTCACTGACATTACCAAAATTGTTAAATAATTATGCTTTTCTTTGTTCGTTATGCCCACATCTATCACGCAGTCCAGTAGGAATTTATCTTTAACTTTCAACAACCCCTCATATACCAAAAGAAATTACTTACTTACACAACACACTACACACACACACACACACACACACACACACACACACACCATGAACTCAACACAGACACTAGCTCTGGTAATGTGGCAGTAGACGTACAAAGAACACAATATTGAAAGCCTAGACATTGTGTCAAAGAAATGATGAAGGGAAGACGAAGTGGATTTTCAATACAAATGAGGTTTTTAAGTGGAATCAAAAACAAAAAGTGGTACAGCATGACTCTGAAGATGGATGATTCACAGACGTAGAGGGAAAGCTCCCCGTTCAGTGCCTATGGATAAGAAAATCCCATTCAATCACAGGCATACAAAAAGAGACAAACAAGCAAACGGATATAGTCTTCTTATCGACGCGGGGAGTTGTGGCCCTTTACGTGCAGACCATTCCATGTTACGAAGCCCCCCCCCCCCCCCCCCCCCTCCTTTCCCCTCCCCCCACAACCCCATCCCGTCCCAGTAAAGTTAGTATTGCCGTGACTTCTGCAGAGGACCCAACCTGAAAGTATTGAAAAAACAAAATTGACGAGTTGTCCTTTTACTTGGAATAAACAACAAACAAGTAGGGTAACTCTTGCTCCCACAAGAAAACAATACCCTTAACTCCAAAGGAATGCTGCTTACAACACCGAATCGCCTAGCAAATATGACAGCACACAGCTCACAGAACAAACAAAGGGGATGCTTCCTAGTTTAGTTCTGTGTGCTCTGTGCTGTCATATCTGCTAGGCGATTCGGAGTCGTAAGCAGCTTACCTTTGGACTTACGGGCGTGTGTTTGTTTTCTTGTGGGAGCAAGAGTACCCTAATTGTTTGTTGTTTAGCGTTTACTGTTCGCTGCCTCATTTCACATTTACTTTTACACGGAAGTCTGGTGCATGCACCGATGTATGTTGATAAGTCCGACACCAAGGTTTCCGAATGAATAACATTGTTAAGCAATTCTTTCCCGTTTGCGTTGTTTTCTGTGAAGTTCAGACCCCCAGCTAGCTTGATCCTCTCACTCTCAGCTGTGGTCACGGGGTACACACCCATGGCATATATCCTAGCATGTAAAGACTCGATCTCAAAAAGACACACAGAAACACCTCCGGGAAGCAATCTGACAATAATAAGACATTAAGCGTCGTCAGCAGTTCTGCCCCTTTAATCTTCACATGATTTTTCCGCGAATGACATTGTCACTGTATTAGCTGAACCAACTAGCGGCCCGCTAATGATACCACTGTCACGTTATTAGCTGAACCATCCAGCGGCCCACTAATGACACTACTGTCACGCTATTAGCTGAACCATCCAGCGGCCCGCTAATGACACTACTGTCACGTTATTAGCTGAACCATCCAGCGGCCCGCTAATGACACTACTGTCACGTTATTAGCTGAACCATCCAGCGGCCCACTAATGACACTACTGTCACGCTATTAGCTGAACCATCCAGCGGCCCGCTAATGACACTACTGTCACGCTATTAGCTGAACCATCCAGCGGCCCGCTAATGACACTACTGTCACGCTATTAGCTGAACATCCAGCGGCCCGCTAATGACACTACTGTCACGCTATTAGCTGAACCATCCAGCGGCCCGCTAATGACACTACTGTCACGCTGTTAGATGAACCAACTAGCGGGCCACCATGTAGCACCCAGGGGAAACGCACGGCCTGATGAATGTCTGCTAGCACCACTGCAGATGGGTCGTTGATTGGTCAATAGCGTCATCCGGGGTATTGTTTTGAGACCATTATCTCTGCTTCCAGGGGGACCTGGAAATCGATGATTGGGGTTCAGCTGTGGTTAACTAGGGTTGTTAGTTATATGCAGAGGTGATTGGGGTTCAGCTGTGGTTAACTAGGGTTGTTAGTTATAGGCAGAGGTGATTTGGGGGTTCAGCTGTGGTTAACTAGGGTTGTTTGTTATAGGCAGAGGTGATTGGGGTTCAGCTGTGGTTAACTAGGGTTGTTAGTTATAGGCAGAGGTGACTGGGGTTCAGCTGTGGTTAACTAGGGTTGTTAGTTATAGGCAGAGGTGATTGGGGTTCAGCTGTGGTTAACTAGGGTTGTTAGTTATGTGCAAAGGTGATTTGGGGGTTCAGTTGTGGTTAACTAGAGTTGTTAGTTATATGCAGAGGTGATTTGGGGGTTCAGTTGTGGTTAACTAGGGTTGTTTGTTATGGGCAGAGATGATTGGGGTTCAGTTGTGGTTAACTAGGTTGTTAGTTATAGGCAGAGGTGATTTGGGGGTTCAGCTGTGGTTAACTAGGGTTGTTTGTTATGGGCAGAGATGATTGGGGTTCAGTTGTGGTTAACTAGGGTTGTTAGTTATAGGCAGAGGTGATTTGGGGTTCAGCTGTGGTTAACTAGAGTTGTTAGTTATAGGCAGAGGTGATTGGGGTTCAGCTGTGGTTAACTAGGGTTGTTAGTTATATGCAGAGGTAATTGGGGTTCAGCTGTGGTTAACTAGGGTTGTTAGTTATAGGCAGAGGTGATTTGGGGGTTCAGCTGTGGTTAACTAGGGTTGTTTGTTATAGGCAGAGGTGATTTGGGGTTCAGCTGTGGTTAACTAGGGTTGTTAGTTATAGGCAGAGGTGATTGGGGTTCAGTTGTGGTTAACTAGAGTTGTTAGTTATAGGCAGAGGTGATTTGAGGGTTCAGTTGTGGTTTACTAGAGTTGTTTGTTATAGGCAGAGGTGATTGGGGGGTTCAGTTGTGGTTAACTAGGGTTGTTTGTTATAGGCAGAGGTGACTGGGGTTCAGTTATGGTTAACTAGAGTTGTTTGTTATAGGCAGAGGTGATTGGGGTTCAGTTGTAGTTAACTAGAGTTATTAGTTATAGGCAGAGGTTTCTTACAATGGCTTTCCTAGAGACAACTCAGCGTTAAAAAGCTTTTTCATTTAACTAGTTTGTAGAGTAGGATTGCAATGTCGAAGTGTCGAGTATTGTAAATGAATATGCATGAAGATAACACGTGAGTGATATTTGGGGGGGGGAATAGTTCGTGATATGGATGGAAAGGTTTGGCGAAAAAAAAAAAAAGCCGGCAAGAAGGACAGAGAGAGAGAGAGAGAGAGTAACAGGAAGGGCGAGAAGGCGAAAGAGGGCACACGCTGGAGGTGGAAGATTTGTGGAAGGAGTCCTTAACCTGGGATGGAGAGGGATGGCAGGGCAGAGGCTTGAGGAGAAACAAGTGAAAGGAGATGAACTTATGTGAAGAGAAATTATGAAATCTGTGAACAATACAGTTGTGGTAGAAGTGAAAGAAGAAGAAGAAGAAGAAGAAGAAGAAGAAGAAGAAGAAGAGAGAGAGAGAGAGAGAGAGAGAGAGAGAGAGAGAGAGAGAGAGAGAGAGAGAGAGAGAGAAGATGAAGAAGAAGAAGGAGGAGGAGGAGGGATGAGAGAGAGATAAGAAGAAGAAGAAGAAGAAGAGAAGAAGAGAAGAGAAGAAGAAGAAGGAGAAGGAGAAGGGGTAGAAGAAGAAGGAGGAGAAGAAGAAGAAGAAGAAGAAGAAGAAGAAGAAGAAGAAGAAGAAGAAGAAGACACAAAGACAGAGAGCATTAAACAGACATGGAGGTGATTCACTGGCTCTATGAAGAAGACGGCGACTTTCTCAAAGGACAGGGATACAGTGCTGTGCTGTGAAGGGCCCAGTGAGACCTACAGTACCAAAGGGGGCCGACACCCAGCCAACAGGAGGAGGAGGAGGAGGAGGAGGAGGAGGGGTGAGAGAGAGAGAGAAGAAGAAGAGAGACAGAGACAGAGAGCATCACACAGACATGGAGGTGATTCACTGGCTTAATGAAGAAGACGGCGACTCTCGCAAAGGACAGGGATACAGTGCTGTGCTGTGAAGGGCCCAGTGAGACCTACAGTACCAAAGGGGGCCGACACCCAGCCCACAGCATTCCAGGACAGTCGTCCGTTTACAGACACAGTGTAAGGTGATGTGGCCCGAGAGACCAGTGTCAGAGGGTACTGTACACTCCAGCCTAGAGGTAAGGACACCCGCCCTCCTATGGACCATCTGTGGGCGTGTGCTGAACTGTAGTAATTCTGTCAACACCTAGCCAGGTGAGACACAGCAAAATAATTGATCATACCCGGGTGTTAGTCGGGGAGCACACTGCTCGGCTCATCGGCAACCTTTTAGGACCTGGCTCATTAAACAGGTCAGGTGAGCGTTGGGAAGTTTAATTCATCTAAGTTTATGAGGAAGCTGATTGGAAAGATTATATTTAAATGTTCCACATAATAACTACACAAAAACGATAATTGTTGATTGGAAAAATATATTTGATTGTTTCAGAGCTATTTGTTTGTGCTTGGTAAATCTGCACATACATTGATTGAGTGGTAACACCTGCGTGGGTCTTGCATGTTGACTGATTGCGGGTGGGCGTGTGGGGTGGTCTACATGCCAGAGAG
>CM065718.1:63794559-63804559 GCA_033310375.1 Conus canariensis | reverse complement strand
TACTTTCCTTGTGCATAAGAGAAGAGAAAAACAACATGGAAGGGCTCACAGACAGGAAGACTTTTTCGCACAACTCAGTCAAATCACGCTTGGTGTGCTTATTTATTAACAGACATATTTGTCGTTGGTGAGATAGATTTAAGCCAGATGTATTGCACTCATAGCACAGCCGGCCAGGCCTGTTACCACAGTGGAAATAAAAGTTCTATGCTGGAAAAGAAAACAAACAACAAAGACATGGTGGAGAAAAAACAAACAATAAAGACGTGCTGGAGAAAAAACAAACAACAAAGATATGCTGGAAAAGAAAACAAACAACAAAGATATGCAGAAAAGAAACAAACAACAAAGGTATGCAGAAAAGAAACAAACAACAAAGGTATGCAGAAAAGAAACAAACAACAAAGATATGCAGAAAAGAAACAAACAACAAAGGTATGCAGAAAAGAAACAAACAACAAAGATATGCAGAAAAGAAACAAACAACAAAGATATGCAGAAAAGAAACAAACAACAAAGATATGCAGAAAAGAAACAAACAAACAACAAAGATATGCTGGAAAAGAAACAAACAACAAAGACATGCTGGAAGAGAAACAAACAAACAACAAAGACATGCTGGCAAAGAAACAAACAACAAAGACATGCTGGCAAAGAAACAAACAACAAAGACATGCTGGCAAAGAAACAAACAAACAACAAAGACATGCTGGCAAAGAAACAAATAAACAACAAAGACATGGTGGAAAAGAAACAAACAAACAACAAAGACATGCTGGAAAGAAACAAACAACAAAGACATGGTGGAAAAGAAACAAACAAACAACAAAGACATGCTGGAAAGAACCAAACAACAAAGACATGGTGGAAAAGAAACAAACAACAAAGACATGCTGGAAAAGAAACAAACAACAAAGACATGCTGGCAAAGAAAGAAAGAAACAAACAACAAAGACATGCTGGAAAAGAAACAAACAACCAACAAAGACATGCTGGAAAAGAAACAAACAACCAACAAAGACATGCTGGCAAAGAAACAAACAACAAAGACATGCTGGAAAAGAAACAAACAACAAAGACATGCTGGAAAAGAAACAAACAACCAACAAAGACATGCTGGAAAAGAAACAAACAACCAACAAAGACATGCTGGAAAAGAAACAAACAACAAAGACATGCTGGCAAAGAAAGAAACAAACAACAAAGACATGCTGGAAAAGAAACAAACAACAAAGACATGCTGGCAAAGAAACAAACAAACAACAAAGACATGCTGGAAAAGAAACAAACAAAAAGACATGCTGGCAAAGAAAACAAACAAACAACAAAGACATGCTGGAAAAGAAACAAACAACAAAGACATGCTGGCAAAGAAAGAAACAAACAACAAAGACATGCTGGAAAAGAAACAAACAACAAAGACATGCTGAAAAAGAAACAAACAAACAACAAAGACATGCTGGCAAAGAAAGAAACAAACAACAAAGACATGCTGGAAAAGAAACAAACAACAAAGACATGGTGAAAAAGAAACAAACAACAAAGACATGCTGGCAAAGAAACAAACAAACAACAAGGACATGCTGGAAAGAAACAAACAAAAGAATGCTGGAAGAAACAACAAACAACAAAGACATGCTGGCAAAAGAAACAAACAAACAAAGTCAAAGAACAACACAACAAGACAGCTGAAAAACAAACAACAAAGACATGCTGGAAAGAAACAAACAACAAAGACATGCTGGAAAGAAACAACAACAACAAAGACATGCTGGAAAGAAAACAAACAACAAAGACATGCTGGAAGAAACAAACAACAAAGAAGAAAAAACAAACACCAACAAAGACATGCTGAAGAAAAAACAAACCAACAAAGACATGCTGGAAAAGAAACAAACAACAAAGACATGCTGGCAAAGAAACAAACAAACCAACAAAGACATGCTGGAAAAGAAACAACAACAACAAAGACATGCTGGAAAAGAAACAAACAACAAAGACATGCTGGCAAAGAAACAAACAACAACAAAGACATGCTGGAAAAGAAACAAACAACAACAAAGACATGCTGGAAAAGAAACAAACAACAAAGACATGCTGGCAAAAAGAAACAAACAACAAAGACATGCGGAAAAGAAACAAACACAAAGACATGCTGGAAAAGAAACAAAACAACAAAGACATGCTGGCAAAAAAAACAAACAACAAAGACATGCTGGCAAAGAAAAAACAAACAACAAAGACAGCTGGAAAAGAAACAAACAAACAAAGACATGCTGGAAAAGAAACAAACAACAAAGACATGCTGGCAAAGAAACAAACAAACAACAAAGACATGCTGGAAAAGAAACAAACAACAAAGACAAGCTGGAAAAGAAACAAACAAACAACAAAGACATGCTGGCAAAGAAAGAAACAAACAACAAAGACATGCTGGAAAGAAACAAACAACAAAGACATGCTGGCAAAGAAACAAACAACAAAGACATGCTGGCAAAAGAAACAAACAAACAACAAAGACATGCTGGAAAGAAGAACAAACAACAAAGACATGCTGGAAAGAAAAAGCAAACAACAAAGACATGCTGGAAAAGAAACAAACAACAAAGACATGCTGGCAAAGAAACAAACAACCAACAAAGACATGCTGGAAAAGAAACAAACAACCAAAGACATGCTGGAAAGAACAACAAACAACAAAGACATGCTGGAAAAGAAACAAACAACAACAAGACATGCTGGCAAAGAAACAAACAAACAACAAAGACATGCTGGAAAGAAACAACAACAACAAAGACATGCTGGAAAAGAAACAAACAACAAAGACATGCTGGAAAAGAAAAAACAACAAAGACATGCTGGCAAAAGAAACAAACAAACAACAAAGACATGCTGGAAAAGAAACAAACAACCAACAAAGACATGCTGGAAAAGAAACAAACAACAAAGACATGCTGGCAAGAAAGAAACAAACAACAAAGACATGCTGGAAAAGAAACAAACAAGAAGACAGTGAAAAAAACAAACAACAAAGACATGCTGGCAAAGAAACAAACAAACAACAAAGACATGCTGGAAAAGAAAAAAAAGAATGTGGCAAAGAAGAAACAACAAAAAGACATGCTGGCAAAGAAAGAAACAAACAACAAAGACATGCTGGCAAAAGAAACAACAACAACAAAGACATGCTGGCAAAGAAACAAACAACAAAGACATGCTGGCAAAGAAAAAACAAACAACAAAGACATGCTGGCAAAGAAACAAAACAAAGACATGCTGGAAAGAAACAAACAAACAACAAAGACATGCTGGCAAAGAAACAAACAACAAAGACATGCTGGCAAAGAACACAAACAACAAAGACATGCTGGAAAAGAAACAAACAACAAAGACATGCTGGAAAAGAAACAAACAACAAAGACATGCTGGCAAAGAAACAAACACAAAGACATGCTGGCAAGAACAAACAAAAAGACATGCTGGAAAAGAAACAAACAACAAAGACATGCTGGAAAGAAACAAACAACAAAGACATGCTGGCAAAGAAACAAACAACAAAGACATGCTGGAAAGAAACAAACAACAACAAAGACATGCTGGCAAAGAAACAAACAACAAAGACATGCTGGAAAAGAAAGAAACAAACAACAAAGACATGCTGGCAAAGAAACAAACAACAAAGACATGCTGGCAAAGAAACAAAACAACAAAGACATGCTGGAAAAGAAACAAACAACAAAGACATGCTGGCAAAGAAAAACAAACAACAAAGACATGCTGGCAAAGAAACAAACAAACAACAAAGACATGCTGGCAAAGAAAAACAAACAACAAAGACATGCTGGAAAAGAAGAAACAAACAACAAAGACATGCTGGCAAAGAAACAAGCAAACAACAAAGACATGCTGGAAAAGAAACAAACAACCAACAAAGACATGCTGGCAAAGAAACAAACAACAAAAGACATGCTGGAAAAGAAACAAAAAAAAGACATGTGGCAAAGAACAAAACAACAAAGACATGCTGGAAAAGAAACAAACAACAAAGACATGCTGCAAGAACAAACAAACAACAAGACATCTGAAAGAAACAAACAACAAAGACATGCTGGAAAAGAAACAACAAACAACAAAGACATGCTGGCAAAAAGAAAAACAAACAACAAAGACATGCTGGAAAAGAACAAACACAAAGACTGGGGAAGAACAAACAACAAAGACATGCTGGCAAAGAAACAAACAAACAACAAAGACATGCTGGAAAAGAAACAAACAACAAAGACATGCTGGCAAAGAAAGAAACAAACAACAAAGACATGCTGGAAAAGAAACAAACAACAAAGACATGCTGGCAAAGAAACAAACAACCAACAAAGACATGCTGGAAAAGAAACAAACAACAAAGACATGCTGGCAAAGAAAACAAACAACAAAGACATGCTGGCAAAGAAAAAACAAACCAACAAAGACATGCTGGCAAAGAACAAACAAACAACAAAGACATGCTGGAAAAGAAACAAACAACAAAGACATGCTGGCAAAGAAACAAACAAACAACAAAGACATGCTGGAAAAGAAACAAACAACAACAAAGACATGCTGGCAAAGAAACAAACAAACAACAAAGACATGCTGGAAAAGAAACAAAAACACAAAGACATGCTGGCAAAGAAACAAACAAGCAACAAAGACATGCTGGAAAAGAAACAAACAACAACAAAGACATGCTGGCAAAGAAACAACAACAAAGACATGCTGGCAAAGAAACAAACAAACAACAAAGACATGCTGGCAAAAGAAACAAACAACAACAAAGACATGCTGGCAAAGAAAAAACACAACAAAGACATGCTGGAAAGAAACAAACAAACAACAAAGACATGCTGGCAAGAAAAAAACAAAGACATGCTGCAAGAAACAAACAAACAACAAAGACATGCTGGAAAGAAACAAACAACAAAAGACATGCTGAAAAAGAAACAAGAAACAACAAAGACATGCTGGCAAAGAAAAAACAACAACAAAGACATGCTGGAAAAGAAACAACCACAAAGACATGCTGGAAAGAAACAAACAACAAAGACATGCTGGCAAGAAACAAACAAACAACAAAGACATGCTGGAAAAGAAACAAACAACAAAGACATGCTGGCAAAGAAACAAAACAAACAAAGACATGCTGGAAAAGAAACAAACAACAAAGACATGCTGGCAAAGAAACAAACAAACAAAGACATGCTGGAAAGAAACAAACACACAAAGACATGCTGGAAAGAACAAACAACAAAGACATGCTGAAAAAGAAACAAACAAACAACAAAGACATGCTGGCAAAGAAACAAACAAACAACAAAGACATGCTGGAAAGAAACAAAAACAACAAAGACATGCTGGCAAAAGAAACAAACAACAAAGACATGCTGGAAAAGAAACAAACAAAAACAAAGACATGCTGGAAAAGAAACAAACAACAACAAAGACATGCTGGCAAAAGAAACAACAAACAACAAAGACATGCTGGAAAAGAAACAAACAACAAAGACATGCTGGCAAGAAAGAAACAAAACAACAAAGACATGCTGGAAAAGAAACAAACAACGAAAGACATGGTGGAAAGAAACAAACAACAAAGACATGCTGGCAAAGAAACAAACAAACAACAAAGACATGCTGGAAAGAAACAAACAACAAAAGACAGCTGGCAAAGAAAGAAACAACAAACAAAGACATGCTGGCAAAGAAACAAACAACAAAGACATGCTGGCAAAGAAACAAACCAACAAAGACATGCTGGCAAAGAAACAAACAACAAAGACATGCTGGAAAAGAAACAAACAACCAACAAAGACATGCTGGGAAAGAAACAAACAACAAAGACATGCTGGCAAAGAAACAAGCAAACAACAAAGACATGCTGGAAAGAAACAAACAACAAAGACATGCTGGCAAAGAAACAAAACAACCAACAAAGACATGCTGGAAAAGAAACAAACACCAAAGACATGCTGGAAACGCAACAAACAACAAAGACATGCTGGAAAAGAAACAAACAACCAACAAGACATGCTGGCAAAGAAACAAACAAACAACAAAGACATGCTGGCAAAGAAACAAACAACAAACAAAGACATGCTGGAAAAGAAACAAACAACAAAGACATGCTGGAAAAGAAACAAACAACAAAGACATGCTGGAAAAGAAACAAACAACCAACAAAGACATGCTGGAAAAGAAACAAACAACCAACAAAGACATGCTGGAAAAGAAACAAACAACAAAGACATGCTGGCAAAGAAAGAAACAAACAACAAAGACATGCTGGAAAAGAAACAAACAACGAAGACATGGTGGAAAAGAAACAAACAACAAAGACATGCTGGCAAAGAAAGAAACAAACAACAAAGACATGCTGGAAAAGAAACAAACAACAAAGACAAGCTGGCAAAGAAAGAAACAAACAACAAAGACATGCTGGCAAAGAAACAAACAACAAAGACATGCTGGCAAAGAAACAAACAACCAACAAAGACATGCTGGCAAAGAAACAAACAACAAAGACATGCTGGAAAAGAAACAAACAAACAACAAAGACATGCTGGGAAAGAAACAAACAAAGACATGCTGGAAAAGAAACAAACAAACAACAAAGACATGCTGGCAAAGAAACAAACAACAAAGACATGCTGGCAAAGAAACAAACAACAAAGACATGCTGGAAAAGAAACAAACAACAAAGACATGCTGGCAAAGAAACAAACAACAAAGACATGCTGGCAAAGAAACAAACAACAAAGACATGCTGGCAAAGAAACAAACAACAAAGACATGCTGGAAAAGAAACAAACAACAAAGACATGCTGGAAAAGAAACAAACAACAAAGACATGCTGGCAAAGAAACAAACAACAAAGACATGCTGGCAAAGAAACAAACAAACAACAAAGACATGCTGGCAAAGAAACAAACAACAAAGACATGCTGGAAAAGAAAGAAACAAACAGCAAAGACATGCTGGCAAAGAAACAAACAACAAAGACATGCTGGCAAAGAAACAAACAACCAACAAAGACATGCTGGAAAAGAAACAAACAACAAAGACATGCTGGCAAAGAAAGAAGCAAACAACAAAGACATGCTGGAAAAGAAACAAACAACCAACAAAGACATGCTGGCAAAGAAACAAACAAACAACAAAGACATGCTGGAAAAGAAACAAACAACAAAGACATGCTGGCAAAGAAACAAGCAAACAACAAAGACATGCTGGAAAAGAAACAAACAACCAACAAAGACATGCTGGCAAAGAAACAAACAAACAACAAAGACATGCTGGAAAAGAAACAAACAACAAAGACATGCTGGCAAAGAAACAAACAACCAACAAAGACATGCTGGAAAAGAAACAAACAACAAAGACATGCTGGCAAAGAAACAAACAAACAACAAAGACATGCTGGAAAAGAAACAAACAACAAAGACATGCTGGAAAAGAAACAAACAAACAACAAAGACATGCTGGCAAAGAAAGAAACAAACAACAAAGACATGCTGGAAAAGAAACAAACAACAAAGACATGGTGGAAAAGAAACAAACAACAAAGACATGCTGGCAAAGAAACAAACAAACAACAAAGACATGCTGGAAAAGAAACAAACAACAAAGACATGCTGGCAAAGAAAGAAACAAACAACAAAGACATGCTGGAAAAGAAACAAACAACAAAGACATGCTGGCAAAGAAACAAACAACCAACAAAGACATGCTGGAAAAGAAACAAACAACAAAGACATGCTGGCAAAGAAACAAACAACAAAGACATGCTGGCAAAGAAACAAACAACCAACAAAGACATGCTGGCAAAGAAACAAACAAACAACAAAGACATGCTGGAAAAGAAACAAACAACAAAGACATGCTGGCAAAGAAACAAACAAACAACAAAGACATGCTGGAAAAGAAACAAACAACCAACAAAGACATGCTGGCAAAGAAACAAACAAACAACAAAGACATGCTGGAAAATAAACAAAGAACCAACAAAGACATGCTGGCAAAGAAACAAACAAGCAACAAAGATATGCTGGAAAAGAAACAAACAACCAACAAAGACATGCTGGAAAAGAAACAACCAACAAAGACATGCTGGCTAAGAAACAAACAAACAACAAAGACATGCTGGAAAAGAAACAAACAACCAACAAAGACATGCTTGCAAAGAAACAAACAAACAAAGACATGCTGGAAAAGAAAGAAACAAACAACAAAGACATGCTGGCAAAGAAACAAACAACAAAGACATGCTGGAAAAGAAACAAACAACAAAGACATGCTGGAAAAGAAAGAAACAAACAACAAAGACATGCTGGCAAAGAAACAAACAACAAAGACATGCTGGCAAAGAAAGAAACAAACAACAAAGACATGCTGGCAAAGAAACAAACAACAAAGACATGCTGGAAAAGAAACAAACAACCAACAAAGACATGCTGGCAAAGAAACAAACAAACAAAGACATGCTGGAAAAGAACGAAACAAAAAAGACATGCTGTAAGAGAAACAAACAACAAAGATACTGTCAGCATATTCACATCAATTCAACAACACGCGAGCTAAACTACCGACAGGGTGAAGACAGATACAACAACACCGTGTAGATAACGACAGCCATTCCGCTTCAACGTTTGCCTTCTGTTGACAAACTGAAAATTAAAAGCAGTAACAAGCATTTTTTTTTTTCAAAAAAAGAAACAGCTATAAGGGCTAAACAGACGTCGCAGAAAGGACAGCTGGTACCCAGTCTAGACAGAGAACTGTTTTGATACTTAATCGTCTGGATTCAAACAGAAAGCTCAGGCATGGGACACATTGTGGCCACAGAAAGAAAAAGTGAACAGATTTTTGGAACAAATACAAGAGACTGGACCATAGGAGGAAAAAGAAACACACACACACACACACACACACACACACACACACACACACACACACACACACACACACACACACACACGCCGCGCGATGGAAGAAAGACAAAACCGACAAAAACAGATAAATAAACTAAAAATAGAACAGCGGTGTCAAAAAGGAAAGAAGAAGGTACTCAACTCCAGGGGTCAGGGGTCATTAGGTGGTCAGGGATGTGTGTGTGTGTGTGTGTGTGTTGTGTGTGTGTGTGTGTGTGTGTGTGTGTGTGTGTGTGAAGGGGGTGGGGGTGGGGGTACAGTTTGTACTGAAATAGCTCTGGCCACCCTATGGGGGCAATAAGAGCAGATGAATTAAACCTAGGTTCTGAAGGACGAGAGAGTCTGCCTGAGGAATTGAGGAGGCGGGCAGGGCAGAGGGGGAGGGGAGGACACGAAACAGGCAAACGGGAGGGCGGAAAGTTGGGGCGAGGGGGGGGGGGGGGTGGGTTGGGGGGGGGGGAGTGGAAGAAGGGGGGTGTTATGTGAATGGTGAGATTAACGTCGTATTATTATGAAGCTCCTCAGGACGAAATGTTCCCAGACAAAGACTGTGGAGTACTTGACCTGTGTTGGCCTATACTTCTGTGGACAGGTAGTGAATCTTCATTAAATGACCCGATAGTCCGAGCGGGGGCGGGTGTGGGAGGTTGGGGTGGGGAGAGGGGGGTTCGTGGGGGGTCTGAGATGGGGGTGGGGGTATGCTGTCACCACTGACCCAGGTCAAGTCGTGTTGTTTATAGCCCAGCCGACAACAAGCTGTCAGAGCTTCTCTCCACTGATTATTGGGGGGGTGTGGGGGTGGGGGGTGGGGGTCGATTTATCAGGAGAGAGAGAGAGAGAGAGAGAGAGAGAGAGAGAGAGAGAGAGAGAGAGAGACTGGACATTCACTCGCTTTCAGGAGAGGTCTGTTCAAAGACAAATTCTACAAAGTTCTGCAAAATGCTTCTTCCCGAACTCCTACGGAAACCTAAAAAAAAAAAAAAAAAAAAAAAAACCATACAAGCCGCTTGCGCAAATTAGTTTAGGGAGGTCTCTTC
>CM065718.1:63782059-63789559 GCA_033310375.1 Conus canariensis | reverse complement strand
CAAACAGACACACAGACAGACAGACTGACTGACAGACAGGCAGACAGACAGACTACAAAGGAAAGGAATATACCGGGAAAGAACAAATTAGCAGAGAAACAAAGAAAGAAAGGAAGGAAGGAAGAAAGACAAAAGAGTACACAAGACTCGGGAAGGAAGTAAAGGAGAAAAAAAAAACGTAAGAGAGAAAAAAAAAAAAAAAGAAAGAAGAAAAGAAAAAGCATAGTCTTCCAGGAAAGTGTTCATGCTGAAATGTTTAATTGATAAATTGTTGACTTTCTTCATTTTGATCATGATCTCAGGTACGATAAATGCGTCATTTATGATAGTGACGTAGAAAAAAATTAAGCAGTAAGAAAGGGGGATAATTGAGTAAAAAAAAAAACACACACACACACAAAAACGAACGATGTAAACAAGAAAAAAAGAAGGTAGGGGGAAATACAATAAAAGGACGTTAGAAAGAAGAAAAGAAAGAAGGAGAAAGAGAAACAAAAATACAAAGAAAAACAAAAAGGAACAAACGAGCAAACAGAGACACAGAGAGGGGGAAAATAAAACTAACAGAAAAACAGTCAAACTCACCTGGTCTGTCACACACACACACACACACACACACACACAAGCGAAGACTGAGACACATACAGTTCTTTCTGCCTCCTCCCCCACCCACCTTCCTCTCTCTCTCTCTCTCTCTCTCTCTCTCTCTCTCTCTCTCTCTCTCTCTCTCTCTCTCTCCCCTCTCTCTCTCTCTCTCTGCTTTCGATGATAACACGAAGTAGCGAACTCGTCCTGAAGGTTTATGATCTTCGTGTCTCTGACCCCCTTCCCTCCTTCTCCTTCCCCAACCCCCTCTCACCCCTTCCACCCCTACACCCCACTCCACCACACCACTACCTACCATCACACCACTCCACCCCATCCAGCTGTGTGTGTGTCTCTCTCTTGGACATTACACGGTCAAATCTCCCGGGCATGAGGGGCGTACTGTTACTATTTACATCTCAGGTGGGTTGGATGTGTGTGTGTGTGTGTGTGTGTGTGTGTGTGTGTGTGTGTGTGTGTGAGTGTGTGCGTGTGTGTGTGCGTGCGTGCGTGCGTGCGTGGTGTGTGTGTGTGTGTGTGTGTGTGTGTGTGTGTGTGTGTGTGAGAGTGTGCGTGCGTGCGTGCGTGCGTGCGTGTGCGAGCGTGCATACCTGTGTGTGTGTGTGTGTGTGTGTGTGTGTGTGTGTGTGTGTGTGTGTCCGTGCGTGCGTGCGTGCGTGTGTGTGTGTGTGTGTGTGTATGTGTGTGTTTTTTGCGCGCACGCGCGTGTGCATTTGTGCGCATGTGTGTGTACATGTGTGTGTGTGTGTGTGTGTGTGTGTGTGTGTGTGTGTGGAGAGAGAGAGAGAGAGAGAGAGAGAGAGAGAGAGAGAGACAGACAGACAGAAAGACAGACAGAGACAGAGACAGAGAGACAGAGGCGCAGAGGGCGAATTTGGTGATTATAATTACTGAGAAGGGGGGTGGGGTGGGGTGGGGTGGGGGTGGGGGCAGTGGTAAAAGGGGTAAAGTGTGGCGGAGGATTGGGGGGGGGGGATTAGGGTGAGAGTTGGAATAAAGAAGAGGGGGTGGGCTGGACTGGGTAGGGGCTGGAGGAGTGCGGGTGTGGAGGCAAGTAGTGTGTTGTGTACCTACCATATGGGCTTGTTTGACTTCAGCTCTGCCATTATTATGACTTGGTCGTATGTGACTATGGGGAACCGCGTTTGCTGTGGAGTCCGTTCGAAACGGTAAGCCATTCATTATTGAGTCTACGCAAATCAGAAATCGTACCACTGAATGATACTTAGCTCAGTTGAATCTCTCTCTCTCTCTCCTCTCTCTCTGTCTCTGTCTCTCTCTCTCTCTCAATCAGAATCTCTCTCTCTCTCTCTCTCAATCAGAATCTCTCTCTCTCTCTGTCTCTGTCTCTCTCTCTCTCTCTCTTTCTCTCTCTCTCATTCCCTCTCATGCCCTCATTCCTCCTCTACCCATCATTTCCCGTCACTTCCCAAACAACGCTTGCAGCATGCAATACCATTCCCCCATCAGCAAGTTCCTAATCATACACTTCCCTCTCCGATCAATGTTGACCAGGGCATGAGTTCCCGTCAACAAAATCCTCCCTACCAGTTCCCTTCTGAGCATGTCGGTCAGAGGCCTGTATCTGGACAACATGCTCCACCCCATCAGTTCCCTTATCCCCAGGATTTCCGACAGAAGTCTTTTCCCCATCATCATGCCCCTCCTCTCCATCTCCCTCGCTCTGGGGACACAAAGGATAATTCCGACTCTCTCCAGGGAGCCCCGTCCCACCCATTCCTCTATCCTGAAGCCATCAGAGAGCTGTCCTCTCCCCACCACCATGGCCCGGCCCCTCAACTCTCTCACCCCAGAGACTTAAGACAGAAGTCCTTCCCCCAGCAACCGGCCTTTCCATACCTGTTTCCTTTCCCTGTTAATGTTAATGAGAGAGCCATGCAGTATCCTCAGATTCCAATGGTCTCCTATTCCGGTGTAAACAAACGAATTTAACCACATGCACCATAACACGCAAAGGATTTCTCCTCTGTTTCCCAGTCACGAAAAAAGTTTTCCCAATGTTGAGAACACAAATTTTGCCAGCAGAATGTACAACAGTCCTGAAGTACTCCAATATCCATGTGCCGACCCCCCTGCCCAAAGCTCTAGCATCAAAGGGGATCTGCTTAATCCTTTTGCTGTGCAGCTAATAAACAATATGGCCTCTCAAATTCTAGCACAACAGCAAGCTTTTAAAACCTAGTACCTCGTGTTTTCTTGTGTGGGGACAAGAACGTATGTATTTCAATGCCATTTGTTCATGCAACAGTAATGGATTTGCATGTAATATATACTATGTTATATTTATTGCCCTGATCGTGAAAAACAAATGAATCCTTTCCATTGCATTTCCCCAGCCCTCATTCCCCTCTTCTGCCTTGTCCCTACCATCCCTTTACTCCCCAGTATTCTTATCATAGTTGCTGCTAGTGGGTGGGCGGGTTGTGGGTGGGTGGATGAATATTCATCAACAGAATGTGTAGAGGTGGTGCTGCAAGCTGTTTGCCTGAACTGCTTTCGAAGAAACTGATCTTTCAATTGCCGGCTGTTTTTGGACTCGTCGATAATTCACTGTACATAATAGTTAAAGTTAATTTAATGTTTTTGTGATTGAAATTTGTATGCTTAATCTTGATTTCAGTGTTTTGGAGCTACTGTGAACTTTCTATAATTCAATCAGTTATCTTTTTACTAAAACTATTTCCATATTTCTTTGAATTTTGTACCCCTCGATACGTTTGTGTGTGGTGTTGTTTCTAGTCGTGCTTATTAATCTCTTATTCATTTGTTCTCGTTCATTAGTTCTCATTATGTCTACATTGAGTACCTGGCCTTGTAAAGAAGGACTCCGGATTTGCTATCTAAATATTAACCGTGTATTAACCCGTTCACTGCCTGAAAATATTACAAACAAAGGCTTTCCCAGTGCCAAGGAAATCTAATGATTTGGGGGTAATAATTAACAAAAAATTCTAGCTCAGAAACTACAAAAGATATAAAAATGAAATATATATCATTTTTGAAGGAAATTGAATGAAGATTTTGAATCTGGGCTTCTTTTGTTTTAATTTTGATAATAAAAAAGTATTTAGGCATTTAGATTTGGATAGATTTTTTTGCACGATCAAAAACATATGTATTTACCACTACATCTTCACATCCAAACAAGAACACAAAGCAAAAAAGTTGAAAATAAAGTTTGTATTGTCACACTACACCTGTAAATGAAAGTAAAACAGTTTAGAAGTCTATCAAGACGCTCACACTCTAAGCAGACAGGTCAGTCCACGACCACGCCCCCCTCTCCCCACCACGCCCCCTTGCTGGACTTCAACCCTCTCTTTCACTGCTCCTCTTCCCCTACCTTTCCCTCTGCCCCGTGCCACGCCGCGAGCAGGCAGCGCTCCCCTCTCGCGCTGACTATCACGTCACTGACCACTGGCACACAGTGCAGAGTACACACTAGGCTGGCTCGTTCGACGCAGTCAGATGAACACACACTGAGGTCACACAGCCCGACTCAATAACTGACGAATATGGTCGGCAATTCCATCACTATCATCATCTCACCTTCATGCTCGAGTGAGTCGTTGAATAAAAGATTATTGTCTTTGTCAAAAATCATTAGCAGAGCCTGCTCAGCTGTGTAAATATGTTGATTTGGTCGCTGCGCTTGTCGAAGGTTGCGCCGCCATCTTTGCAAGCGAGACGAAGTGCTGGCTGGTCATCCAGTCAGTGATGAGAATAGATGGGCTTTCCCCTCACGTGTGGTCATTTACATATCATTTTAATACTACAGACATATAAGGCTTGCTACGCACACTCTATTTAAGTCCGTTGATAGAAATAGTAACGAATGAAAATTCAAGAAAAATGCATGACGTCAGTGGACGGCCCATAGGCACTGGGAAAGCATTTTTAATGCGGCGTCAGCTGACGGCTTAAGCAAGCTAACTGATATATCAGCGATCTTAGAAAATTCCGGGAATCCCTTTCATTTGTTTTGTTTTTCAGAATCACGATTAACAGACTGTACATTAGATTCTGATATAGCTATGCCTGGCTATAAAGTTATACGCCTAGATCCAAAAGCTAAAATGGACACAGGTTTGTTAGTTTACTATAATCAGTCGATAACTATAAAACAGAAAGGGAATCTGGAACAATTTGGTGTCGAATCAATATGGCTAGAAATAAAAATAAAGCATATCAGTCCCATACTTGTTGGATTCATATATCGAAATCCGGCTGAAAGATCAAATTGGTTTGATAACTTTAGTGGAATGATGGATGCCGCTCTACTTGACAATGAAGAAATATTTATGTTCGGTGACTTCAATATTGACTTGTTAAAGCCTCAAAAACAATGGACCGAAATGTATACCTCATTAAATTTACACCAGATAGTGGATCGACCAACACGAATTAGAACTAATTCCAGTACTCTCATTGACCACATTTATGTCACATCTAAACATAACATTGTGGAAATCTCTTCTCCAGCGACTGGGTGCAGCGATCACTCCCCAGTTTGTATTACTTGGGGAAAAGGGGGATACAAATTCCAAAACCAGGTCATAAATCTATCCTATATAGGTGTTTTAAAAGATTTAACGAAAATGATTTTTTATCTGACCTGCTACATTCTCCTCTGTCCCAAATATACCATTATACCGATCCTGAAAAAGCAACAAATGTTTGGATTAATGCATTTTCCAATGTCTACAATAAACATGCACCCATCAGAGCTAAACGAGTAAAATACCATCTTAAACCGCCGTGGATATCAAAGGAAATAGATAAAGAAATACACATTAGAGAACTTTTAAAGCAAAAAAAACGACGTTGGTTTTGCAAAGCAGAGAAATTTTGTGACGTCAATGAAGCGAAAAGCAAAGTATAAATATTTTCAAGAGATGGTATCTAATAAAAAAAAAAGACTCGAGAACTATTTGGAATGCAATCAACAAATTGACAAACAAAGGGTATTCACAAACACAACTTAACAATAAAGATATTACCCCTGACGCAGTTAACAACTATTTTGTTAACATTGCTGAAAACTTAATAAATAATGATGAATGGGAAGAAAATGATCTAGAATTAGTAACTGAATATTGTAAGTCAAAGAATATTAAATCTTATGTGTCAATTCCTTACATAACAATACCCGAAGTATTTGCATGCTTAATGTCACAGAAACAATCGAAAACCAAAGATATTTACGACTTGGATCCCAACATAATCAAGTTGTCTGCACCAGTCATAACAGACTCTCTTACTTACATATATAACCTATGTATAGAGAAAAACTGTTTTCCGGAATGTTTCAAACAAGCAAAAGTTGTCCCGCTGTACAAAACTGGAGATCCGTCCAACCCTTGTAACTACAGACCTGTATCTGTTCTGTCAATTCTTTCAAAACCGCTCGAAAAACATATCCAAAAATATTTAGTTACCCATTTAAACATATATAATTTGATTCATCCTAAGCAGTCAGGTTTTAGGGAAAACCATTCCTGCCACACCGCGCTTACGCAAATGATTGACAAATGGCTCTTGAACATTAATAACAATGAACTTACAGGAGTTGTCTTTATTGATCTAGCTAAAGCTTTTGGTATTATAAACCACTCTCTTCTAAAAAAGCTCGTTTTATACGGACTCTCTGAAAATACACTTCAGTTCATGTCCTCATTTCTCTCTGATCGAAAACAGGTAGTATGTGTTAATTCCTCAAAATCAGATTTGCAGCCAGTAAAATATGGTGTTCCACAAGGATCCGTTCTTGGCCCTTTACTCTTTTCGATCTATATAAATGATTTACCGCTACGTATTCGATGTGACTGCGAATTATTTGCTGATGACAACTCTATGCATTCTAACCACCCTCACTTGCAGGTTGTGACGTCCGATCTACAAGATAGTTTAAACAGTGCCGTCAAATGGACGGAAATCAATCACATGTCTCTTAATGCAAAAAAAAACCCAAACTAAATGCATGGTCATTACTAGCAGACAAAAACGTCAAAATATGCCTGCTGATTTATTTTCAATATTTGTTTCTAGTGAAAAAATCGAAGAAGTAAAAACACATAAAGTTTTGGGTGTTGTCATTGATAACAACTTATCATGGTCCGATCACGTAGCTTACCTATGCAAAAGAATATCCCCCAAAATATTCCAGTTGTCAAAAATAAAGCATTTTCTGAATGTGCATGCTAGAAAACAATTCTTTCTTGCCCATATACAGTCAATTATAGACTATGTTTCTACTTTATGGGATTCAGCCAGCGCAAACATTCTAAAACCTTTAGCAAGATTGCATAGGCGCGCGATAAAATTAGTTCTCTTAAAATCTAGTTCATTAACTCTAAACGATTATAAATCTTTGGATATCCTTCCCCTAAAGCAAAAACTCGAATATAATAAGGCTATATTTATGCATAAAGTGGTAAATGGAAATGCACCTCCCTCCATTGTAAACAGTTTCTGGACGAATGACAATAGGCACGTCCACAAGTTAATAATGCCTCTGCCCAGACTTGACCTTTACAAATCAAGCCTCGTATACAGTGGCGGTACGTACTGGAACAATTTGCCTCCATTCCTGAAAGAAATATCAAGTTTTAATATTTTCAAAGAGCGCTTAAAAGGATATCTGCTCAGTAAGTTAAAAGATATATAAAAAAAAACTTTAACAGTTGATTCCTAAATCAATTAAAGACTCAGTGAATAGAAATAAAATACTGCACGAGTACAAGCCGGTGTTAGACGGAAATCTTGGACGTGTCATTTGAAGCACAGCAATAATGGGTTAAGCTATTTGACATGTTTTACATTGATGATATCGCTTAACTGCATTTCGTTATTTGATGTATTGTGTGTATTCAA
>CM065718.1:63777059-63779559 GCA_033310375.1 Conus canariensis | reverse complement strand
ATACAGAAATATATTTAGAAAATACATTTTTATAGTAATCAAATAAGTAAATAAATGAAACATTAAAAATAATAATAAATTAAAAAATCAGTAAATAATAATAATAATAATTAAAGAAAAATAATAATAAAATAATAATAATAATAATAATAATGATAATAAATGCATAAATAAGATAGCTATAAGTTGTGTGAGATGAATAGTGGGAGATAAGGTAGTATGTGTGTGTGTGGTGGGAGGATATTATGGGCTGAGATTGAAGTGGTGGGTTGGTACATGTTACTTTAAGGTGTAGATGCTATGAGGGTGGAGGGAAGAAGGGGATGGGTTTACGTGCTAACTGGGGGAGGGGGAGGGGCAACATATTCACACCTATACACAATCTCTCTCTCTCTCTCCTCTTCTCTCTCTCTCTCTCTCTCTCTCCCCCCCCCCCCTTTCACGACCAACGATAAAGGAGCCAGCATTCTATTTATTATGTGTGTGTGTATGTGTGAGTGTGAGTGTGTGTGTGTGTGTGTGTGTGTGTGTGTGTGTGTGTGTGTGTGTGTGTGTGTGTGTGTGTTCCATTTGTAATATTAGCCTTATTCATTGGTTACCCCCACCTCCACCCCCAGCAACCGCCATATCCACCAACACCCCTACACACATCATTACTAGGGCAGGGGGAGGGGGGAGTAAGTCGATTGATGTAGCAAATGGAGAGACTCAGCGAGTGTAGGAAAAGGGAAGATGATGATAGCTGCAACCTATGTCTGAGGTAAACAGAGGGAGGTAGGGTGGTATGGGTGTGTGTAGGTGGGGGATATTTCAGGCTGGAGCTGCAGAGATGGAATGGTACATACTACTTTTGGACGTTGATGCCATGAGGGTGGACGGTGCCCAGTTTGGCAATGAGATGAGATTCCTGCATAAGGCGTTCCAAGCTGTCACTCTTAGATTGCCAAAGTGCCAAGACTTTGACATGGTTGATGTTGTGTTGGGCATGGTTGAAGTGTAGAGCGACTGGTTTGGGCCGATGGTGGCGGATGTCGGCCAGGTGTTCAGAGATGCGCGTCTCAAGTGTGCGAGATGTCTCACCTACATAGATCTTACCGCACAGCTGACAGTGGATGGCATACACAATGTTGTGGCTCTGGCAGGAGAAAGTGCGTTTAATAGTGAAAGAGCCTGTGGGGCCATGTAGGATGGTGTCTGGTTTGGTGAGAGAGCAGATTTTGCAGTTGGGTTTTGAGCAGAGGAAAGTACCTGGTGGCTTAGGTGTTGAGATTTTGTTCAGCTTAGAGCGCACCAGTAGGTCGTTGAGGTTTTTGTCACGTTTGAAAGTGATCATTGGTGTGGTCTCAAAGGCAGGTTTATGATTTTCTACTATGTGCCAGTTAGACTTCAGGATCCTGCAGATGGGCAGATTGTGAGGATGGAAGAGAAGGCAGGCAGTGGGTCTGTCTGTCTCTTTGGGAGGTTTAGTTTCCAGAGTAGATGTTCTGGATTTAGCTGCAGTGCGGCTGAGAGCATCACTGATGACGGCACTAGGGTATCCACGGTTGGTGAAAAAATCAGACATTTTGGCTGCTTGTATAGTGAAATCCTCTTCGCTAGAGCACAGTCTGCGTAGGCGAAGGAATTCAGAATATGGAATGCTATTTTAGTGGACTGGTGGTGGGAAGATGTGTAGTCCAGGTATGAGTGCGCATCAGTAGGTTTGTAGAAGACTGAGGTTTGAAGCAGTCCATCTTTGAGGGAGATAGTGATGTCCAGGAAATTAACTGACTGTGAAATGGTGTAGGTCAGCTGGATGGATGGATGGAAGGTCTGTGCAAAGTTGAGGAAATTCTGGAGGTCATGTTCTGGCATGGATGTGGCTCCCAATCCATCATCTATGTATCTTTTGTAGAGCTCTGGTGTTGGGCCTGTGTAAGAGGTTAGTAGGCGGTGTTCTAGGTGTCCCATGAAGAGGCAGGCATAGGATGGTCCCATTTTGGTTCCCATAGCAACACCACTGATTTGTGAGAATGTGTGGTTGTTGAATTCAAAAGTATTGAGGGTGAGGACTAATTCTGCAAGTCTGACTAGTGTAGCTGTGGGAGGGTGTTGTTGGTTGGGGGGCCGTTTGTTAAGAAAGAATGCGAGGGCCTTCAGTCCATCAGCATGAGGGATGGAAGTGTAGAGAGAGACGTTTCAAGTTAGATCATAGTGCTGAGAGAGAAAAGGCAGCTGATGGGAATCTGATATCCCACGCTTTGTATTATAATTATGTGATGGACGTGATCGCCTACATCAGTGCTCCCTCCCTCCCTCCCCCCTCTCTCTCTCTCTCTGTGATCTTTTTGGTATTGTTGTTGTTCGCTAATGCGCCGTGACTTTTCCCTTTACTCTTCGCTTGGTTTGATTTCCATGTCGTTTCCATGGGAACGACAATCAGAGGATGAGTTTAGAGTCACAATCGAGTTGGGTTTTTTTTTGCCGAAAACGAGCATGATCAAAACTTTCAGAAACAACC
>CM065718.1:63769559-63772059 GCA_033310375.1 Conus canariensis | reverse complement strand
TCGACTCGTTCCCTATTCACCTTGTCGCAAAAAAACCCTTGATGTCCATTTTGTTATTTGTGTCTTCAAAATTTCACATTCTTCAGTACTATGAAATGTGACAGGGCATCCAGGTGATGTAACAAGCTTTTATACTGAAAATTCCAACACATTCTTTAGCTGCTTAGAATTTCACCTTGGGATTCCAGCCACTTCAGGAGCTGAGCTTCATTTGCTTTTCTGTGTTTCTCCATCAAAGTGTTGAACGTGTACATGAAAAGATTAATGGCTGAGTTCAACGGTAATTTGAATATAGCCAAAGCCACGTTTACTTCCACAAGGATGGGAGTACCAACTAATGATAAAATTCCGCACACACCAATGGGGAACCAGCACATGAAATCTGTCACTGCAATGCTGATCAGCCGTCGAGCTATTGTCATATCCTTTGACACTTTTGTAGTGTTGGACTTTAAGGAGTTGTTCTGTATGGACCAGTATATGAAGATCTGACCTAACGAAATAAGAACAAACAAAATGAAATTGAGGACAATTAATATGCTAAAAGAATAAAGCCTTCCTTTAAATTCTGGTTTCGTAACTGGAAGGGGGATACAGATACCTGTCTGACTGTAAAACTCCCAGTGTGATGCCACAGGAAGTAAAGGTGACAGAGCCAGAAACCAACCAACCAGCCATGTCAGGATGCACGCAATGCCTGCTGATATTCTCTCAAAGCGGAAGTTACTGAATGGAAAGTGAAGAACGACAAAACGGTCCAGTGTGATTAAAAAGATGATCAGAGCTGACACCTCATTGGACAACAGAGACAAAAAGCCTGCCATTTTACAGGGCACACTGTTTTTCTAAGTGTCGTTATAATGAAGGTACCTGCCACTGAATCGTTCGTCAGCTACTCCTATGATGACAGTGTAGACGCCCATCAGAAAGTCGGCCATGGTAAGGCTAGTGACAAAGACAGTGAAACCAGTGGAAGACGTCATGCCCTTCGCAAACAAACGCGCAGAGAAACAGACGACATTACCAGTCAGACACAGACCACCAACAACCAAAGAAAGACACAGTATGCCCTTGACTGCAGTAAATCTTCGCATGATGATATTTCATCTTCTGGAGCATAGCAGGATGAGCTGTCAAAGCTGTGGGGCAGAATTTCACGACAGCATAACTTGTGATTTTGTGAAGATAAAACATATAAATGAGGAAGATCTTTGATTACGTTGGCTGGAAATATTTTCACTGGGCTGTGGTCCATGTACAGTTCTTTTAATTCGGGTGTGAACTGAAAACCTCCAGGGCCAATAATGTGTATGGAAGTAAATGCTAAATTGATTTTCTGCACACAACAAAACTGTGCCCACATCGTCGTGTCAAACAGTGTTAATGTGACATTTGATAAATTAATCATCGTAAGAGCAGTGTGCTGGGTAACAGACGGTGAGTCACTGTACAGTGTGGAAGGAGGATCGCTAGACAGAGTCAATATGAATAAATTCTTTAAACCAAAAAAAGAAGCCATGGTGACATGCTGCAGTTTATTGTTACTGAGGTCGAGGAATCTCAGATTCAACAAAGTCATGTTGGGCACGATTGTCAAGGCACAATGGACGAGAATAAGATGGATAAGATAGTGATTGTCATGCACATCAGATGGAGTCATACCTGACCCTGTGGCGTCCAAGGAGCGAAGCAGAGGAAAGAATCTGGCAGAGAAAGCCTGAAAACATCGAAAGGTGTGGCCCTGACAAAGATAAGCGACAGGACATGTCGAATCACAGAACAATTCATCATCCAACTTTGGGCAGTGAGGCCAGCCGTCACACAGATGATCGCTGTGTACGCAGGTAACAGACTGCCTACACCTGAAGAATCCTGGACACGTCATTTCTTCACACTCCTCTTCGTCCTGACGGTCCGTGCAGTCCAAAACGTCATTGCATCGTGTGTAGACAGGCAGGCAGTCATTGTCGTCACCAGGACAACGATAGTGGCTGTCAGGACAGGATTCATTGGAACTCGGCCATGGTAAGGCTAGTGACAAAGACAGTGAAACCAGTGGAAGACGTCATGCCCTTCGCAAACAAACGCATAGCCTAACTCATAGCCGTCTGGGCCTTTTCAAATGTAGCGTATGTGTATGTTCTCTATTATATGTATTTGTTGTATGATTGAACGTTATAGGATTAAGTTGTTGTAGTGATATTTGAAAAATAAGTGAATGTCACATTGGTAGGATTAGGATTTGTTAGTTATTGTAGTAATAGTATTTGTAGTTGGGTGTAAGGTGTATTATTGTATATGAGAAGGGTGAATGTAGTATGACTTTGTAAAGCGCTTAGAGAAATTCGTTTGATTAAGCGCTATATAAGAAACCATTATTATTATTATTATTAACTCATGGGGGTGGAGGTGAACTGACTGTCGCCATCAAAAGTGATGAGAACTGGGGAGGGAAGAAACTGTGGCCTGATTACTTTAAGCCTCATTTGAAAGCATCTCT